>OX602111.1:1807500-2292903 GCA_951449985.1 Falcaria lacertinaria
GTTTCATAACAACCGAGGTTGGGTGGTAATTGTCATGAAAGTGACAAATTCATGTATCGAATGGCCGTTCAAATAACATATTCATAACTGGTGATATTATGATTGTTACATAAAAAAAGGCAGAGCACTGAGTTTCTTGCCGATTCTTCTCAGATGGCTTTTTTTCCGAACCGGTGGTAAATTAGACCTTTGTAAGCCTTATTACGACCTAAACTGAATAAATGAGTTTTTTTTTATTTTTGGTTTAAAAAATATTATGTCTTTATTATCACCTTATCTTGTAATTATTATTACCAATGTGTTCAACATGGTCACTATGCCTGTATTTCTTTTAATTTCTCCTCTCGCGGGTCTGCTGGAAGAGATTTCTTTTGAAATAAGCCGTGCCCTTGTACAGTATATTTCCTTTTTGTAATTTTGTGCATTTAATTTGTTGTGTGTACATAAATCATTAAATAAATAAAAAAAATGGACTAATGGTTTCCTTCTTTATCCAACTTAGTGTTATATATACTTATCAAATTGTTGATAATATCGGTATTTATTATGTGTGATGTTGCATTAAAAGATCAACTTTTGATATGTTAATAAAATTCCAATCGTTTTTTGATTGCAGGTTAGACCAAAAAACCTTTTCATTTGTTGAGAAAAGATGTTGGTAAGTTATAAATAGTTAAATCAACGAAATCTAACTGAAGAGAAAGTTTCTTAGGCGTCATCAAGCATCTACCACGAGTCTGTCCCATTATGTACATAGTTTCCTAAGCTTGGCTTACAGATTCAGCCATTGTCACGCTATTGTGCCCAAAACTTTCAACATTCACGCCGCAATGATTTCAAGACGAGATTTAATTCTGAGTAGGTATTAATTCCGTCATATATCAAACTAGTTCTTTGGGTCTTAGCGGCCCCCCTCTCAGGCGAAGGGTTGGGTTCGGATTTGCAGATATTTAGTCGTATTATTCATTCATTGGGATTTCAGTTTAGTGAAATTTACATTCCGTGGTAATGCATGTTGCTGTTTGTGGTAAATGATGGTTGTATAGAATAACAAATTAACCATTGAATATTAGATGTTTAACTATGGAACAGGCACAGAACATCGAGGTACCTACTCGTATTTTCTCGTAGTTTTCTCACACATATTTTTAAGCGTAAAATATGCAAAGGATTTCATTCAGAGCGTTCAAAAGAGAGGTACTTTCATGTGTGTCTTTTGGAGAAATCTTTGTACATAGCATATATGTTTTATGTGACAAACATGTTTATCTTGCGTCTGGGTGTTTGGTATGTTTTATAAGTATGTATTTACAAAAAAATATATAATCTATGAGCTGCTGGTGCCCTTTGTGCAAGTTTTGGTTAGATTGGGGCCAGGTGACGACACGTCGCAAGTCGTTTTCACGTTTCATAAAATGTAGGTACTTTTTGTGGGTACACGGGTCACGACCCATTAAAATCAAACCCAAGATGATCTTTATTTGACTATTGATTGAATTGACAGATAAAGTACTTTCAAATCGTCAGAATCTACCACCGGATTCGGAAGTTCGTTTTTCCGAAAAGAATATTGCAAGAAACTCACAATTACTCTTTTAAAACCAAAAGAAACATATTATTTACATTTCAATTACTTAAGTACATAACGTGAATTAGATCGACTTTAGAATAGTAAAAAAACTAGTACGTGTTAGTGCTTAGATAAAAAGTAACATAACTAACCTCCATCATCAATGACTACTAGATTAATTCATATCGAAACACAACAATACTATACCGCAGTTGAGAACGCGCAATGTATATGCTTCACGCATAATTTACGGCATCGGCTATTCAGTAGCGGTAGCAGGAACATTGTCGACAACGTTTTCGTATCGCCATCGACTATTTTTGTATTGCAAAATGAACAGCGCTGCGGCGGTGAAAAGTGGAACTAAAAATTAGTATGACAATTTTGACATTTCGCGAGTTACGTTTTCGAATACGTTGTCGACAATGTTCCTGCTACCGGCACTGATAAACATCGACACGAAATGGCAATCAAATAGTCATTTTATTGGGACGTTGATTTCTGGCGTGGCTCCTGTTTAGAATATACATGAAAGTACTAAACGATTTTCTATAAATTACTTGAGATGTGTGATCAGCTCATAATTAAGATTCAGTCACAATGTTTTATTAATACTAGCTTTTTACCGTGATTTCGTAACGACCCACGTAGAAATATAATATATAGCTTATATTACTCAGTGATATTATAGCATTCTTTTGTTGTAAGAATTTGTAGTTTTTGAGTTAATTCATCTAAATTTTTATTATTATTTATTCTCATTATTTGTTTATTTTCTTAATATATAAACATTAAAATTATATAGACCAGTTACGCCCCGCTATTTCACCCGCAATTTTTGTGACAAGCTACGACTGGTTTATTAGAGATATTGTGTATGTTCGGCTAAGTTTACAATATTGTGAATTTAAACGCAGACTATGTACACTCAGAGAAAATGTACTTTTTTTTTAATCGTTCAACATTACAATTTATTAGCCGTATGAACAAACTGACATACAAAAATGTTTATTACTTCTTTACAATATTGATAAAGATTATAGATATCTCAGAATCGGCGGGCATAATATGAGAAGATTGATGATTGATGAATGTAAAAGAAGAAAAAGAGGTGTGTAAGTCAAGAGTAAAATGGCGCTCTATACTTTCTGCCTACCTCGTGAGGGACTTGCCGTGATGATATGTATGTATGTATGTATGTATGTATTATAGAAGATATATAGTATCCTGGATTTAAAGTCGCCGTTTTATTATAATTGACTCAAACATATTTGCGTGAAGCGTGCTCATGAATACGAAAAAATCTTTAATTATCATCTTAAAAAGAGTGTCTTAAATTAAAGTGACTTACTTAAACTATAATTTCGTCCCCTCTGTTCAGTCATTGCATCATTTAATGATGATTGATCATCGCTACCCTAGTCATTATCACTTTATTGACTATTAGGGCCCGCGTTTAAAGCAGTTATTAAAAATAGTTGTTTCAGTGACGCGTTCGTGACTCGGAAATGATTTATGGGATTCAATGTCAAATGAATTTGATCCTTTTTTAAATTTTGATTGGGGTTTTTTTTTTGAAGTAGGCACCTTTCGTTTTTTAATTTAAATAATACTAATATACCTTCACGCCGGACAAGGGTCCCCGATGAAGTAGGCAGAGGTGCTACATCACGTATTTTTCACCGAAGATAAATTGATGCCAATGTTATACCTAGATGGTGAATCCGTTGTCGTCTCTTAGGCACTGCATACGAGAATTTCTTCTCAGTCGTATCCAGGATTTCTCACGTTGCTTTCCTACACCGTAAAGCTCGTGGTGTGATTAATCACTGCACTAAAGTTTTTGGAAAACTCATTGCTACAGACCGGTGAGGTTCGAACTTGTGTCACAAGAGCATATACTAGGCATCGCTGAATACGGCCACCGCTGCTCTTTTTTGGTAAGTCATAGAATCTAATGGAAATGATAACGATATTATTAATGAATCGAAATAAAACCCCTTTAGGAGCCTACATATTTTCAATTTATTCACAACTGACATATAAAACTAAAACAAAAACCAATCGTACAAAAAATATAAAAAAGTAAATATTTAAATATAAAGGAGGTTCGTCAACAGATATAATTACTATAGGAAGGGTTATGGTCAAGTCTGTCCGCAGACGAAGCCGCATGCGGAAAGCTATTGATATTATAGTTCATTTAGATAACCAACAATATCTATGACACTACGGGTCGGTACACATTAGATAGATATAGCTGTAACGGTATCTAACGCTAAATCTAGGCTGTCTTGAGATTTGACACTATCGTTCTTTAAACTTGTAAATTTTGGCGTAAGTTTGTCACGTGTGATAGACAACAGGTTTGAATAGTTTTTCCTTGCACAGTACCGGTAATGTAACTGGTTATGTACGAAGAATATTTTTTCCGTGTACATTGCCGGTAATTTAACTTGGTAATGTACGAGGAACAAGCAGTTTTGATTAATAGATAAATTCATGTTATCTTAATAAAAACTGTTGTTGATGTTTTGTATAAAGGTCAGGTTTACTCACGTGAGTCGTATTGATTACCGGTTGGCAGAGAATAGATCCATTTCAACTTGACTCACATATCTCTTTCGCTTCTACATTTGTCGATCTCTTCATACATGCCCTCCGGTTCCAAGTTCTCTTTATCTTTTCAACGCTGAGTACTTAGAGATTTTATCTAAGATGTAAGACCTTGACCTTCAGTGGGTTCTTCTTCCAATCACACTTGCATTGCCAAGCTTTTTTGTCTATCCTGAACCATTTTAATATGTTTTTACAAAATTGTTTGTAACCCAAAACAGTTTTTCTATATATTAACAATAAACATATTGGTTTTATCACAAAGTTAAAAGCAAAGCAAAACTGTATAATTTGTCTCTTTTGAAATTTACACCAAAAGAACATATTTCTCTACTCCTGTTGTAATATGGCATATTTTCCTTCGAGCCAACATTTATAAATCCTTGCAGACTTTAATATCGTAACAGTATGCGCAACCACGACCACCTACATCACTCTTATCTCAGGGCTCGAACGCGCTACCCTATCAGCCGACACAGGCTGAACGTCGATAGCATCACGACGTATTGGGACATGCGTGTAGAATTAAAAAGATTGAACGAGACTTTGCCTTTGTGGCATGTTTACTATTAGGGATAAGGAAGGGGTTTGTTTGTTGGTGTTTTACCTAATGTTTAGAATTGAACAATGCTTATGGCGTTCTATTCTAGTGAATAAGTGGTAAAATATTATCAATAGCAGTTTGAATTGAATCACATTCTGCTAGTAGGTACTTGGAAATAAACAACCACGATATTTACATGAAGATTAGTCAAAGACAGATGTACTTTCGATGACCGATGGACAATTGATTTACCATAGATAGAATCAATGTGATAAATTTGATAATCTCAAGATATTTTTACTAGAACAGCTTTAAATCACGTTTCTGGTGTCCAGACAACTGTTGGTGGCTTAATCACAGTGTATAACAGTACTTCCTATAAACTGCGATAGATGGCGCTGTACCTATTGAAGGCCTTCCTAGATCGCGCGGTAGAGAGTCTCCGCCGATTAATGATCTTACCTGGTGTTGTTTATTAAGTGAGGATATTTGTAGGTAAATATGACGTGCTTGCTAACCGCTTCCATTATCGGAACGTTTTAGCGACTTGCCATAGTTGCCATACTCTTAAACTCAAATAAATCCATTCTACATTTTTTTCGTCTTTCCTTCATATTTATCTCCACACCCTTCCCGTCGTACTTCAAGTGTTAATAACTATATTAGCTTTAACATCTTTAACTTCTCTATTTTATTACATACCCAAGGCTGTATTAGCTGGGATGGCTATAACTGCTGTATTATTTATGATTGACATATCTTGTTTAAGTAGTCAATGGAGGTATAGTAAGAGAGAATTGATTGTATTTGTTTCTACTATGTTTGTGTGTCTTTTTTATGGATTAGAGTATGGAATTATTGTTGGCGTGGTGCTTGAAGCAGTAATGCTGCTTTACCATATTGGTAAGCCATCAATTTTTTTATATATTTAAAATATATTATATATTTCTTGCCATAAATTTCTTGGTTTTTAAATTGGATACCCAACTTTCGCACTGCTCAGTGGAGTACATAAGACGGTTGGTCCTGAAAGAATCTATAAATTCTGCTTTCAATTCAGTCACGGTAATAGACGGTTCGCTAGTACAGACAATGAATTACACAGTAGCTTCTAATTTGATGTCAATAGCTAGAGAGCTAGATAAGAATTCCCGAAGAATACTCGTATTGTTTTTAAATTTCAATGCTAATGTCAAAAGTCTTTGTGTAGATATTAGCAAGAATCAAAGCTTTATACACGCGCATAATTCATCTAGCGAAATTATTTCCGTAATTAGTTAATACGTACTGTTACTAAGGTGGCACACAAGCATACGGCCCACCTGATGGTAAGCAGTTACCGTAGCCTATAGCCGCTAGCAATACCAATCACTAACGAGTTGCCAACCATGATGTTGAGAAGGAGCGTATCCTGGTGGAGCACGGGCACCTTACTTACCGCAGAAACACCACTCCAATAAAAAAGTGTTATTTGACTGCGGTCTTCTGTAAGGTGGAGGTACAATCTCCAGTCGGATGGCTCCGATTTTTATGGGAAAACCCACGGGAGATCCCAATGCAACCCACTTTTCTTTTGAGGCACATGGTGTAATTAATCACTGTAAGTAAACTTAAGCATAGAAAATCTCATTGGTACAGGCCGGGGTTCGAACCTCGGCCCATCAGAGGACAGGTTGTTGCTTCAACCACTGGGCCACCACGGTATAGAGATAATTCAATCTAAGCACGATCCATTCATTTAAAACATGGTATAAACAGACACTCGATGTTGATTTATTGCAGTTATGTTCTCCTAACTATTTGATTTTATTTTCCATGATGAATCTTGTCTTGATATATTTTCCATCTTTGTTACGTGTCCCTAGAGTCCATTCTAAGAAATCAGACACCCGTGCAGTCATTCAATAATCGATCCCTACCGAGGGTCTGGAGACAAGCTTATCGTAAATTCCTCAGCCCTCAATATTTCCATTGCACCGTTCAACGCGTCAAAGAGGGGTGACACAGTGTCTCCTGAAATTTATTAATGTGATTCAGCACTTCTGAAATCGGCAGATTTATATTATATCGCTTTAGGTTTATATGTTCGGTTTAAGTGGGTTCTTAGTATACTGAACTTAATATTTAGATCTGAACTAAAATGTCTTCTTCACCTATTGTTTTTTATTCGTATATTTACGACAACACCTTTAATAATTGGTTTGTTATTTATTCAATCACGTTTAAAGACAGCTACGCAAGGAATTTGGCATGGAATGGAACCAGAGAATTCTTACACAATTTTAACAGCATTGGAATCCACGCTAACATTGTATTCGTTGATTCATTCTTCAATGGTTTCGTTTCCAATAAGATCCTAGCTATGTACAATACTAACGCTAGTTTCTTACTCGTTTAAGGTTACAATTTAAAAAACCTTTTAACCTAAAAATTCAAGTTTCTGTTTGAAAAAGAGGCTTTGCTTTATTTAAAATTTATCACCATAGTCGACTCATCCACACTTTATATTTTAACGCTATCTGACAATTCGTTACTTGCAATGACACGTCTAATCACGTGGAAATAATGGTTGACTGAACACCTTTATATTCACCGACCATTTATACTTGAGCTCTCTGCATCCTCCTTACACCATCGAACTATTGCACAAAAGAGATATTGGAGTAGGCTTTCGTATATCAGACTATAGTGGTTCAGAAAACGGGATTCTTGATCCTTTTTTGCGTAAAATTTCCAGTTCCATGGTAGAAGTTTCCAGATGATTACTCCCTTTAGGTACTGATTTAGTGTGACGGTTTATAACATGCCTATAGGGGACGTTATTGGGTCATTGATAACAGTGTTTTGAAGGATTTATTGTGTAACTACAGAAGAATGGACATTATATTCATATTTTTAGGGAATATTACTATTAAACGAAATTCAGTTCTATTTCTCGTCTTCTACGGCCAATTCCATAAATTTTGCGTTAGTTGGAAATTTTGAACATGATCTAAGGGATTGATCTCTGCAACTAATGTACCGATTTAAAAAAAAAACTTTTATTAAAGCTACATTATTTTTATTAATATAGACTTTATTATATGAATTTATTACGGCTTTGTATTATTATGTATTATTCCGCATGTGCAAACTAGTAGGTTATAAAATTATTGAAATTAAATTCAATCTTCTTTTATCGTTGCATTTCAGTTATTTATGTACTTTCTTTACCAATATTTTTTGTTTCTACATTAAAAAAAAAAAAAAAACGATGTATCATTAATAATTACACTGCTCATACAAACATATTAATCTTCGATACACGTTAAACGCCTGAATAATTGGGACCACATCTAAAACAAACCTGCGAACAACATTAACAAACCCTGATACCTTTCAAATCACACCAAAATTCGGCGTACGTCAATTATGAACCTTTTGCTTTCCCAATTACGATTTAAATTTCTATTTACTACTTGCATTTAGGATCAGAACTTTTGACGTCATAACACAGTGGTTTATTTTCGGTCGTAACAATTTGTATTTATTAGAAATAAGGTTGATTTTCGTTTGAATTGTGTGTGAGGAAGTTAGCCAAGTTTCGGGCATGCTCCCTCATCACGAGTGTTCTGTTTCAGACAGAGGTAATGAAATACCTGGCAAATGAGGCTTGCATAGTTGCCAATAGCAACCTTTACGTCACTCATTTGGATCCGTTTTGAAGAGGGCTAGGGAACGGGTGTATACTCTTGTTTATATTACAACTAGCTGTTACCCTCAACTCCGTCTGCATTTCTTTAAATACAAAGGATTGCTTAGCCTATGTCCTTCACCAGGATATAATCTATCTCCTTGACAAATTTTTTTACGGTCTGTTCAACCGTTTAGTCCTGAAAAGGTAGCAAACAAACCGACAAACAGAGTTACTTTCGCTTTTATAATATGTTTATGGAAGTATGGATGACAAGTAATTGTAATAAAAGGTCTGTTAGCAGCTACATTCTTTAATGAAAAGTAGCGAGTAGACCTTTGTCTTAAAAAGTTCATGAAACTAATTTTCAGATACTATTTATATCAAGGAGCAAAATTTGATACTTAGTTGATAGCTTTTTGTTGCAAATGTGCTTTAAAAAAATACAATTTATTTAACCATATTTTATCATAATTCCGTTTTTATTGCCGGATATATGTTTTAACGATTATTATGATGTTGTAAAAAGCCATTTAAGTGTTATGTTTATGGCGGCCATAAACACTTTTTTCATTAAAATCAATTCATAGCTTGCCATCCATAAACCGATGGGTAGCTTTTTAATTTTTAAATGTAAAACATAGCGAAGAACGAAATGGAGTAAAAAAACAAAATTAAAAACAATAAGTATTTTTTTAATAATTAATAAAGATGGTAATTACCTGATGGTAAGCAGTCACCGTAGCCTAAAGCCGCTAGCAATACCAGGGATATCACTAACAGGTTACCAACCCTGTTGTTGATGAGGAGTCACTGTGCTAGCAGCATTACTACTAGCCCAGCGTATCCCCTTGGAGCACTGCGGCCTTACTAACCGCAGACACATAACACTTCATCAAAGTAGTGTTGTTTAACTGCGGTCTTCTGTATGGTGGAGGTACGGGAAAACCCACGGAAGATCCCAATTCGCCCTACCTCTACCTCTATTTTTTAGCTCATGGTGTGATTAATCACCTGTTAGCTTAGTAAACTCATTGACACAGGCCGGGATTTGACCTGGGCCTTCAGATGAAAGACCGTTGCTTCAACCACAAGGCCACCACGGTTTCAAGCTTTTTAGCTTTATTAGATTAGCTAGCATATGGGAGCTCGTGCATAATTACGTATGTTAATATGGAAACAGATAGAGTACTGTTTTTTTTCAATTCGCAGTGGAGATTTTAAACACAAGCTAATTATACCAGTAGCAAGTCATAATGGGCTCTGACTCTCGGCCGAAGTTAATGAAATAATTGACGAGACCTCTGGTCTAGTGGTTAGTATACCTGACTGCTACGCTGGGGTCGCGGGTTCGATTCCCGCCGGAGCAAACTTTTATGTGACAAATATGTTTGCCTTGCGTCTGGGTGTTTAGTATGTATTATAAGTAAGTATGTACAAAAAAAAAACAAAGTATATAAGTATTGTATCAGCTGCTGGTTCCCATAGTACAAGCATTGCTTAGTTTGGGGCCAGATGGCGCTGTGTGTTAATGTCCAAAAAAATAAAAGTTGGCACCATGTTCTTGGCACTATAAATAGTTCTGTTACTTAGATGTAGTACCAAAAATCCCAACTGATTTTGTTTCCTGTTATAAACTCTTGCATCGCTTCTGGCACCAGTTGGCTTGTAAGTTTTTATCACAAAACAATTAAATGATTAGGAAAGGCTTATAAATATATTTCTTTTTTCGAGACAAATTAACTAAGTCACAGCTTAAATATTCATGGCTTAAGCACAGCTTAATGGTCTTTGAGCTTGTAAACCGTTTTACTGAACCTTACAAGAGTTTGTTTCCAGTTTACGTGCGATCGGCTGCTGAGGCGAAATTGGTTTTCCATAGGCTCTCTAATGTTATGAATAAATTTATATCCTTCTTGCCTATGCACCCTTGTTGGTGCAAGTTTTTCTTCCAATTTTAGTCTGGAGTTAAATCTCCGATTTGTTCAACGATTAGGGGTGATAAGTTTTGGTGTGATACTGAACTTTTTATGACAACTGTTGTATTGTGATCCTGTGGCACGATCCAGCGGGATGTTCGTGTTAAATTTGTCTCTATGTATATATGTATGGATATTCAGGATAATGACATAAAAATGTAGGGATAATCTATGCCTACATAAATATAAATGTTAATAACATTTTAATTTATAGTATTTTTGGCCAGGATTAGATTATCTGATATGTAGTGAACTCGAGTAAATAAATCACTAAAGCCAGCACATTTCTATCGAACATTCTTATGAAATCATATTATATAATCAATTATATGCTGTCCGCAAATTCGCCCGAGTCAAAATTTTGCGTTATTTAATATAAAAACTTCAATGTTCCTGTAAAGAGGTTACAGGAACATTGAAGTTTTTCATTAGTAAAAGTATTCTCAAAATAGGTCCAGTAGTTCCTGAGATTACCTCATACAAACATAATGTTTCATTTATAGTAGAATTATAGCCAAGAATACTAGTACCAAATCATAGCTTTCTTATCTCGCCAAACCAAGGGCTCTTTTGAGAAATATACGCCATCAACTACCACTATATCGGTCTTTGTTTATTCGCAATTTATACACACTTTCCCTACTTAGGGTTCCTCTTGGGGTTTCATTCTGATATTCGTAAATAACGGCTTATATCTAGAAGATTTTTTTTAAACATGATTGTTACATGAAAAAAAGACACTGAGTTTCTTGTCGGTTCTTCTCAGGTGGCTTTTTTCCAAACCGGTGGTAATTTAGACCTTCATAAGTGCCTTATAGGGCCTAAAATGAATATTTTTATTTGTCGTAACCAGGAAAAACCATCCTTTTATGATCGCTTGATTCATTTTTTAATTCCCGTTAAATATAGAGTATAACGTCATATGATAGAGCTAATATAATGAACTGGATTTTCTCGTAACGTAGTCATAAACAGTGCTTAATACGTATGCAAATTTCAATGTAACTTCAGACCCCTAGACAATGTAGTTTCAGACCCCTAGAAGTCGGTAAAAAGTACGTTGAAAGATTACATTACATTGACAGTTTATGATATGCACACCTGCTCCTATGTTTCTCCTGCCAGCTGTGGTAGACTGGTAGAAAATGCTTTAGCATTAAGTCCACCATTGTACTTTAATTGTCCATTAAGTTTTTAAATAAATAAATAAATAGATACAGGTGAAGCTAGTTAAAAATACAAATTAAGTACGCTAGAGGGAACCATCAGAATCTCAGAACGAACACAACTTACACTTGACAGGCTGTTTACAATATATACGGACATTTTTAACCTTTGGCAGGCGGCGGGCCGTAATGGGTATTTTATGATAGTTGTTATAGCTCCAGGATGGAATATAGGGTGCTATGTATTGAATAAAACTAATAAATAGGTAGTCGTACTCGACTACCTATTTAATTACTCTTTTAATTAAGTATTCTTAATACGATTTTTAATACAAATAAAGACTACGTCGTTTGATCATAAGCGTAAATAAAACAGTAGAGTTCCACTTTCATACGATGCGCTGTGCTGCGCTCGTCACCACGATACCTTAACTTATAAGTTTTCTTATAATTATAAGACTGCTGGCTGCATTTCCCTTCGAACTGGAACAGATAATTGCGTACACGCTACTGCTTGACGGCAGAATATCTGACACTGCAGTGATGCCCAGGCCCATCTAGCTAGCCGTTTGCGCTATTTAACCTACCACCTGAAAAATCTTTCTGGTTCTGTTAAATAAATTTATTTTTACCATGAAGGTGGTTGTTAATGTACCCTATCATTCGGTCGATGGTATGACTTTATGTTTATTTTATTCTACAAAACTGCTACTACCAAGATTACTTTTTCCAATTTTGTGAAAACCGTCTAAATTGAGCATGGAAGTGGAAAAATATATCTGAAACACTTCGCAGCGCTATAAAAGATACTGGCGAAGTCTATTCGAAGCGAGGAATTGGGCTGTACTATGCTTAAAGCAGGTTTAAGCTAAGAGGTCTATCTATTGGCACTATATAGAGCTTATTGAGATAAGTACTGTACTTACCACTTTATTTTAGCTAAAAATATAATCAGACTAATAATAAGCGTCTAAAGTGCAGTCAGCAGTGCAAGTAAACAAATATTTTAATACTTACTAATTAAATGGAGGAATTTAAATATTTTTTTTTATTACTTCCCCTCACAAACATATGCAAACATAACGCAATATTTCGTATAAAATACAGTCTCATCTCTGAGAAGATAAATACGATGTCTCTTTCGTCATAAATAGGTAGTGTATATAGTTATAGCGCCATTTCACTCTTTCGATCTTTAAGAATAATATTACCCTTGGCCGTGCAAATTGCCGATCAAATAGAAGTATGGAGGCAATAAATTGTCTCAGCATTATTTCAAAACATAAATTGTCTGGCGAATCTCCCGGCTCCAATATAAATATTACACTTTAGTTCATCGTCTCTCATACCTGTAAGTACAGTTGAAACTCAAATGAACTATGATTTAGGGCGAATTGGGATCACCCATGGGTTTACCCATTAAAATTAGACCCGCCCGACTGGGGACTGTGCCTCCACCTAACAGAAGACCGCAGTCAAATAACACTACTTGGATGAAGTGTTGTGTTTCTGCGGTGAGTAAAATTGCCGAGTACCACGAGGATACGGTGAGCTAGTAGTCATGCTGCTAACACAATGAGTCTTCATCAACAACATGGTATGCAACGCGTTAGTGATACCTTAGTGATACTGCCAACAAACTAAAACTTCCAACAAACTGCAATGCAGTTTGGCAGGACTTACTGTTCATAACTGTATTTGTGTAGTTAAAAAATAAAATTTATCTTTATCTTATCTTTATCTTTATCTTTTACCTCTTGTATGGCTAACGGCTATAGGTTACGGTGACTGCTTACCAACATGTGCGGTGGTTTATACCACTAAGGTGGCACACAAGCATACGTCCCACCTGATTATAAGCATTCACCGTAGCCTATAGCTAGCAATACCAGGGATATCACTTACGCGTTCCCAACCCCAATTTTTTTTAATGTTTCGATTTATGGCCGTTATATGTTACTCCTATCAGTTTTCACAAGCTATCATATTATTAGCTAAATACTGCAGTATAAAACCCCACAACAGTTTTTAGGGTTCCGTCTGTCAAGAATTTTAATTTAAAGAACGCGTGGTGTTATCAAATTGAAATTTATATGAAATACCCGGGTCTATGGTCTCTTTCAGCTGTAAAATAATCGTACCTGTAACTAAATATGAAGAAATGATATGACCGTTTATGTTGCAATTTTTTCAATTTCACAAGGGAATCAAAACCTAAAGGGTTAAAAAGGGTAAAACTTCCCGTTGACCTAGAACCATGAAATTTGGCAGGAAGCAGTGTCTTACAGCACAAGTAAAGGGAAACATCTGAAAACTGTAAATATATAGTATTTTTTATGCGAATTTACAAAAAAATATTCCTGATTCGCGCTGTTGAGAGCCACCGACGAATTACGACGAACAACCTTATTTAAAGTTCGCCTACTTTTAACCTTACCTACAAGTGTGTACGGAGCCCTCGGTGCGCGAGTCGGACTCGCACTTGGCCGGTTTTTATTGTATGCAGCCTTGAAAGAGAGGCCGTTGCCCGTCTGCTTCATATAATAGACGTTCGCGATTTGTATAGAGCCGGGGATAAGGTATAAAGCCTGTACTGAACTCTATAATCGCTCGGTCTAGACTTAATTGACATTTTATAGTGTATTTAATGAAGTATATGTAATTATTGTTATACTGAGTCTGGAGTTTAACTACATATTATTGTGGAATGTCTCTTGCTTGTGTGCGTTACGCTAGCATGTTGTCTTCTTTCAGGATTTGAATGATGCAGATAATTAGTACCTCGGCTCGTGTAAAAGTTTGGATATTGTAAATTTGTGCGTCCTCTGAGTTCAGACTCCTGAGTTATTCACGAAAAAAAATTTCTTTTTTTTCCTGATGAGCCTAGCTAGATATAAAGTAGGCAGAAAGATAGATTGAAATTGTGCATGATTGTGCTGTTAAGCTTAAATTTGTGCGTCTTAAAGTTTTTGAGTGATTCGATTTTTTGCTGGGGAGACGTTTGTCAGATTGTTGGATCTCCGAAACTATAAGGCGCACAATTCTGATTTTTCATACAGGTATTAGATGGAATTTGTTCCAATTTGTGAAAGGATCTATTTTCCCATATATAGACACCATTTCGGAAACAAAAGACATATAAAAAAAACTAAGTTAGCAAAAAACTAAAGGATCAAATTTAAAAACTTAAAAAAGGCGTAAACTTCTACCTCTTAATTATCTTCATAACATATATAAAAATTATAAGCCTGCAATAATTTATTGATCAGTTATAAACAAATAACCAAACCAAATTACCCTCTAGCGGAGCGAGGTTTGAAGTTCGGATTACGCTGGTTCTGTATGAGTTGAAGGTAAGTATGCAAATAATTAATGCCTAAACTCAAATGAAATATCAACGAAATACCTAAAATGTATGTTTTCTTATGATAAACCAACTAAATTCAAGTAAGCACTGAAAAGACCTTTTTCTGTCTCTTCATTTTCTTTTCATAAGAACCTCTTAATAATAACAAACACAAATGAAGAAGAATTAGCGAAATCGGTCCAGCCGCTCACGCGTGATGCCGTGACCAAGGGAAATGGGGATTCATTTTTATATATACACAGAAGATTAGCAAAGAGGTCAACATAACGTAGGCCTGAGGAATCATATTCCTTTGGTATACATAATATTTACAAGTTGGTGTTTAATTTCTCTACATTTCCAGCTATTATGGGACTCTAACTTTGTTCAAATGAAACGTGTTTTGATATTGGACACCTGGGCCGCTACTACGGAAATGCGATGGCGAGAGTCTCGAATACAACTCACTTTGAGTTAAATAAATGGTTTAAGATTATTCTTGTATACAAGCTTTTATTCGGTCATCATAGGAGTTACTGTGAAAATGATAAATTTCAAATTTGAGATGTCCGCCATAGTCAAATCAATCGAAAAATCTAAAATGGCGGCATCTGGGTTATTGTGTATTGCTAAGGAAAACAAACATGTATGCCAAATTAAGCTTGTAAGATTTGATTTAAACAAACACTGTACATATTGTGGAGGTAATTAAAAGCCTTTAATATAACATCTGCCTGCGCTTTTGTGTCGCTGGGTCAAATAGGGTTAAAATTTTCGAACACAATTTTTTATATACTACAAAGTTAGAAAGCAAAAAAAATTAGGGTCGGCAACGCGCGAGCGCAACCCCTGGTGTTGCAAGCGTCCATAGGCTGCGGTAACCGCTTACCATCAGGCGGGCCGTATGCTTGTTTACCACCTTAGTGGTATAAAAAAAAACAAGTTTACGGCCCGCGTATGATGGTAACCGTTTAGAGTATAGACGCTTGCAATACCAGGGGTAGCATTATAATCATTTTTTTCCAAGTATGTGCTTGTGAGATTTCACTTTTGATTTTAAAATCAGTTTTGTGACCTTCCAATCGAGTACAGCCGAAATAGTTTCCCAAATATTTCAAATCGAAAACCAATGGTAGCTCTATATATTAAAACTGTCACATGATGAGACATAGTGTCTGTCATTGAACTGACGTGTAAGCTGATCCTTGCATGTCTGTCGCACGCTTTATACTTTGTACAAATATATGAATGTACTAGCTTATGTCCGCGGCTTCGTGCGATAAGATTTCGGACACAATAACCTCGTATCTAATGGAGATTAAATATATAATGGATATCATAAAAACATTATGGTCAAATCTCCAGAATGGATGAACTACTTTTGATATTTACTTTTTGTTAAATACTTGTACTATGGGATAATGGGAACCAGCAGCTGATAAATGCATTCTTATAATACGATACGTACCAAAACCCAGACACTACGACTATTATGTCATCACTTCTGTTATTAATTACATTTAAAAGCGAAATGCCCTTTTTCTTGTTGGGTAAGAGTAAAACCACCGTATTAAATTTAGTAAAATAACCAATCGTTTCAGGCCTTGCTCGTCTTAAATTTCGTACTGGTCAGTATTAAAAAACACAAAGTTAATAAAATATAAAAAATAAACAGAGTAAATACAAGAATTAAATTCAGTATTTTTTTAATCCGTTGACAGCGATATACAAAATGAAAAAATATATTTTTTAACTTTTGTTTACTAGTACCTAGTCCTGCATATATGTATATGTGAATCTAAGTTTCTGTATGTTTGTTTTGACACCCCTAGTAAGTCAAAAGGTGATGGATTGATGAGTTTTACTGTCTCCGGTAATGAGTCTCGTAATGGAGGGAGAGGTTTATTTGAAGCCTGATGGATATCCTCCCTTGGTGTATGTTAAAACGCCTACTATAGTCTACTAGGTACCTATAAGTAAATAATATATTTCACGCCTTCCCGCAAGGGTCCCCGAAGGTGTAGGCAAAGGTACAACACACACTTTTCGCCGAAGATAATTTGGTGCCTACGTGACAGTTGGTGAGTCTGTCGCCGTCTCTTACGCACTACATACGTCCTAGAATTTCCTCACGATATTTTCCTTTACCGAAAAAGTATTGGTGAGACTAATCACTGCAGTTAAGATTTTAGAAAATCTCATTGGTACAGACCGCTGGGGTTCGAACTTGCGTCGCTAGAATAGCGAGCAACGACACGGTCACCACGGCTTTTTGATTACTCTCGGAAGTATATACAAAGTAGGAGCTGACCGACTAGTAATGAGATTTCCCATTTAAATCTTCTTAACATAACTATGCCTCCATAGGTTATGGTGACCATCTGTGGTGACCACTTACCATCAGGCAAGCCGTACCTACGCTGGTATGCCACCATATCAAACGTGGATACCGTGTTCTAAACTGCATAATCTAGCCCTAGCTAGACTTAACGCGTATAAGAAAATTTAATTATAATTCAAAGATTCTTAAAATAAATACTCACTTGTTTATTCTAATTGAAGCAAATAGTTAAACACATGTACTGCACTCTTTTATGATGTTATCGCTGCGTTAATCATTCAATTTTAAGCAATAAGTCTTTACGTATAAGGTTGATTATAGAACATCGTTATTTCTAAGCGGGGGTCCCACGGTTCAACCATAACGTATCTATTTCGGTTCTGCATTCGTTCACAGCTGGCGATATAATTACTAGTTCATTCATAACATTCTCGATGTCAATAATATGAATGATTAATACTTAAATTATTTTAATTTGGACTCCGCGTCAAGGTTAGTGCAGGCGGTCATTTTTGTTAACTCTTTTGTATTTTATGACAGTTCACATTGATTAGTTCGAAATATTTTTTCAAAGATTTCATTTTTTATTTTGCTTATAATGTTATTATATTAGGTCCTTACATATGAAATTGGCGTTTTGTATGGTAGGAACAAAAAGTCGAATATTTTTTAATATAATATATTTAATTAATCAAAGTATGAACCATTATTTTCTATGCACTTTTGCCATCTCATAGGTAGTTCATTGATCCCTTTACTAAAAAAACCAGTCGGACGGGAATCAATAAAATCTTTGAAGGCGATTTGGACTGCCCCATCGGAGTTGAATTTTTTCCCTTGCAAGAAGTTATCCAAATTTCGAAAAAAATGGTAATCTGTTGGAGCAAGGTCCGGGGAGTACGGAGGATGTCTTAGACTTTCCAATTGAAGCTCTTCTAATTTAGTAGCCGTCTGTAGCGCAGTGTGTGGTCTAGCGTTGTCGTGAAGCAGCAGTGGCGTGGAGCGATTGACCAGCCTAGGTTGTTTAGCCGCTAGCTTTTCCATCATGGTTTGCAATTCCTGACAATAGACATCAGCCGTAATAGTCTGGCCAGATTTGAAAAAACTGTAATGAACAATACCGGCACTAGTCCACCAAACGCTTACAAGTAACTTTTTTGGGGTTAATTTTCGCTTGGGGCAGGATTTGGCTGGCTGGCCAGGATCTAACCATTGCGCTGAGCGCTTCCGATTATCGTAAAGAACCCATTTTTCATCACAGGTAATGATTCGGTTTAAAATACCTTCATTATTGTGCCGGTTTAGTAATGTAACGCAGCAGTCGACGCGCGTTTGCCGGTTTGTTTCAGTCAATTCGTGAGGTACCCACCTTTCAAGCTTTTTAATCTTCCCAATTTGCTTCAAGTGAATTAAAACAGTTTTATCACTAACATTGCAGCCTGCAGCTAACTCGGACGTGGTTTGCGATGGATCCGCTTCCACAATAGCCTTCAACTCTTCATTATCAACTTGAGTCTCAGGCCGTCCACGGGGCTTGTTCTGCAGGTCGAAATTTCCAGAACGAAAACGTTGGAACCAAAAACGAACTGTGTTTTCTTTTGCAACACGACCGCCATACACATCATTCACCCTTCGAGTTGTTTCCGCAGCACTAGTGCCACGGCGGAACTCGTACTCGTAAATAATGCGATATTTAAGGTTTTCCATTTTGTAAAATGAGTGACGCAAACAGAAAAAAACAGAAGAAAAAAAACAAATGAATGACGATCATCGAAGCACAAATACATGAGTCTATAGCTGTACAAATTTGAATTTGGAATTCCTTACCAAAGAGGAGAAATTCGTGATTAAAGTGGCCAGTACGAAAAACGCCAATTTCATATGTAAGGACCTAATATTAATTATTCCCTTAATTTCAGGTAATTTCACGATACGCAGCCAACTTAATTCTGAAAGCCTTTAAACGAAGTAAGTAAACAAATGCGCATTTATGGAAATAGCCACCCTTTCGAGATAAACGAATAAACAAGACCGTTATTAAATAGTGGCAACACTTACCTGTCAGATAAAATATAGGCAATATCAGTGAAAATTCAATATTTAGGCGGTCGGTAAAAACCGTTATCCTTTCGATTATTTAGTGCACCATTCTATTATGTTATCGCAAAACCGTAATAATTTACCCCTCTTAGGGACACAACAAAGAGGCCGAATAAGTTTCGCCCTCGGAGTCCCGAAATGAGGGAGTGAGGGAGTGAGAGTGACTGCCAGTCAGTAAAGGCACGGCACTCGGAGGGAAAGGACGTTTCGTTGCGGGGAACAGTGCTGGTTGGCTCGTGCGAGGAACGATTTTAAAAATATAAACATTGGAAATTGAATTCCATATTCAAAAGTGACAAGTGAGCCTTTTTAAATTTTCAATCTCGATCTGTGCTCGACTCTAGAACAGTGGTCTTAGGAAAACGTCACGTGCTTTTAATTTTATCAACTCGCGTGTGGTAATTTATTTCTTTGTGAAAGCAACGATAAGGAGTAAACATTATTTTATATCAATTTTTCAAGGTGATTTCATGTTTTGTTTTTTATTTTATTCTTTTGTTTTTGTAGCTTTTGTTAAGCTTGCCACATGTTCGAAGCGTGATTTGAAATGTTAATCAGTCGTCTATAGACAAGCAGACGGTCGGAGGGTGCTGTAATAAAACTATAAATAGAAAAGAGATAAACAATAACAAGCGAGAGAGAGGGGAAAGTAATAAAAATGAAATTTACGCCTGTTGTTATAGTAAACCACGATTAAAGTAATAATCTGGAATGCCGCAATATTTAGTAGGGAATTTTACTAACTTGGGGCATGTTAGCTTAAAAGTGTTTTTTCTTCTTTTTCGAACTCCATATTTCCTACTAGCGCCGGCTTCGCACGCCCAGCGTTAGCTACATAAGTTAAAAACCTACAAAAACACAAATGAGGATACGCTGCGCTAGTAGTGAGTCTTCATCAACAGGGTCGGCAACTCGTTAATGATATCCCTGGTATTGGTAGCGGCTATAGGATATGGTGACTGCTTACCATCAGGTGGGCCGTATGCTTGTGTGCCACCTTAGTAGTATAAAAACAAGTATAACTATAAATTATTAGGTACATAACGTAATCAGATATGTAACTGAGTTTACTGAATAATTTAATTGTTGATTTGATCAGTAACAAATAAATCAATTTACCTTAACATATGTACATTATTTGCTGCAGTCGGTTTCCGGGCGATGACTCACTGGTTTTACTGGCTGGTACCCTAATAAATATGGTAATGGGGGCTGGTATACTGTTTGTTTGTCCGCGTTTATAAGCTAGATCGAAATAGAAATAAAAAATCCCCATTTTGAATTTTTTTGTTAAGCACTTTTTTCGTTTTTTATATCTTAATAAATTTAAACAAACTTTTTTCTAATATAAATTAAATATGACATTATATAAAATTTAGCAACTTGTTTTTTTTACATTCCGAATATTTATGTCTAAAAAAGAATTTCGCATCAAATCATTAAACTTAACTAATTTGACATGTCTTAAAGCCTTGTTATCCCTTTCTCATGCGGGGTTAAATAAGGGTGAAAATATTTTTAGTCCCGACAAAAAAAAAAAAAATTTTTTTTTTACAACAGAATCGACACCATTATGAGCCTAAATTAAAATTTAGAATATATTTGTACTATTTGCCTCTACGACAACGTCTACGTTAAAATAATACCTTGTTTAAATATTTAACGATATTTGTATAACATTCCCAATCCCCAATACTCATTCATTCTTGCAACTTTCATTGATACCGTGTTCGTACCTACTTATAGATTGCTGCAGAGATTAACAGATAATTGAAATGCTCGTCACTTCAAATTTGAGAACGCTCCATTGCTTCCCATGTATGTAAATTATACATCTCTCGCTTTTACCAAACCGTCAATGTATGAAGTCCAAATGAATTTGATACATGTTCTCAGTGGATCTAAAGGCTCTTTAGTGTACTGGTTCGCCCACGCCCAGCTGTGGGCGATTGAGGCTTGAATGAAACGAGACTTAGTTACGACACGATTTCGTAAACGTAACTTTGTTATAAACACATATTCAAGTTAGTCATGCATAAGCATTACAGTTGATAAAATCAATACTTTGGTATGCTATCTATTTATTTATCAAATATCTATACATATAAATAAATTTAAGTGTCTGTTTGGCATGTTAAGATAACATCCTTTTACTAAATGCATATGAAAGTAAACAAGATACTGATAAAAAAAACGCAATTTTTCTTTTTGCCTGTCTGTCCGTCTATTTGTTCCGGGTAATCTCCGAAACGGCTGGACCGATTTGAACGGAACTTTTAGCCGACAGTTAGCTGATGCTATAAGGCATAACGTAGGCTATATTTGTTTTGGAGTAATGATTAGGATTAGATGAAATTGTAAACAAAATTAGTTCCACGCGTACAAAGTCGCGGGCTCAGGTAGTATATAAATACAACTCAATTGCCGCATGTATTATATGAGAGATCGACAC
Source organism: Falcaria lacertinaria (assembly GCA_951449985.1). Taxonomy (NCBI): domain Eukaryota; kingdom Metazoa; phylum Arthropoda; class Insecta; order Lepidoptera; family Drepanidae; genus Falcaria; species Falcaria lacertinaria. Next base: position 1,829,288 of record OX602111.1, read on the forward strand.
TGGAGAGCACCTCGGCAGATTTCGCAAAATTTTGTGGTGTTCGTAAATTGTCAAGACTTTTTGGGAAATACACCAGAATTTTTTTAATTAGCTAAAGTTTCTCAATGTAAGATTATAATGCTTTTGTCATATTATTAATTATTTATTTTATTATTTTCAATAATCTTAATTTTTGCATTTACCTTATAATTATGAATTATGTTTTATTTCGTTTGAATATTAATGAAATCACTTTTTCAAAATTTATCTAAACGCCTTCATTTCAATTTTAGCTCATCTCAAGCTGACTGTACCTAAGTGGCTCTTATTACCCAATCAAATAAAAACTGTGTTCAAACTTATTATTAAGACATTTGTGATAGTGATTTGAACAAACGTTTGTGTCTTGCAACTGTGCCAAACATTTGTCATATTCGACGGACTGATTTATGTTATATGTGCGTGATATAAGGTTGATATTTGGTTGGAGGTTGCGAGAGGACTGGCATTGATGGCTACGGATGGGCACCAACCTATCTAAATTGAACAAGACCAGGGTCTCCGGTGTAAATCATGTTAGTATCATTCAGATTTACTATAATATTTGCTTTAATTTGTTTAAGAAAATAAGACGTGCATGTTTTTTTTTATTTTAAGGTTTCTAGTCATCATCTACAAATATAAGAAATTTGGCAAATGATTATGTGTCATGAAAAAGCATGATTTACGTAAAGATTTTTAGCTTGAGGAAAGCTGTTCCGTGCCTACTTAGGTAAGGCATTTATTTTTTGTCGTAACTTTACGCTTGAAACAATGGTGCCCTTGTCAAAGGGATCTGGGTTCAAATCCTGCACTAATGTGTTTTCCAAACGCATCTAAACTCTATGCGATTATATAAAACGAGCGTAGAAGAGGCATATGTAGCCAAATTAAAATAAATTTTCGATCAATATTTTATCATCTAACCACAAATGAATATTACTCCTTTTAGATTATTTTATATTAGGTTTATAGTATATTAGGTTTTTAGTTTTTTTTTTCTCCTGCATACCTAGATGTAAATCCAATATGCATGTTCAAAATTGTTAACTGTCTGTGTTTAATTGTGTGAATCTGTAATTGGTTTAATGTTGCTAGTTTATAAGTTATCCAAAGTTTGTTAACTGTTGATTCACCTGTAAAAAAAATAAAAAAAATTACTTCTTGTTGGTGATAACTCAATAGCAATTATCAAATACAGACCAATAATCCTGTGTGATATAAATCCACGCTTTATGGCACGAATTTCCGTTTTTCTGATACATAAACCATTAAAAAGGGAGCTACTTTTGCCACGATGCTGCTTGTAAATCACAGTTATTTGCCGGCGAAAAATATTATATAAAATAGTATTTTCTGTGAATTGTTTTCTTTATGACTCTGGTGTCCTTAAAATAAATGCTGGGGAAAAAGGTAACTTGAAAAATCATCCTTACTATAAAGATGATGTATTTTTAAAATTACGTGTTTTGCGTTATATTATTATAATTATTTGAAATAGTTGTATTTTAGTTAGAATTAATGCACTTTTCATGTTTTAATTGCATGCTTTTTGATAATATTTAAGGTATAGATAAATGTAAGAGAGGTAGGGCGAATTGGGATCTCCCGTGGGTTATCCCATTAATATTGGAGCCGCCCGACTGGGGACTGTACCTCCTTACAGAAGACCGCAGTGATATAACACTACTATGATGTAGTGTTATAGAACCATGCCCTCTTTTACACACGTTTCAAAATTATATGCTCAAAAACCAAGTTCTTCAAGAAAATAAACTTCGTTTGTTCATACGAATTTTTAGTTCCACTTTTCACCGCCGCAGCGCTGTTTACTTTCCTATACAAAAATAGTCGAAGACGATACGAATAAAATATTATACGGTTTCTATAATTGAGTTAGTTTCTGAAACCCGCTGCATATGGCGTTAATCTAGTCTATACTATAATAATATAATAAAGAGGAAATATTTGCAAATTTGTGTGTATGTTTGTATTGAATAAGCTCCGAAACTACTGGACCGATTTCAAAAATTCTTTCACCGGTAGGAAGCTAGATTATCACTGAGTATACATTACATAGGCTATATATTGTACAAGCTGCCCGCCCCGGCTTCGCACGGGTAGACAGAATATTTGAAAAATGTCTACCAAGGCGAAGGCGGGGCGGGCCGCTAGTTGAAATATAAAATGGAGAAGGCGGCTGAGTGGAAATGAAAACAAACAAACGTCCCTTAACTAAGAACCATTTAAATAATTAAGGCGAAGGAAATGAAAAAGAAACACTGAAAGATTGGCCGAGGACATAAATCACATGGCTTTTAAGCCATCGAGGTGTTATGTTATACGAACAATCTAATTTTGGGTTACCTTATTTCTGACTACTAATTGATGATATTTACGAATCAATTCCGTTCTTACTTTACTTAGTGCAAGACAAATCTATTGGATGGTAAGTCGGTTTGTGCCATGATTATGAAAGAAATTATGCTCATTTTGAGTTGAAGAAATTGTGTTTCCCTAGAAAGAAAGAAAGAAAGAATATTTTTAGAAGTATTATTTTTTATCAAAATCATCATTTTGCGAATCGTCATAATCTTCCATCATGTTTGCTCAGATCAAATTAAAAAGGTAGACGGCAATTGCGGACAATGATGTGAGACCTGTTAAACCTATGCCTTGCAGTTTTACAACGAATACAATGAAACCTTTTCCATTTTTGTATTGTGTACACCCATATATCTACACTCTCCCAAACTCCATTCTCCAGTCCTACCTAGGTTGTCTGGAAGCGATCACATCTAGTGATAAGGCCGCCGTTTGTACCGATATGTATAATAAATTCTGTATAGTTTTAAGGTGTACAATAAATAGTTATCTAATTATCTATCTATCTATGTGTTTTAAAAGCTAGCGTCACTTCGTGGTTCTCAAAGTTACATCTTACCTTTTTTATACGATCAGAGGACATATCCTTACAAATCACAGTAGGTACGAATGAATGTACCCCGATCGATTACTGACAATTGTTTATTTGTCATTGCATACTGTATATTTGATTGTGGACTCTTTAAAATGATTTCTGTGGTATAAATGCCTTCTAGCTCCTTTACTATTGCGTATATTGATTTAATGAAATAATAGTTCCATATGAGAATAATAGGTCCAAATTAACTGCCTCACTAATGTTTGGTGCGTTTCCATAATATTCCTGCGTCACCATTACCCAGCACCCAACAGCCCCATTCTCGCGCTAACAATATTATCACTAACGCGCAACCTCACACATCATTCATCTGCGATCACGGCAATTTGCGGAATTGTCACGTCATCGCAGCATCTGACGTGTCGATCATACATCAACGTCTTAATCGTTCGTGACGGTGCCGTGTCAGACACGTGTCGTGTCGTGACGGATTGCTTCAGCTGTGTAGGTTTTAATACAATCTGAATTAATTTTAAATTGAGAATTGGGAAAAATGCACTGTACCTTGTAAGATTCGTTAAAGTTTTCACTGTTTATTAGCAAGGTGGCAAGCAAGCATACAGTCCATCTGCTGGTAAGCAATTACCGTAGCCTATAGACTAGTGGTATCACTCGCGCATTGCTCACCCTGCAAATATCCCACCAGACCCCGGTTGCAGAAACCTTGTACTCTACAAGGAATCCTTCCAGCAACTTGTCAATTATATTTTGCTCTCACAGTGACTAAAATAATACCGTCCTTCAACGTGAAGTTAAAGAAGTAGGTTAATATTTTCAAGACACATTAAACACGAAAACATATTTGTCCATTTTCTACCGTTAAGTGGGACAAACAGTCGCAGAAAAATAGTGTGTTTACTCCAGTCTAGCAGTTACAACAAACAAGATAAAAAGTATGGCGCCGGCCGGCCCGCCAATTGGATTGAAGGAACGGCCGCGACGACTTCCGGAATGAGCGCGGCAAAATTCAATATCCGCCCGAATACGAGATATTCGATTACTCGATTACGACGCCCGGGATTACCCCAACCTTCTCGGATTGATTCGATTTAAAAAATGTTACGTCAGTTTATTATAGGCTACGTAACATATTTGCTGTAGCGAAGAAGGAATGATATCGAATTCATATAAAAAATCAAATCTTGAAAAAAAAAATCTATGCTTGCGGCGTTAATGATCAACTACAATCGTCCTACAGGTTTGGTACCACAGTTAGAAATTTTCAGACGGGCAAGCTCTAACAAAATATATAGAAAAAATGCGTTGGCTGGCACTTTCAGATTTGGACCAAAATGGATGATGTCCTTTGATGCACCATCATACATTGTGTTTATTTCATATTTGATTTGGCTAGAGAGAAGGTACAAAAACGAACGTCTGCATAATTGACAACCCTACCGAAACGTACGCGGCGCAATCCGCATCTAATTGGTAATACAAGACGCAGCCGGCTAGATCAATGCGTCGCGCGTCCAATAAAACGTCACTCACTGTATCTGTAACGTCACTGGCGCATTAGGGCTGTCATGCGTGTGGTTTATTTAAGAAGGATGTTTTTTATTGTTTTTTTGTTACTTACGCCTTATAATGTATGCCTATATAAGGGTAGTTAAAGAGATTTAATTTAATACCGACCCATAGTGTTCATATAACAGCTGGAACAAAATGTGTATGTTTAAAAATCGAGATATAAAAGCTGCGTCGGTCGTTAGTGCATGACAGACAGACAGATGTGCGTCCCAATAAAAAAAGAAACAGAGGGATGGATCAAAAGCCCGTCTCCCTACACTACACCTAACAATAATTGGGAAAATCTAAGGGAAAAGCATAGCTATAACTTTTTTATTAGACCTAGTAGATATGGTTACTTAACATAAACTGTTGAAGCTTAAAAAATTACTCCATAAAGATTACCAGATGTTTGACTACGTAAAATTTCTCTAAATTACAGCAAATTAAAAAATCGGGTCATGGAATATCTTTGCATATAAATTCTGCACCTTGTGTTCATAATTCTTCTCCCGCTAAACGGGTTGACTGAGTTAGATGTGGTCTTCCGATAGTTCTTCCTTGTAGTTGGAACCGGTAGATGGCGCTTTTGTCAAAATCCAGAGATTTTTTCTATTCCTAAGCGGATGTAGGCGCGGGAAATATAGTATGCTCGCCTAGCTTGAACTTGGTTTGACACGCGACCGCGTGTCTAGATTTAACATGTTATTATCTGAATGCTTTTATTATACAATGAAAAGACTTTGCAGACATATTTAATTATAATTCGACTTACCGGAGGGGTCCTGCGAGGTTGGTCAGTCTCATTCGATGCATCATGTATACCTACGTCTGAATGCGTTCGGCAAACAGAAAGGGTGCTTTTAGCTCGCCACTGCAAATATTGATTTATTACGTTAGATTTATACGGTGCTTACTGCTACGTAATGTAAATGGGCTGATTTAATGCATGGCGTTATTAGCTCTGAGCGATATGAATTTGTCTGGTACAGTGGTGTATCAAATATGGTATGTTTTAGATTTTCGTGTAATTTTTTTAGGGCAACGCGCGAGGGAGACCTTTGGTATTGCAAGTGTCCATAGGCTACAGTAACCGCTTACTATCAGGCCGTATGCTTGCTTGCCACCTTGGTATAAAATAATAGTTCGACTTTTTCAGTGGCTATGGTTTGATTACTTCACAACAATAATTTGTAGTATATTTTCGTATAATTATTATGATGATAATTGCATTTTTTAGGGTTTCGCGTTTAACTAGGAATCCTTATGTCTGTCGGTTTGTCGGTCCGTCTGTATGTTACAGTAATTTTATTCATACTATAAAGCTGTTGTCACACGACTTACGCCTACGAAGTTTTAAATAGGCAATATAAAAAAAAACATCTTACGTTCTCTAGAAGCCACGCACAATACCTGTTTTTTACTTGATATTATTTCGTAATAAGTACTTCAATTGGCAAGCCGCGTCAGTTATTCTTTGGTCAATTTGTACATTATCTTTTTCTTTTTCATCAGTTTATGGTCCCTCAATCTCACCTAAATGAGTTATCCATTACGTCAAACACCCTCAGCCAGCACCAATAACCATAAAAGCATTACCACTGGCCCTCATCTTGTCATCATCAAAAAATACCCATAACAATACCATAGTAATACCATTAAGGAAATCGCTTCGTCCTCGAATATATAGAATAGTCTTTGACGCCATTTCTGTGTCCAGTAAGTTGCATTTTTTTATTTAATTCTGCAAATCTACCCTTGTTTTTGTGGGGTGCTTTCGTTGGGGTAGCTTAAGTTCTAAGCTCTCAGCGGGCCATGTTTGTGAAATAAAAAACCAATTCTAGTTCGCCTGTCGTCTTTTATTTTTTTCATTCAAGTCCATGTAAAGGTAGCTGTAGTTATAGCACCACCAATATGTTCACAATTGTAATTCTTCTCGAAATTTGAGGTTAAAGATTCTTTATTTCTCATAATAATTCATTTTCAATTCAGTCAAGAATTCATTCAAATTTAATATTTGGATTAAACACTGATCGTGTAGTTTTTATTTTTCTGCTTTGGCTGATAGGCTTTTTGCGTTTTTAGTAAAAAATCATGCCATTTTAGATGCCCAAAGTTAGATGCATGCCAATTTGACTAGGGAAAAATTCTAAACAGCATCTCTACATCGCATACTCTCTTCACTCACCCACTCACTGTCAAAAAAGGGCAGTGGAAATCAATACTCGACAACTGTACGTTGAAATGTTTACTCACAAATTACTAAATTCCCTAGGGTTATAATTTATTTAGATGATGTTGACTATCGCGGAACTTCAAAGTGATATTTTATGTAATTGATTAAATGCCACGTTTGACATACTAAGAGGACATAAGTGATTTAATCAATTCAATTATGGAAAGGTAATGAGTGTACCAACCGGCAGGCATGTATGAAGTAAATGAGATGTGCAAGACAAGAGTAAAATAATAAATAAAATACTGCCGATTCCACAAAAGGGACTTAGCCTGATGATATGTATGTATGTACTGTCATTTTAAAGCGTATGACATGTCGTAAAATCTACTACACTTAAAGTCAGGTATTAACAATCCAGTCCAATATTGTGATGAATGATGAAGTATAGTAATAGTGTGATCGGTAGGATGTTATATTTTAGGGTTGATTCTTTAGGTAATAATACCTACTCTACACTGTTCATTATAATTTCATTCAATCTTTATTTTTGATAGATATGTGATTGGCACTGTATTCTGTATTCTTCATCAGTATGCTGGGTGACCAAATCTTCACATTTCACTGGTCCTTTGTCAAATGTATTTGAAATGTAGATATTACTTACAGTTGAATAAATATTTTCGCATTTAAATAAAAGCAGTTTGGAACGTGCTCAAGTTGCCGAATTGTCGGTTCGGAAATACTTTGAAGTTTTTTCCGCGGACGTCTTGTTTCATTTTCGTGTTTGGTATTTTAAGTGTTTGTTTGTTTGACGGTTTGTTTTGTTTCTATAAATTTGTAAAATTTCTCCTATTTCTCTGTTAACAATATTTTAATTGCGTATTTTTTATTGTTATTGTTGTGTATTACATTACATGTATTACAAACAGACAAATTTCATTATGTTGACCAGAATTGTTGTGAACTGTAAGCGATGCTTAATTTTCTTTTAAGTCTGCATACATCGCAACATTGATAGAAACGTATAATCTGGCTGCAAGAGAATTTAATCACAAAACTCATAATTTTTGTATCATCTTCGCTTAGGTAATGATGGCTAATATTTTTCTTCACTCACGTACTAGTTTACAAATTACAGGTTCTCAACGGAAGTCATTGTTGTATCTTATTCAGACTATTGGTGCAAGATGAAACCAGATTTTTCAATACCTTCTGATCTCAGCAAGTTTTAACTCGATATCTCTACACATTTGTATGTGAACTGCACCTGACTCTATCCTGCTGATTGAAACCGCAAGCCTATTGTCGCCGTATTTGCTTTTAGCATCCACAATATAATTAGATTAAGTACTCGCTTTTAATAGTATTTGATTTGAATAGACTTAAGCTTAAGCTGACTGACTGTAGTAGGTACAAAGGTACCGTCACAAAAGTGTGACGTAGGCAGTCACTAACGAAGGGTTTTTGGAAATACCACCCCTAATAAAGCAGCAGGCAAAAGCAATATTAAACGTTTCTGTAAGTGTAGAAAAATTGTGTAATGATAGACAATTTCCCCTCCACAAATCATATACCTAATCAAAGCATTTGACGACGGATACGGAGCTCAAATCTCACTACATAATAATCAGCCGTATCAATTTAAATCATTTAACAATTCAGTGGATAATCATGCAAATTATGGATTACATAAAGGCTATTCCGGATTTTATTTACCCAGATTGGTTTGTGTTGAGTTTAACCTCAAAGAAGAAGGCAAAAGTTAACGACTTGTAGTGGTGCTAGGTATCCTTGGTAGGTATGTTTCGAGCGCAGGACGCCACAGACTTCGATTCTATAATATTATAAAGAGGAATGATTTGTATTTCTGTGTGTATGTTTGTATTGAATAGGCTCCGAAACTACTGGACCGATTTCAAAAAATCTTTCACTGTTAGAAAGCTACATTATCACTTTTATACTAGCTGCCCGCCCCTGCTTCGCACGGGTAGACAAAATACGTGCGAAGCGGGGGCGGGCCGCTAGTATGCAATAAGATGGTTTATCAAACACAGACCACCTAGAGCGCAAGTCAAGACCACCAGTGGTAATGCATCACAATAAAAACGTCTGTACGTGCATTAGATATATCGCTGACAGTTTTATGGTCACTAGATGGTCACCCCACAGTGGCAAGGAAATTTATTCTCTTTCAGATCACGACGAGATATTAAGGGTTGATATCGGCGACAATTTTTATATTGTCTTTCGACACCTCTTGTCTGATAAATTTATGGTTTTCTTTCCGTAAAATATGTGGAACTTGCATTAGCTAAAGTTTTAAGTTTAATACCTGTATCGTTTTCATTGTACATAATTTATTCACTTGATTATTAAAGACAAGGACTTATAAGATAAACAAAATCTACTGTTGGTTCAATAACACAGTTATGCTGGATTTTGATGTCCTTTTTTATTGCCTACTAGCTGCGTGCCCGCGACTACGTACGCGAGGATTGCTTTTTTCATGGGTTGTTTTTTTTTTGCGCGGTACCCTAATTATTTTTCCTAACTAAAAGTAACCTAATAAGCGCCGCTTTATAGCATCAGTTATCGACCAGTGAAAATTCCGTTCATATCGGTCCAACCGTTCGTATTTTGTTTACAATGTCATGAGCGTTTTTTGGTGCGCGAAGCCCAAATTTTTATTCCAAAATCTGTGAAAGTTCAACCATTCAGATTTTGTTTAAAATTTCATGGATTTTATATGGTGCACGGAATCCTTATTATTTTTAAAATAAATTAAGCCTAAGTTACCGCCTTATAATAGCATCAGCCACCTGGCAGTAAACAATTGTATTTTTTTATCTAGAAATTTTTGTTACATAAAATCAAAGCGTGACGAAAAAATGCTCACCACTTCAGTCATAAAACAGTGAAAGACTGCAATTCCTTAAACAACAAGCAAATTCAAACCCATATAATTGTTTGTTGAAATAGACCAACATTTTCATTCCAGCAATTTCCAATTTCGGTCCGAAGCGTTCCAATAAATCGTTTTATAAACACTGCGAAGTATGACGCTTTCGACAAACCATCAATTAGAGAACTAAACAGGAGGGAATTGTTTCAGTCCTTTGGACTCGTTAAAAACAGCCATCGAAGCGTAAGCGTCTCTGCGAAACTCACAACTTGCCTTGTTTAAGCTACTCTCTAACTTTTGTTGGATTATGTACAGTCTGCACAATAATAAAACTACGATGAAAAACAATGCCTACCAAATTTTTACCGTCATTATTCCACGACACAAAACAATAAGAAATTAAAGAACAAAGTAAGGGTGCGAAACGAATGCTTTTTTATGTTCTTCTGTATTTTCTTCAGTATCAAAAATATGGTTTGGTATTTCTCTTCTCATGATAAATTACAGTATTCACTTAGCTTCAATTAAGGAACCACATGATAAATCAAAACTTGCAAATGAAACACGGTTATTGAATTAAACAATTAAGCTTTGCTCTCAAATGTAGGGTTCCAAGTTCTGGGGAGCGAAAGACTGGTTCTTGTAGACCTCGAGATTTCATATAGTATTGTTGTTGAGTTTTAATGGGATTTTAAGAAACACGCAGAGTCTGTTAACTCCTGAGCGCTGGATGTGGCATACAGTTTCATGGATTAACAATTTATGTAACCATTTCGTAAATTCTCAATTAGTAAGACTGAGCTGACTTGTATACTATGTAATGAGAACTTAAATTGTATATTATGTGTAAATAAAAAAGCGCCAACGCCATTGTGTATCTTTACCGAAATTGGATTTACTTTATTTTACTGATAATTTAACAATACTCTAATGAGTATTTCTGAATACTTTCCTTGTGATAAGTAAGGTGCTGGTTTAAAGTGAATCTCTTGGTCAGCAGCAAAATCAAAATTATTTACGCCTAATGCTACTATCACAGTGAATTCACATTTGTATTCTAGTTATTGCTAGCATCCATTGGAGTTTAATCAATTATCGTCCTAAGGCTTGTTGTATCGCATATCTATTTGACATGTTTTTTTTAATACATTTCATTAAAAGTATGCTCACGAATAATTTTGCTTTACAATGTCCGCTTAGTCTAACGCACAATAAAATCACATTAGCTCCAATACAAACATACACAGATGTATTTGCAGCCAGTACCCACTCTCCAGGGATTATAACCCTCAGGAGCCGTGGATTCTTAGTAAATAGTGTTTTCCCTTCCACTAAAACCATTGGCATTCAACTCAGAGAGGATTTGGTCACAACCAGTTCTGAATAAACTACGGTTTCATAAATAAATATTGCATCTTAGTAGGGGAAACAGATAGATCCAAATACCATCATGATTACGTAGCATATAACTATCTATACATCATTATTTGATACATAAACAATGTACTCAATGAAAGAAAAGTACTCAATAACTCAATGATGGAATAGTAGGGCACTCGGGAGTGGGGAGCTAATATGACGAGATTGATAGATGTAAAAATAGGGAAGAAGGTGTGCTAGTATATGGTAAAATGGTGATGTCGCTGCCCACCCTCAAAAGAACTTGGCGTGATCGTAGGTACAATTATCACTATATATAAAAATGACTCCCTATTTACCTTGGTCACGGCATCACGCGTGAACGACTGGACTGATTTCGTTAATTCTTTATTTGTATTGGTTATTTCTAGCAGAAGGTGTTGATAAAAAGAAAAAATTGGAAAAAAAATCGGCACCTTTTTAATTTCGCGATAAACTAAATGTCTTTTTTGCAATGGTGTATTTGACATTCATAGCTAAGCCAGGACAACGTCTGTCGGGACAGCTAGTTCAAAATAAAGTAAAAAACCTTGTGCTAGATCTATGGACGAAGTTTTTAGTTCTGCGAGCATACGGAGTGAATTGTATGTAATTTTGTATTTAATTGATGTAGTTGGTGAATTCCGTGTTTATTAAAGTAAAACAAATAAATAAATCACAGTTGTTGACACTACTGTCGTAACGACATTATAAGATCTGATTGGGACGCTAGATTCAGAGCAGTGCTATCTACTATCCGCGTTATGTTGATATAATTCAAGATATATGGAGCCATACCAGCTATATGGCTTTTTAAATAGGATATTATTCTAATATATAAGTATAGTATTATAATCAAATATTTGCCAGATAATAAAGATACAGTCATGTAACTGGCCTTTCACACAGCTGTAGTGCAGCTCAGTGGATGGTCTCTTTACGAAAAGGCACTTTTTTATTTTATATTGAATAATTGCACTAGCTATTTTACCTTTTAAACGAAAGAGTTCAGATACAAATAATCCTTCACTGGCCTCTTTTCCTTAATCACCATCAGTAGCCTTATGTTAATCCTCGCCTTGTCGAATGCACTCCATTGGAAGCTAAGCTAAGCTAAGCGACATAAACTATTAGTCTCCGTCGGTGACAATTGCACGACTCTAGGGAATTAGATCTCGACTCTCGTTACTTCCGGTCAAGGCGTGCATGACGTGTGGTATAAGTGTTAGGGAACAAAACCTAGCTAGAACAAGCCTTTCTCATTTAATGTAATTCTATACAAAAGACCTCTGAATATCAACTGTTACATTCTGGTATAATTTATGCCAACAAAGAAGAAGTGGTGTATGCCATGGAAGAAATAGCATTCTATTCTCTCTGCCTGCCCGGAAAGTGACTTGGCGCGATAATAAGTATGCATATTATGCCAATACATGAATAATACAGACTACAGTACTGAATATCGTAGGAATCAGATGGATTAAGCGGAGTTGAGCAGTTAGTTCATTTCGTATTTGTAAATCTTATAGCTAATCAATTCCCTGTACATGTGAATAATAACACAGCTAGTTAGTCATACTAGCTGTTTCGACAGACGTTGTCCTGTCTTAGCTATGAATTCATATGTCTAACACCATAAAAAGGTTTCGTTTTTTTTAATTTTATTCTATTCTTAAGAACCTCCTGACAATAACAAGCACATAAAAAAAATTTGCGAAATCGGTCTAGCCGTTCATGCATGATGCCGTGAACAAAAGTAATAGGCATTCATTACCAATATTTACATATTTTTATTAATTGCTCTTAAAAGATTGTAAAGAAGGTAAAGCTCATATCTTGTACCACCCACCTAGTACTTTGTCACAGTCAGTTGCCTATAGAGTGCATGTAAACGGTTAACCAAAGTGTTCTTGGTCACGATTTCAATTGGCATCCAGTTAATGAACACGAGCAATGGCTGGCCTTTCAATGAACAAAGTCTACTGTAGGTAGAAGAATCGAATTGATCTGATTAATTTGAGTATGCAATGTTTGCAGACGATGGTGATATTTTATTATTATGGCTATCTGGAAGCCACAAATAGACAGATTTTTCAATATAGTACTCTCACTCAATGACATTTCTTTTTCCTACAACTCCACAGTCTCTTCTTACTCTACCTAACTATACCAATCAATCATCTTTAGGTACAATTATTACCAGTGTTAGAAAATTTTCAGGTTTCTCAACTTTTCGTCTTTGTTGCATTCTAATGCTTATTGGAGTTTCTGGAGGCTATCCACGGCAGTAGCAGATTGTAACATGCCTTTACGTCAAAGGTAACCTATTGACCAAAATGATAAATCACTTAACCCAAAAGTCATATTATAGCATTATTTTCAATGTCCCTATCATAAATCAATCACTAAATGAAATCATCACCAAAAATACACATTAAAGATCACTATAACACAATTTACGAGACAGTGGAAAAAATCTCAACTGCTCCTCCTGATTCCCACTAAACACAAACTAGTGAGAATGGCGGGCTTTTAGTGAGATGTAGTTTAAAGCTAGTTAGACATTTAAAGCCTAAATAGAATTCATATCTATAATTCTTGGCTCTTTTTATATCGTCTCTAGTTAATGTACAATCAACTACACCAACTACGCTACTTGCATGTCCACAGTCAATTCTCTGCTATCATTGAATATAAACATTACTTTTTATGTGTATGCAATGTAACTTGCCAAGTATTTTGTTATCTGAACGTAAACTTCTAATGCCTTGCAGGAATGCACCTTTAGTTCGTGGTTACTTAGAGTATGCTTATCTTCAGTATGACAATAATTAACTCTGACTGCTTCTCTTAATGAGTTTATTCTTGAAATTCTAGTTTAAATAGACTTGTAAAGCTAATTAGTACTTTCTAGTGCCGTATTTACTTAAGTATATAATAACATTGATACTACGAATTTATATGATAGTTTCATCGTGACTTATCCTGATAGATTGTTTTAGAGCAAGGTGTATCTTTTTTTACTTTATTATGGTTTTCAGTTTTTGTTGTAGGAATTAAAAATCTTCTATTTTCATTAAAAAATTAATCCCTTTTTCCATTGGTCACGGCATCACGCGTGAACGTCTAAATCGATTTCGCTAATTCTGTTTTTGTGTTCGTCATTAGCATGTTCTTATGAAAAGAAAAAAATAAAAACACGGCACATTTTTAGTTTTGGAATAAACGAAAAAAGGTCAATTTTTCTATGGTTTTTTTGACATATTATGAGACAACGTCTGTCGGGGCAGCTAGTACTGTATAAACATAGTATGTTACTACATATAGAGGCAGTTCCGTTGTAGCTACATAATATGCATATCACCCGTATCAATTGAACCAAATTATCGATTATTCTCGATCCCTGCGCAACGTCACTATTCAGTTGGCTTAAATTCCACGATAATTAGTCCTCCGTTGATTCAATCAAGGGTCAAAGCCGGGCGCTGCGGTCTGTCCGGAGCGTCAGGCAACCGTCCGGCGTCCGTCCGACCGTCGAGCTATCCGTCCGGAAGCTGAAGCTTCGAATGAATTTGTATTTCTCAAAGGTTTTGAGGCATTCCTCTGTTGGTTAGTTTGTAATTTGTCGGCACTGCTCTGTTGCTGTTTTGATTAAAACGCAAATTACACGCGTTTTACATTGTACAGTATACGTAGAGAGTTATTATTACTGCAGTTTTTTCAGCCTTGCTCGGTTAAATTGTTGATTGACTTATATATTGTTCGATGTAACACAAAATTTACGTTTGTTTGTGTGATGGGTAGCCGTCTTTCAAAATAATGTGACCCTTTTTGTTAGGTACTGGATTGCTATAGAATTTTAAAATGATATAAAACGATTTGATTATATGAAACTAGCTGTCACCCGCATCTTCGCCTGCATTTGTTTAAGACAACAGTAGCCTATATCCTTTCCTAGGGTATAATCTATATCCTTGTCAAATTGTATTACGATCCGTTCAGCCGTTTAGTCGTGAATAGATAGCAATCAAACAAACAAACAGAGCTACTTTCGCATGTCTAATATTAGTATGGATGCTTATTTAATAAACAATGGAAACAAATCCTTAATACTATTTCCTCGCTGGTGTGCACAGAAAAATACTCTGAAACTCTAGGTGCGAGAGGAACATGGTCAGTTCCCTACATTTTTTAAGTCGTAAAGTCATGTATGTACCAATTTAATTGGTAAGCTATATCAAATCTAAATCGACCAAGGAATTAATCCACCTTCGACTGAACGCCCACATTTGGTTTGGAAATGCGCTCGTGACAGCGTCCAGTCGCTTCAAGCCAAATAGAACTTGCATTGCTCTTCGTGTTGTACTAGCACCTTTGACCGATGGAGTGTAAAGTGATTATCATAACGGAATTGATGAATCTAAAGTAAGGGTTGTTCCTTGTTAATTTCGAATTCTCGTATTAAATCAAACTGATGTACGGAGACTGTTCGGTATTACGCTTAATAACGCGGGTTACGCTTAAGTATCGCCGGTTCGATCCTCACATAGTAAACCAGCCAAGTGCCAGTTGGACTCTCACACCGCTCCGTACACAAAACAAATTAGGTTAAATGATAAAATTACCTTTGCCGTACGAGTTACCTTTGCAGTCACGGATATTGCACCAACCACAATTAATATTTTTTTAATAGAAAATTCTCTTTTTTTTATAAAAACAGCAATAATTTATAATACATACAAGTTTTGCTTATGTTTTAACACTGCAACCTTTTTTATCTATCTTTATAAATTTGATTACAGTAAGAAGATTACTAAACTCAAGTAAGGGTGTATGGAATTGTTTATTAAATTATTTATACCAATAATCCTTAGGAATCTGTAAGCTTTATGTATATAATGAGATGTTTGATAAAAGCGAGGGTGATGGTGAATCATTTTAGGGTGCAGTAGGAGTGGCGTAACTGACTAACGTATTGATTTTCAAGGACTTTTGAAATTGTTCTTTTGTTTGACATTGGGCATTTGGGACAACATAATTAAATATTGGAGCCGCACGACTGGGGACTGACCTCCACCTTACAGGACCGCAGTGAAATAACACTAATTTAATGTAGTGTTGTGTTTCTACGGAAAGTAAGGTTGCCAGTGCTCCACTAGGATACGCTGGGCTAGTAGCACAGTGTCGTAATAATGCTAAAAGAGTAATGCTGCTAGCACAGTGACTCCTCAACAACAACAAGGTTGGCAAGTTGTTAGTGATATCCCTGGTATTGCTAGCGGCTATAGGTTACAGTAACTGCTTACCATCAGGTGGGCCGTATGCCCGTGTGCCAACTTAGTGGTATAAAAAAATAATAATAATTGTGATAGCTCGAGAAAGAAGAGAAGAGCTTGAAAGTGTGAAAGAGATGACAAAACTCGAAATGCTCTTGGGAGATCTTAGCTGTTTCTTTATAAGCGATGCCTTTTGTTTATTTGACTTCGTATTTTAAATTTAACTGGCAAACTTAGGCTTTTATTTCTCTCATTAATAAGGCAATTACCATAAACATTTACCCCGCACCTAATATTCTTTACTGGCAGTTGAAAATGCAAATTCTTTTTCAAACTGCTCTTAGTAATAGTACCTAATGGCAGGGTTTAATATAGCTAGTGGCTCCCTCTGCCTAATTTTGCAGTATAAGGCATGACGTGTGCTGGTCACGTGGCGAGGTATTGACCAATCGAGGCCTATTGTAGTGACGTCATCGCTGTATGGGAAAATACGTTGGGGTTTGAATGAGTCTCGGGTTGTAGATGTGTTGTGCTGATTGGTGGGTTTCATCCCAATTTGATCTATTTTACTATTATTTTATATAATGTTAAGATATGCATAACATTATATCAAATAATAGTGAAATAAAGTCCGAAGTCCTCCCAGCAAAAAATACCATCCGAATCTGACGCTAGACTCTGCCGATTTGAAAGTAGTACTTCTTTGTTAAGTATAACACAATCAAGAAGATTTATATTGCATATTTTTAAATACGTAACAACAGGATTGGCAACGCGTTAGTGATACCCCTGGTATTGCTGCAGTGACTGCTTACCATCAGGCGGGCCGTATGCTTGTGTGCCACCTTAGTGGTATAAAAAAAATAAAAACGAAGATACATAATGTAAATCCTCGCAAATCTTTCGCGCCAATTGATATGCAGACGAACTAAAGAAGTTCAATACTGATTTGCAATACTGGCCAAATATTTGGCAAGCGTATTTGTTAACGTGTACACCCCTGTCAAAGCCCCTACAACGGTTCATTCTAATACCTAACTCCTAAGTAAACTGCGATAAGGTACGTAGCAACATGCCAATGTTTGGCCAAGAATTAAGGGAGCCGGTTCTTTGAGTTGGTGTGACTTTTGTGAAGGGGTGTTGAAGATTCGTAGGGCATTATCGGGTGCACAAGTACATTTTTTTTTTTTTCACACAGCGCCATCTGGCCCCAAACTAAGCAAAGCTTGTACGATGGGGACCAGCAGCTGATATAATACTTATATACTTTTTGTTTGTAAATACATACTTATAATACATACCAAACACCCAGACGCAAGGCAGACATATTTGTCACATAAATGTTTGCCCCGACGGGAATCGAACCCGCGACCCCTAGCGCAGCAGTCAGGTATACTAACCACTAGACCAGCGGTCTCGTCGACATGAATAAAAAGTTTGTGATGAAACCTGACAAAAAGCTATACAATGTGAATATAAGTGGAAGAAGAAGCATTGGAAGGTCATGGTTGAAAGGCTAACTTTATAGATCAAATTACCAAAGTACTCAATGATGGAAGGGTGAGGAGTACTCGTATCTGGCGGGCATGTATGAAAAGATTGATGAATGTAAAAAGCAAAATAGGTTTGTAAGTCAAGAATAAATGGCACTCTTTACACTCTGCCTACCCCGAGAGGTTAGGGCTGCAACAAAAGTCAGGAGCTAGCTACATTATGGTGTGTCGCCGCTTATGTCCTAATTCAAAGGTGATTGAGAATTATCTACGTTCTTTAAGTTAAAAAAAACAATTTTGACACACCACTCACAACATCCGTCGATATATCTCGAGATATGAGTTGATGTACATTTATAGACTGTCTCAGCATTTCGTTCTACGATGCATACGATGATCTCTTTTAAAAATATCCTGACGAAAAGTGAATCCTACTGCTTATAAAATGAACCATTTATCAAAACACCTCATTATGAAGACAGGTCCAGTCAAAATAATATATATTCAAATAAGGCCGGTAAAAAGTCGTTAAAATATTTTGGAGGACGTCACCAGATGCGAATGTAAGCTGACTGACTGCGGTGACACTGATCGATTACTTGCTGGCTTATGAAATGGAAATGAAGTCACATTTTTTAAATAAATGTAAATTTCATTATGCAACATTTGCATTTGTTGAATATACCTAAATATACCCTGGACTTCCTATATATCTTCACGTCTGCCTACAAGGGTCCCCAAAGAGGTAGGCAGAGGTGTTAAAACACCCACTTTTCACTGAAGATAATTTGGTGCCAATGTGACAGATGGTGAGTCCGTCGCCGTCTCTTAGGCACTGTATACGTCCTTGAATTTCATGTCAGAAGTTTTCTTATTTTCATTTTCATTCAGAATACTCAGAGGTTTCGCTCACGATTTTTTCATTCACCGTAAAGCTCGTGGTGTGACTCATCACTACACGAAAGTTATTCAAACTCATTGGTACAGACCGGTGGGTTTGGAACTTGCGTCGCTAGAATAGCAGGCATCGCTACATACCACACGGCCATCACTTATTGTCATGTCCTGGACTTAAAGTTTCTTTTTTTTTTGCATCTCATCCCTCTGTATTTCTTTGCGTCTGAGAAATGATCTTATCCAAATATACTACACTACATGATTAGCAGGTTGATTTTCCTATGGTCAGTTTCGTTTATAGACTCCTTTAGAAGGTACTACGCTAAGGTTTATCATTCCAAGGTCGGCAACCCACCCGTGTTACCAGCGGCTTACAAGGTTACCTTTACCGATCAAACGATCATTATAAAAATCGATTTTATTATCTAAACAACTGCACACTTCCTAGTTCAGTTAATAGGAGCATGCCTTTCTCAATGGCACTAAAACACGATTGATCGTCACCAAAATGACGTTGGAATTGCCTGCTTCCGCTCTCAATTGAATTGCTGGCGTATGTATGAGCATGTTTAGAAATTGTAATTGGTTTGTTCAAAGGTGTAGGCTTGCAAATGTTAGTGGTGGGATTGTTTTGTGTTTCCATCTCCTTGTGATTGATACGCCTTCGTTCAGTGAATTAGCCATAGTTCAGTTCTAATACCATATCATATTTTGGAAGCAAAAATTCGGTGCCTTGTGTCTTGAAGGTACCTACCCAAATTTTCAATGGTTATTTAGTTGTCAATAATGTTAACACGGTTTTTGATTTAATAATAAATGAAAAATAATAATTATCAATATTTCTCGGGCCGGTAAAGTAACTTAAAAACTTCTCAAACTTTATTTAGCACACGTCATAATAATATACTCATTGTAAACACCAGTAAACATTGTTCCCAAGTACATTACAAGTTAAGTACAAACATTTGAACACAGTGTCAGCCTCTCACCCCAAGCTGTCAGTTCTGTCAACTTGACAGTGACAAGTTGACAGGTGTGAAGTTTGTATTGGACGTTGACGTTTATAGTGTTGTTTGAGGGTGGAAATGTGAAGTCAAGGGAAATACAATTTGGTAAGTGAGGGTGTCGGAAAGCAGAAAAAAATTGGAAATTCTTTGGAAATTATATTGTGTTCATTACGTCTTATCAAAAGTAGGTACATCACAGTAAAGTAAATAAGCGGATGTTTTTCTAGAATTACTGGTATTCAAAAAATGCAACCCACTCTACAGTCTACAAAATATTCCATTTGTACATATGGGCAAGGAATTTTATTCGTAAAGTCCATAAAGCAAAACAATTAAATTCTAAAATTGATCCCAAGAGAATAATTCAAAAAATACTGCTTACACGAAAAATAGAGACTGGAAACATAAGATTATAATCGAATCTTCACTTGCGAAGAATTACGTAGAACTTAATTAGGCTACGGTGACCGCATACCATCAGGCTATATAAAAGCATGTACAATATAGGGGAAGCCATACTGTAAGAAGATTTATACAGCTAATTTCGTTTTTGGATCTTCTCCATTAAAATCTAAGCTCGAAGTACTTATAAGTGATCTTCATAAAGATCTTAAAATCACCCTAAGCAACGGTAACCGCGCTTCGAACTGAAATAGAAACTGTCAACCACTAATCTGTAGCGAGCGGAAACCAACAAATATAGAAGCCGGCCGTTTCCTTTATTTTTTAATATGGATGAAATATTCCATTTGCTCGCTACCATTGAATTAACGCGATAATTATATTGACACGCACTTTGGGATAGTTGTTTCAGTAACTTGTTTTTTGTTGTTGTTATAAATATACATACATATCATCACGCCAAGTCCCTCATGGCGTAGTCACAGCGTATAGAGCGCCATTCAAACATTGACTTACACCACTCTTTTGCTTCTTAATAAGTACGATGACTTAATATGTTTGGTGTTGGTGATAAGTACACCGACACCAAACATATTAAGTCATCGATGAAATCTCTATAATTATATAAAAATGAATCCCTGTTTCCCTTGGTCACGGCATCACGCGTGAATGGCTGGACCGATTTTACTAATTCTTTGTTATTGTCAGGAGAGGGTTCTTATAAAAAAAATCCGGATTCTTTTTAATTTCGCGATAAACTTAAGGTCCTTTTTGCTATGGTGTATTTGTCATGAATTCATAGCTAAGACAGGACGTCGCGGGTCAGCTAGTCCATAATAAATATGCAGATCTATAATTTAGTAAGTTTTTTTATGACGAGACCGCTGGTCTAGTAGTTAGTATACCTGACTGCTACGCTAGAGGTCGCGGGTTCGATTCCCGCCGGAGCAAACATTTACGTGACAAATATGTTTGCCTTGCGTTTGGGTGTTTGGTATGTATTATAAGTATTTTATACAAAAAAAAAGGATATAAGTATTATAAATCAGCTACTGGTTCCCATAGTACAAGCTTTGCTTAGTTTGGGGCCAGATGGCGCTGTGTGATAATGACCAAGCCTTATTATTATTATTATTTTTATTTTTAATTGACGACAGTCATTTACTCTTACGAGATTCAAAACTAAGTTTCATTATAATTTATTTAAAGACATATCCTAGAAATGACTTATAGGTATAATTCTTTGTTTGTTTTTATGCTGCATAATACTTTGATTTCAATCTGCATAATACTTGGTCTTCTCCACATGAGAAATATATCATTGATTATAGCCAAAAGTGTTTTATTAAGAATTCTTTTTACAAGCTCTTATGTAGTTTTACCTGTCACTGCGTGTGTGTGTAATCGAATCTTGCAAGTTAAAAATGTCTCACATCCGAGTGTCCGATTGAGCTGAAATTTTACACACGTTCGGTTCCCGAGACAACGCACAATTATCTAGATGACCCATTTTTATCCAATACAGCGGATATCACAAAATAGTGATTCATAATTTCCACTTTAACACCAATGATTATGGTAACAATTGAATAGACTCATTGACCGAATTAAAGATTGTTTTAAAAATCTTTTTTTAACCCACTTGTTAGCGCCTTAGAAATAAATCTGTTTCTAAATGTGAAAATACTAATAACACCGCTACTCATGTAGAAACAACAAACAAAGTGCTCAAATGAGGACAACGAATCCTGACATTCAACATAAAGTGCTTGTTTAATGTAACGTCCTATTTGTGAAACAGATTCCCTAGGAGGACGGGAATAGAATCCTGCTTCGATTATATCTTACACTAATGCGTAACTTAAATTAGTTCCCAAGTTATCTGAAGAAATGTGTCCTCGGGTCATTAATCTGATAGTTTGTAATACATTAGTGGATATTTAAGTTTTGCCCATGAAAAGTGTCCAGTATATTTTTTTGTTACGGAGAGTGACGACTTTGCTGGATATTTCTCAATAAGATCAAATTAATGCAGAAATTAGTAGGTACAATAACATAACTTGTTCATAAAGCAATGCTTTTTTTTTATACCTGACTATATTTTAAGTGACAAACTTATGAAGTTTGGATTTTCAATGTCCATTATAATCGACAAAACTTAGAGTAGTTCTTAAACATTTTGTGGGTAGTACACTAATTAATTTGGTGTAAACTTACCGCATGTGTATATTCTCTAAATAAAACAAAAGAACAAAATATTCTCTGAATGAAAATTAGCATTCAAAATGTGCTGTACGTTTATTCAATAAAAATAACTCCATGGATACCCAAAAGTCCATAAGGTAAATTGAAAGACAAAAATGCAGGTGTGGATTTTTGCAAGCCCGATAAGGGAAACTTTACTTCGTTTGCCGGTCCACGGAGACCAAATGAACTGAAGCCAACGAGATACGGCCAAGACTAATTTTCAATTAAAACTTCATCAAACTTAGCCTACGAAGAAACTTTACTGGTGGTACAATTTACAAACACAAGCGCAGAAGTTCGTAAAAAGTTCAAAAAAATTGTTGGATACCTAATTTATATGAATATTCGTGTTTAGATGTGATGAGTGATGAAAGACTGACAAAAGTTATATAGAAGGTAATTGTGAGTGTAAGAGAAAGCCATGGAAGGTCAAGGTCCAACTTTCTAGATCGAATTACTAACCTACTACTTGTAAGTAGTATATTATCTTTGAGCTGCTACTAATGTAAAAGAAGCAAAAGAGGAGTGTTTCAAAACGAAGTAATTCGTAGTGCCGTCAGATGGGCTTCGTCATTATGGTTACGATGTAAGCATTGCGTTTCTTGAAAAGAATTCTGGCAGTTTAAAACAATCCTTCAAAGAATAAAAATGTTTTCAAAATTATATTATTATTATTGTCAAAAGAAATGGTTTACTAAAATTGATTAATTCGTGGACTGGATCTCGCTCCCTTAAAACTTGCCCCACACGCACAGATAAGATCTTCGCTAAACTAACTAAAACTGCAGGTAACAGGCAAAACTGCCGTTTGCCGTAAACGGTAATGTTTACTATAATCTCCCTCGTAATTAATGTACATTGCCCTCGAACTGTATTAAGATTATACAGTCAGAAATGTTAATACTTGTGGTGTAGTCAAAGTTGTGTGTGTCAAATCTATTGACAACTAGCCGCCCGCCCCGGCTTCGCACGGGTAGACATTTATCAAATATGTTGTCTACGCGTTTTTAGACAGTTCAGAGAATTTATTATTTTTTTATCTCCGTAAGATCCATCCTCGTACTTCAAGGAATATTCTAAAAAAATAATTAGCGAAATCGGTTCAGCTGCTCTGGAGATTTGAGCTTAGCAACACATTCAGCGATTCATTTTTAAATTATAGATAGCGATGGAGTAAAGTACTAAACCAATCGACAGGTAACTTACTCATTGTGCGACGAAAGTTGAAGAGAAGTTCTCTTATGGATTCTTAAGGAATCTAAATGTATTTGAGAACTCCGAAAATATTTTTGAAGCTTATTCATCATGGAGTGCTGAACTTATCTCATCATCGACTGTGACGAAACCGCTGGTCTAGTGGTTACTTTACCGAACTGTTAAGGTCGCGGGTTCGATTCCCGCCGGGGCAAACATTTATGTGACAAACATGTTTGCCTTGCGTCTGGGTGTCAGGTATGTATTATAAGTATGTATTTACAAAAGAAAAAATATATAAGTGTTATATCAGCTGCTGGTTCCCATAGTACAAGCTTTGCTTAGTTTGGGGCCAGACGGCGCTGTGTGATAATGTCCAAGCACTAACTTTCGTTGGAAGAAAGCTACCGTACAATAGAGATAGAAAGTCAAAGGCTTGTTTAATGAAATGGTTTCTCAACTATAGTGTCAATATTACGAATGATTTAATTAATTAGCAAACCAATATCCGCTTTCCTAAATGCTAATACCGAAGCCTGTAATATAACAGTTCATAGATTAAGTGTTTAATGTGATTAGTGAATGACTGCATTAGTATTCATGGCACGTACAGTGCAATGTGGACTAGCATAAATTGCTGACTGCTACTTTAAAATGTACAGAAATTGTTTGAATTCAACATACTATTACTTTATTTGTATCTATCTAAAAGGCTTTTCTTCAACTTTGTATGAGGGAACTAATATTCCTTCTTTGTATCATAGCATTTGCCTCTGGGACGGCTCTGCCAAATAACAGCCTGCAGCTCTCGATTTGGTGGAGAGCCGAGCTAAAAAGCTGATCGGTGATAAATCTCTGGTTGAAACCAAACTCCAGAGTCTTGAGCACCGACGCAGAATTGCCTACCTCTCGGTTTTCTATCGGATACATTTTGGAGAGTGCACATTTCACGGCTTCATCTCCTTTTCTACATCGGACTAATAGGCGTGGGGAGAGCTTTCACCCTTG
Organism: Falcaria lacertinaria; assembly: GCA_951449985.1. Classification (NCBI taxonomy): domain Eukaryota; kingdom Metazoa; phylum Arthropoda; class Insecta; order Lepidoptera; family Drepanidae; genus Falcaria; species Falcaria lacertinaria. The sequence goes on from OX602111.1 coordinate 1,853,801, forward strand.
CGTTGTGGTCATACCACCAATACGCACTAAGCGTTCTGCATCATCTTTTATAATGCGTACGGCAAAGGACTGGAATTGTCTCCCCTCACCAGTCATCAGTGTTCCCTGAATGCTACAACCTGGGACTCTTCAAGACTAGAGTGAATAGGCTACTTATGTGCAAGCGAGCTCCACCTTCGAGCACATCTTCACTTACCATCAGGTAAGATCGTGGTCAATCGCCCGCAATGACCCGTAATTAACAAAAAAAATGGCAAGTCCGAAATCATCCAGGATATTGGTTTTTACAATTTCAAACATCAAACGTCGTCAAACGGTCGCACGTGCGGGCGACGTATCAGATATGTCGCATGACGTCACAAGTGTACTCTCCAACGAAATTGGATTTTTATCCGATCCCACGATAAAACTTGTGCCCCGTCGATAATGTCCGCGTTTCTCTACTGGTATAGTTGTATGGTATTGTTATGTCTATAAGCGTTCCGGCTTCGTTAGGTTCTTACCCTTGTTTGGTTAAATTATTTACTTTGGTGTAGACTTTAGATGGACCTAAGTATAAAGTAGGATCAATTACAACCAGGGACCTAAGCTTAGGATAAAGATAATCCTACTAATATTATAAAAACGAAACTGTGGATGGATGTTTGTTACTCTTTCACGCAAAAACTACTGAACGGATTTGGTTAAAATTTGGAACATATATATTTTATAACGTGGAAAATGTTAGGTTCGTCTGGGATTCTAAGCGCAACGCGGACGAAGTCACGAGCAGAAGCCAGTAATGTGTATAACATGATTGAAATTTGACGAGTATGTGGATGCACTGTTAGAGAAGCTTAATCAAAATTTTATTGCGTTTATCTTTCATCGTGTTGTTTTATTTTAATTGTATGCACCGTCTATTGCATTAACGCTTTACTTTATAAATAACTAGCTGTGCCCGCAACTTCGTACGCGTGGAATTAATTTTGTTGACAATTTCATTTGCACCTTACAATAATTACTTCTAAAAAAAATGCCTAAGTTATGCTTATAGCATCAGCTCTCTTTCAGTGAAAGTCCTGTTCAAATAATTCCCGACGTTCGGATGTTGTTCACAATGTTATGTTTTTTTATTTGTTGTGCGGAACCCTATTAATTTTTCCAAAAGTAAAGTAGCCTATGTTACGCCCAATAAAATCAGCTATCTACTAGTGCAAGTCTCGTTCAAATCGGTCCAGCCGTTCGGATTTTGATAACAATTTTATGGCTTTTTATTCGTCGTGCGGAACCCTAATTATTTTTCCAAAATTAAAGTAGCCTATGTTACGCCCAGTAAAATTAGCTATCTACCAGTGAAAGTCTCGTTCAAATCGGTCCAGCCGTTTCGGAGATTACCCCAAACAAACAGACTGACAGACAGACAAAATTATTTTTTATTGCTTTTTGTTATTAGAAGCGTGTTTACTTTCATATGCATTTCGTAAAAAGCTGTTATTTTGACATTAAAAACAGACACTTCAATTTTATTTATGTGCATAGATGAAAATGTATAGTCACAAACAGTTTCAAAAATCAATTGCCCTTTATCTTCTTTACAAAAGAAAGACATGGATGAATAAAGTTTATGTGCGCTGCAAAGTTTTATAATAGATTAAATTGGAACTTGCTTCGATCTCCACCTACCAACTAGTTTCATTATCTCCTCTCAGTCAGGTACCGTTATTGATCTTTCATTACAAGCTACTTGAATTGTGTCTTTAATGAAGATAGTTGAGACAAAGGCGTGGTTATGATCCCTTTGAGTCATCTAGAATAATGTTAGTTGTATAATATTATCTTTCATTTTATGATAAGTACTAGCTGTTACCCGGCTAAGAAGAGCACTCAGACTGAGCTGATTAGGATGGTACAAACTTTCAACTCCTGTTTCAGGCTTTTTTTTCCGAACCGTTGGTAATTTAGACCTTCATAAGTGCCTTATTAGGGCCTAAACTGAATAAATGATTTTTGATTTTTAATTTGATTTTGATTTTGACATCCTTATGGATTATTTTTTTGGGACAAAAGATAGGACACAGTCTTTTCCGAAGTTAAAATCTATTTAATTGCCAAATTTCATTAGGATCCGTTCAGCCGCGTACTCGTGACAAGGTAGCAAACAAACAAACAGAGAAACTTTCGCGTTTATAATATTTGTATGGATTCTTATGCAGGCAAAGCTCAAATGTTCGCAATTTTTTATACCGAATTAGTTTAAAAAGATTTTAAATGTATATTTTGTCTGTAGCGTGAGGGAGCGGCGCGCAGCGATGCGGAGCGCGAGCGTCGCGCGCGCAGCGACTGGGAGGCGCGGGCGCGCGTCGCTGAGGCGGACGCCGCGCGCCTCGCCACCAAACTGCATGCAGCGCAGCGGGAGATTACCAGGTAACACACACAATACAAACATTAACTTCACGACATAGTTTCTCCATCACCTTTTTGACATTGGACTTCGAGGCGTAGGGAGAGTTTTCACCTTACCTTGTGCACACACCACACAGTAAGCGTTTTGCATAATCCTTTATAATGCGTACAGCAAAGGACTGGAATTCTCTCCCCTCGTCAGTGTTCCCAGTATCCTACAACCTGGGACTAGACTAGAGTGAATAGGCTACTACTAAGTGAACGGGCAAGGGAGCTCCACCTTCGATCACATCTTCACTTACCATCAGGTGAGCGTGAGATCGTTTCTACCTATTCGCTTACACTTAATTTAGGGCGGTACGTATATGGTCTTAGGCCTAATAAGAAAAAAAAACAACAATCCATTTACATGTGAATAGATGCTGAATTATATTATTAAATTGTCATAAAATAAGACTGTTAGTATTGGGTTTTACACTTATAACTTGATCCAGTTTTTATTATACAGTCAATAAAGCCGATTCAATATCGCACTCACGTGCCGGTGTCGCGTCGATAACTGGCTGTTATGGCCGAGTTTAATTTAATGAGCCGTTAAAATCACAAACTACAATCGATTTAATTGTCGGGTAATCATGTTGACGGCACTTTAGCTCGCCGCTTTCGGGTTAAATGCAGAATATGCAATCTCTGTTGATTTTTCAATCAGCTAAAGAGGGTATTATAATGTTTTTAAAGATTACTGTACTTACAGCGCATCCAATCGTATTATATTTTTATTAAAAAGTTTTCCAATACACCCGTTAAAAAGTTTCCAATTATGAAATTCAAATTTCTAAATTAGAATCGTAACTGTACGATCGGCGATAATCGAAGCAGTTAACTCAGTTCAGTAATTAACGAACTTGAGTTCAATTTTCGAATTTACGGTTCCTGTGTAATCGGGGCTCCGTCATTGGGCGGCGATAAGCGCCCGTCCGATTGGTCGATGGCCAGTAACTTTATTGGAAATACGAACTTCGGGATTTACGGTCCCACTCCGTTATAGATTTGACCTAATTTGTAAGGGACTGGGATGGATTGAAATTGGGTTTTTTCGGCCATCAGTTTATTGGGCAGGACCCTTGTTAGTATCTAATTTATGCGAACATTTTGAAATATCACCCAATTTTTGTAATAATTCGAAATTGAAAGGTAAGTTTTTTTTATATAAATTTGGAACATGACGATTTAGGAACTCTAATTACGAAATGTCTTCAAAAGTACGTTGGGACTCAAGTAAAAAAAATGTAACTATCATTTAATTTCAATTATTAAATTCCCACTGGAACGAAGACGGTAATATTAATATGGTATGCATTAAAATAAAATAAATCGTGCCTAATTTTTACTGTCTATAAAATTTATAAAAACACGCGAGGAAAAACAAGACCAAAATTCAAGACAAAACAAGATTAAATAAAGATAAATATATTTTTGGGAAAAAAAACGGAACATAATGTGGGGAAAACTCTCCAAGGCGAATGCCGAATAAATCTAACAAAAAAATTAAACTCTCACTTAAAACAAATGAGAATTAGAATAAGTTAGTGACAATTCACGACGCAATTCACGTTTTCTGAACGTCAAACTCCCTCTAACCCCCAATAACATTTTCGTCAGTAATAAATAATGGAATCATTTAACTAGCGAACCGTATAGATCCGAACAGATCCGATGTCAATCATAAACTGCTGTGAGAATATGCACATCTGGCGGTAGCCGTATTTTTCTGAAGCTCTCAGGGTTGCCAACTAAGATACAATATTATGATGTTACCAGCTTAAATTTGAATGAGATGATAATCTATAGGCTCCAAACTAAGCGAAGCTTTTTCTATGGAACCAGCAGCTTCAAAACTTAAATCCTTTTTTTAGATACATAGGTACTTATAATATATAACAAACAACCAGACGCTACGGAAACACGTTTGGCACATAAATGTTCACCCCGGCGGGAATTGAACCCGCGTCCCTAGCGTAGTAGTTGGGTATACTAACCACTAGAACACCTGGCTCGTAAATTAAATCAAGTCCTGTCAAAACCATTGTTATATTTAGTTTCAGTGAACAACAGAATGGGGTAAATATTTGGAATAGTTTTAGTCTAGTCAGATGACCAAGATAATTGACACCAATGTGCAACCAGATTAAAGTAATTTAAAGTTAAATTAACTGGGTTAAATTAACTCTATATTACCTTAATTTACTGTGCCCACAATTGGGACTGAGTAATATTTAAAAACGCCTACCCGAAGAGTATTGAACTCCGTGCAATGCTCGCATAGGACGAAAAACAAATTGAATCCGTCAAAATATTTCGTGGGGCGCGATAAACCGATTATTGCGGTCTAAAAAACACCGATACTGTTTTCAGTTATGGTTTTTGTTCGTCTGGTACTTTGTTTTGTTTTTCTTCTAATAGAGGTATACGTGGCAATTTTTACTGCATTTTTTGGTGGACTAACACCATTCAAACACGTTTCTTTTTTTTTACTATTTACTACTACGCATTTAAAATGGCTACCTAACTTATAAACCATCTCATATTAAGGCTACTTTTTGCTTGCTGGTAAACTTGTGGCTAACATAAATACAGTATTAAGCAAAATCTCTACGATTAGAATTAAATACGGATGAGATAAAACTTCGTCAAATAAATCTTAACTTTTCGATGTACGCCATAACCTTACTACTGTACCGGTAGCAGGAACATTGTCGACAACGTTTTCGTATCGCCTTCGACTATTTATGTATTGGAAAATGAACAGCGCTGCGGCGGTGGAAGTGGAACTAAAAATTAGTATGACAATTTTGACATTTCGCGAGATACGTTTTCGTTTACGTAGTCGAAAAATGTTCCTGCTACCGGCACTGGTGTTTGGTACCCGAGTCACGTGCTAGGCGTGCGGTAGGCTCGGGTTCATCCCCCAAGGGTACGATGCAACTTATTTGTATGACACATACTCCACTAGAGCCATTTATATTGTGAGATGCACTTTTATATGTAGGGAGAAGAACACTACGAGTATCAGCGCATTTTCGTTAAGACGAAATTCTTCCAGCGTTTTCTCCATACAAACGTATTCCGATGTTTCTCACCGGATAATAACACTGGAGAAAAGATGCTTGTTACCATGCAATATATACCTGTGCTATGTCCTTTATTTTTATTATTTCCAAAAATGTATGAGGTATTATAAGAGTTAGACAACTGTTTTCAGGGAGCTGTGGGCTTTGCGCTACAGCGATAGATCTATTAAAAATCTATTTGTCAAAAGGCTCGGTGCCTGATTGTGATTGTCCTCTTAAGGGTTAATAAGGTATTATATCGAAGATGAGGAATATTTTACATTTCAAAGAAGCTAGAAAGAATACATTAAAATTAGTTGCTTCAGATGCAACTACAAAATCCACTCTTTATGTATTACTAGCTTTCCCCCCCGACTTCGCCCACGTAGCAATATAAAATATGATGTTATATAGCCTAAAGTCTTCCTTGATAAATTGACTATCCGACACAAAAACAGTTTTTCAATGCCAACCGGCAGTTCCTGAGATTATAATTAGGGTCGGCAACGCGCGAGATACCCCTGGTGTTGCAAGCGTCCATAGGCTACGGTGACCGCTTACCATCAGGTGGGCCGTATGCTTGTTTGCCACCTTTTGGTATAAAAAAAAAAGATTAGAGACTTGAGAGTTCCGTCCAATCCAACAAACAAACTCCTCAGCTTTATAATATAAGTTAAAATGATGATGACAGGGAGAGATGAATCGTGTTGTACATTTGGGAACAATTGTTTTTATATCTATAACTAAGGAACGTAACACCAATCGATATAATCTACAAGCACTAGTACGTCACGACAACAATCGAGAAAGTATCGATTACAGCTAGATTGTACGCGTATCGATGTCGGCACGTGCGTCCGCTCGTAAACACACCACGTAGCGGCGCGCTATCAATATTCATAATGCCTAATCGCGGATCGATTCATAGTTTACTATCGAGAGTATGCCCGGCGAATTCGTGAGCGGCAATCGATACTAAAGATTTAAATCGAAATTAAATGTGAATCTGATCGTGGTATAAACAAATGGATTGATTGGTATTCGTCTCGTCATCATTTTTTGCATCCTTTCGTAGTGTAGCATATTACGGTTTGTATTATTTTATTACAATAATGTTCTATATTTATAACTTATTAAGTTCGGTTTGTGAACCATCAATTTAATTCACTCACTTTGTTACTAGCCGCAAAGGTGCCAAGTAAAATTTTAAATTCTGCATATAATTTTATATGAGTACATATCGTGGCATCGTGCCCTAAATATTATCTTCGGTGTGTTTTCCAGTTCCCTAATACTAAGTTATCCTCCCCCGAGTCTGCTGGAAGAGTTTTCTTATGAAATAAGCCCTTGTAAAACTGTCTTCTACCTGTGATTATGTTCTCCGTTCTATCTTGTACATTAATTATTGAATAAACTAATTACTAAATAAACTAGCGACCTGCCCTAGCTTCACACGGCCAGTGTTAGCCATATAAGTTAAATGACAACGCCACACCAATGAATTATTCATAAAAACGTTCCTCTTAAATCACTCTGTTTGTTAAACAAAACCACATCAAAACCCGTTGCGTAGTTTCAAGATTGCTTAGATCATACATAGGGACAGACAGCGGGAAGCGATTTGGTTTTATACAATGGATATAATAATAAAGTAAAATAAAGTGTCCTATGTTCAGCTACAGCTGTCACCGTACACCTTACGCGAGCACTCGACTAAAAATAATAAGACACTCGATATTCGCGCCCTCCGCGCCGCTGACGGAATTTAATACCTAGTGCTGCGCTGATTTCATATTGTTCTTCATAATCGATAGAATCGACTTACGGTGACAATAGAATCGAATTAAATTGAAATTCTTTTGTTTTGATTTCAATTCGAGTAATGTTGACATTCATATTTTTTATTGACGCGATTTATTTATACATATTTCATCTGTAGCCTTAACAAGAACAACCATTGACTATTCGTAACGCTTTCGATTATTTTTGCATGGGAAAATGAACAGGGTTGCGCCGGCGAAAAAAGAACTAAAAATTCGTATAAAGATTTTGTCATTTTCAGGGTTAAGTTTTCGAATACGTAGTCGAATGATGTCCTTGCTACCATTACTGTATGTACAAGTCCAGTCGCAGGCGCATAGGTACTATAAGTTACTGAATTATGGGTATGAAGTTCGCGATATTAGAAGAAATGAACCACCCACCAAATTAGTACCCGAGCGAAGCCGGGGCGGTCGGCTAGTAATATTATAAAGAGGAAAGATTTGTATTTTTGTGGGTTTGTATAGAATAGGCTCCGAAACTACTGGACCGATTTCAAAAAATATTTCACCGTTAGAAAGCTAAATGATCACTGAGTAACATGTGCTATATATTAAACTAGCTGCCCGCCCCGGCTCCGCACGGGTGGACAAAATATTTGATAAATTTCTATGCTCCGAAACTAATGTCTACCCGTGCGAAGCTGGGGCGCGTCGCTAGTAAAAAATAAATTAAGATGTCAAAGTAACTGGAAACTTCAACATAATGCCGCGATCCCTCCCATGGCTTCTGTAATTGTCTATTTTATTTGTAAGTCGATCTGCTCTTACTTCTAAGGACTCCAATACACTTCCCCTGTTATTTTTCTAACACCCCGAATAATTACATTGTAATTTTAAACCGTGACAAGACTATCGACTTGAGACAGTACATTTGTCTTCTACTTATATTGGATTTCTAATGAGTTTGTTGTACCACGAAATTGGTGCGGTAAAATTCAGACGTAATTTTAAAAGCTTTTTTTACTCTGATTTTTTATACCACTAAGGTGGGAAACCAGAATACGGCCCGCGTGATAGTAACAAAATTAACATGAAGGGTCCAGGATATCAGGGGTACTTTTAAACCCCTTTTACACTTGAATAGTGGTGCACAACCATCAAACATTTTACTTTTAAACACCCCAGAGCTTGCGGATGACGACTAGTCTACACTTAATTTTACAAAGAGGAAAGATGTGTATTTTTGTATGTTACGAATAAACTTAAAAACAACTGGACTATCACTCAATAACAGGTATTATATTATGTATCTACGCGGGCGAAGTCGCAGAGAACAATCTAGTCTAAAATAAAAATAGTTATCAAGTAAAACAAACTAATCCTGTACAACTGATGAACATTAAAAACTTATCGTACCACACATGTTTGTCATTAATTTGGAATATAAACGTGAGAGTACCACGTACTTAAGTGGCGCTATCTATAGCATTATGAATCACCTATTATCTTAATGGTGATGTTATGGTTGGTTATAGTAATGCCATACAATGTATTATTAAGGGGAAAGCTTTTAAAATAACTGTACAAGGTGTATTTGGAATGCTAGGCTACATTTGATTACTTAATAATCACTTAGTCAGTTTATGCATCGAATCATAGCTATTGGAAACCCATCAATTTTTTATTTGAAAAAGAAATTATGATACTTTAATTGATCATTTAACACATACCATTAGAAAGAAATAAGGCACGAGAAGTCAAACAGAAATTTAAATTAAATTTATGTAATAAATCTTAAATTATTGAAAAATCTAAATGCTCTTCTATAGTCTCAACTGAAATACTTGTGTGATACTTTTTATACCATGAAAATGAAGCTTTGTTGAACCATAAAAAAATTAAAGCCTGTCATCGAATCCCCATAGACGATTTCACTAGAAAATTTCACTATTAAAGTGTAAATAAATACATAAAACATCTTATATTTTTGAAACACATTTACATTCAGAAACAAATTTACCTCATCTTACTTAGAACAAGGAATGGAGATTTCTTCAGAAATTCCTTTCAGTGTAGATACGACGCGATGCACTGGTGCGTAAGGCACAGCTGTATATCTATCCGTTAGTCTGTTACTCTTATAGCACTGTAATATTTATAATGTCAGACTTTTTTACCACTAGTTGTCAAAATTTTCATACAGTCAGTTTACTAGTAAGCGTATCATAATATAATATTTTAGAACATTTCGTGTGTTTAAATTATATTAGTACTACAATTCTAGGCAATCTTAGCCACTGCGACACCTGGTCTTTTGAGCCGAGTTCTTACTATGTATGATTACAAAATTGTTAATAAACTGTTATAAGATTTGAATCGAGCACTGCTAATGAGTTTGCATGTGCATATCACCAGTCTGGGACTCGACACCGCTAGACTGATAATTAGGAATGGATCTAATGAAAACCAGAGAACTGTTTAAAAAACAACAGCATACAGACTATATAAATCGAGGGAAATGTTACGTACAATTTAAATGTAGCTAGCAAGCGTAAAAAAACTAGATAACATTATTTTTTTATTTCAAACCCTATTTTTTATGGTCCATCTATTTTAAGGTGCGGGATATAGCAAGTATTATATAATCCGTGTACATATATAAATTGGTATCTTTTCTCTTGGTGAACACTAGGCTTAATTACGGTATTTATAAGCTTAGTGCTTAACTATGGGTAGGTTTGCTTAGTTTCTTACAGAACAGAATAGAGTTAAAAAAAAACATTTATTCAGTTTAGGCACTTGTGAGGTCTAAATTACCAGCGGTTCGGAAAAAAGAGACACCTGAGAAGAACCGGCATGAAACTCAGTGCTTTGTTTTTTATGAAACAATCAACAATGTTTTACGAAAAAAATCTCTATGTTATGTATGTATTCTCGTTTTGAGTCTAGTCAGATGAACAGTATTAGGGACAAGAAAACACGCTGACTATATTACATATTAGTAGCGACAAAATCGTGCATTGTAAAAGCCCCTACACACGCTCGCAACGCTTGTCAATGAAAATTAAACGGAACACAACCCCTCATCTTTGTCACATCTCCACTACAACTTTACTTTGATCTTCCCCGAACTTATTAGAACCCTTAAATATTTGCATTAGGGTCCAGATTGGTGTAGATAGCAGTTGTAAGACGGCGGGGTTAAGTTGGTATTGACAGCTTTCCTACGGCTCTTTCATTTGTCTGTTTGTACGGAGCTAGTTGCAATTAGCTGCCGGGGTGAAACGAAACGGCTTATAATAGGAGTTATATTCCTCGTGTTTTGATCTTTTTCTATACCTATACTACCTACGAGACCGTTGGTCTAGTGGTTTGTATACCTGACTGGTACGCTAGAGGTCGCGGGTTCGATTCCTGCCAAGATGCACATTACTGTGATAAATATTTGTGTTTGCCTTGCGTCTGGCTATTTTTGTATTATAAGTAAGTATATACAAAATATATATTAAGTATTATATCAGCTGCTGGTTCCTATAGTACAAGCTTTGCTTAGTTTGGGGCCATGTGGATTTGTGCGATAATTCCAAGCATTATTATTACCTTATCTACCACATACCTTCTATAGTACCTATATTTAATGTTTTTAAACGATGTTTTTCCATCAGACGACAAGTTTGGTTTAGGGCTGATAACAGTTGGGTTGAAAAAATTTGGTAACCAGGTACACGTAGTACAAGCTTTGATTAAATTGGGACCAAATGGGGCTTTGCCCTAATAGACAGACGTTGATACATTACATATTATATACATATATAGGTATGGGAATTTGCTATTTATAATATGTATGATAAAATACATATTATAAATAATATATATTATTAATACATATTGCGCCGACCCCAAATAATATGGGATAAGGGCACGAGAATGATGATGATGATGATGAATATGTATGATAAAATTCTCCAAGAAAGTTTAGTTAATGGAGTAAATTTTATGTTTAATTATAAATGACATTGGGTTTGATGGCGCTAGTAAAATTCATCTCATTTTACGACGGTGCGTGGACTAGGGGTGCCGGGGATAATTTAAACGTCATACATAAAACTACAAGCGGACTGGACCCAGCTGATAGAAATGAATGCTAGCATGTGTAGATACAAATACATACACAATAACACACATAATCCCTTCTCGGAAAACAGACGATCCTTTGGCTTAAACCACATCCTAACTTATGATTCCCTTTTTACCTCTTTTGTGGGTTGAATTTATAAAATCTTTTCTTTTAATCTATTAATCTATGTTCGAACTAACTTACTGAAAAGTTTGTATGTATGTGTGTATGACAAAATCTCTGGAACGCACTGAGAGATAAGATAACCTTTAGAAATTTCCCGACGTTAATTAGTTACGGTGAACCGCTCAACTGAGCGGTATCGTGTACTTGTTTGCCTCCTTAGTGGCATACAAAATATTTCTAAAGCAATTTAAATAAACAGATGACATCTTTCTCTATCTCTGACTAAATAGGCCATTAATCACGTGTTTTCATAATACGGAACGGGCGAATTTTCAAGCTTAAACTCCTGAGATTTCGAGTTGAATCAATGCCAATAATTTTTTTTAACTTAATATAATAGTATATATGTACTCAGGCAGACAGAGTTACACTTTGACTGTAGACTTTGACATCAATGTATCTTACTTAATATTTTCTTTAACGGAGAATTGAATCCTACAAACAGTGCCGGTAGCATGAACATTATTCGACTACGCATTCGAAAACGTAACTCGCGAAATGATGAAATAAAAATAGTCGAAGGCGATACAAAAACGTTGTCAGAATTATTCATGCTCGCACTTCTGAATGAAAATATACAGTTTCTAGAGGTATAAACTACCTCCTGTTGGTGTGTGGGTAAATAAAACATAAAGCGGAACCTCAATTTTACGACCTGCAGGGGCGCGGTGCATTTGCATTCAATCCCACTATTTACAATTTAAAACTTAATTGCGATCGTTTTTCACATAAAATATGGTAGATTTTGTTCTAAAGCTCTTTCGGTGCTTGCAATAGACCAATGTTTGCTGCCTTTTATGGTATCTACCTAGGTATAAATGGATAACGAATGAATGAAAAGATAATCAATGACAGCACAGATTAAAAAATGCCTCGTACAATTTGAGAATTGAAACCGTAGTGTGTGATTTGATTTTGTATTAAACATCTATACTCGGAAAAAGTTACCCACAGAAATATTTGCCTTGAAACAGGAATCGAACCCGTGACACCCGATCTAGTATCAAGCACTATTAACTACTAGACTATTGGTACCGCACCAACCACTAGACTACACCAATAATGCTATCATCATTACTTAAACTAACGTAATTAGGAGGCCTACTGTTATTAGGCACTGAACTAAAATTAAATTACCCTATGCTGTTGTTCATCGAAACTAAATATATTCATCTTTTTGACATGACAATTTTAATGCGAGCTCTAAGCTAAAACTTTGTGTAATTTAGCCTAGTGAATTGGCACCGTAGACTGCTTTATTTTTTGTTTTATTGCAACTAAATTAACCATTAGTCTGAAGTTGATTGAATCTAAATCGAAATGAGCTGCCCACCTGATCCCAACGGCCTGCAGACTGATGTATGGGCCTATCCCGTCCCTACTCCCTGCCTCATTCCTATTCAACCCTCGTGCTTCAAGCGTCCCGACCTACTATATCGATCCTGGTTTTTACACTTTATGTTTTGACCTTCAACTTAACCCTGACTGTGGTGGTGAAAGATCCTTATTAACTTCGGAGTACTAAGTCACCGTTCGCTGAAACAAAAATAGACAACTTTATGAAAATTCTATATGTTATGAAATCAACCATAGTTTCGAAAGCGATTTATATAAACTTTAATCTTATATCTTTAAATGAGCAATTCTTATATATATATATATAATTGGAATCTCGGAATCGGCTACAACGAATTTCATGAAATTTAGTATATAGGGGGTTTCGGGGGCGATAAATCGATCTAGCTAGGTATCATTTTTAGAAAATGACATTTTATTCGTGTTTTATCAACTTAAACATAAACTTGGAAGAACAACAATTAAAACTGAAAAATATGACTCTTCCTGACATCTATTGGCGAATATAATTCGTACTTAAATATAATATCCAAAAAACACACTTTTTACAAAAAAAAAAATACCGAGCAAAGCTCGGTCATCCAGGTACTATTATATTATAAAGACATTTGTTTGTTTGTTACGTTGTAAGGAAATGGGGCAATCTCAATAATTGCAGAATCAATTCAAAAAATCTTTCACATTAAAAAGTTATTGTACGCCTGAGTAATCTAAGGCTTTATTTAATAAAATTTAGATAAAATACCATTTGTCTATATAAACATTATAAAGAGGTAAATATTATCTATTTATTTGTCTTGGGTATTCTCTGGAACCACTAAATCAATTAAAAACACTCTTGAGAAGTTAAACTATCACTTGTAACAAGAAGACAATGATTCTTTTAATATCATGTTCTGCAGATTCATACCTTGACCAAAGTTACGCATTACTTGTCATTGCAGATAGTAAGCAAATTATTTTTATAAGTAGATAGGCTGTTGCCTAGTTTTTAAAAGCATTAATAACAAACATTACGAGTGATTAAGTCACCTCGTCTGTTTTCCTAGTAAACAAAAGTAAAGGTCATGGCAGCAGACGCTCTCGAGGAGCACTGCAATCAGCGTTGAGAGATGACGCCGCTGAACTCATGTTAGCCTAGTACTTTGACGAGCTAGTCGTATGTTTTGTGTGTTTTTTTTTCTTCTAGGTATGTTACATGTATACGTTGCCTATTTTTTTCAATGTCCATATGGCGTAACCATATAAGACATTGTTATATAACTGTGTATGATTTCGTTAATACCTGCATATTGTGTATTTAACAATGACTAAGAACACGTCCAGTGAGCGATTCAGACAGGTACATGAATCTGTTAAATACTCACTCAATAAATATACGTCAAATTATTCTTATTTTCCCTGAAGTTTCTCGTGTACCAGGCTCACTGTCATAAATTGTTTGGTGAAAATTGAAAAAAAAAAGTACTTTGGATTCACTTCAAAGTGTTCAAAATGACAGATGCTCGTGTAATCTTTTTAAAGCTTTCATGTACGCTCAATCTGTCTAGACGTTGCCGCAAAATCCTTTTCCCGTCAAACCAGGTACCGCACATAAAGCTTATAAAAGCAATTTCCGGCAAATTCTTCACACTCCTTTTTGTCGCGAAACCAATAAGGTGCGCCGCTAATCTTTCTAAAATTGGGTTTGGTATCAAAAGGACCAGTACTGGTAGCAAGAACTGCTTTCGACTGCGTATTAGTATCGCTTTTGACTACATTTTTATGGGAAAATGAACAGCCCTGCGCCGGTGAATAGGGGAACTAAAAATTCGTTTGATAATTTTGACATTTCGCGAGTTTCGTTTTCGAATAAGTAGTCGCATATTATTTTGCAGTTCCACTTTTCGCCGGCGCAGCGCTGTTCATGTTCCCATACAATAATAGTCGAAAGCGATACGTCGAAAGTTCTTCTTGCTAAGTTCTTAAATCTTATCTATAGATATCTTAAATATAGTTAGCACAAGTCTCCAAGACACTACATACCTAATTAATATACAAATTACGTTTAGTTTAGTGCGTATACATAATTTTGCATGTAATTTTTATTCTAGCAAGAAAACGCTAAATAGATGAAATAGCCAGAAAAGGCCACGAATTCATTTTCCTTCATAATATGCCTTGTATGTTTATAAAATACATGTCACGCTTTGCCTAAAAGAAGAAGAAATATTTAATTTAAAGAGCATTTCCTAAATAGCGTCAGACGAATGAGTGAGTGAGTGAATGAATGATAATACGCAATGAGAGGCTCGGCGCGTAGGGAATGAGAGGTAGGCATAATATTGTAATGGCGCGCGTTCTTTCACTGCATGCCGCTACGTGACGTTCCTTGGGATGTGATTATGTAGAAGAGGTCAGTTTAAACAACGAAAGTAATTATTTTCAATTGAAATAACAAAAGAAGAATTTGGAGTCAAAGGTCAATTTGATATAAGCTACAAAATGTACATTCAAATAAACTGTGCGATAAATTTTCATTCCCATTGACGAGACTGCTGGTCTAGTGGTTAGTATACCTGACTGCTACGCTAGAGGTCGCGGGTTCGATTCCCGCCAGGGCAAACATTTATGTGACAAATTTGTTTGCCTTGCGTTTGGGTGTTTGGTATGTATTATAAGTATGTATTTACAAAAAAAAAATATATAAGTATTATATAAGCTGCTGGTTCCCATAGTACAAGCTTTGCTTAGTTTGGGGCCAGATGGCGCTGTGTGATAATGTCCAAGCATTATTATTATTATTCCAGGATCGTTGGGCACTGCCGGGGATAGACTGAAACTTACTGCAGTAAAAGGAATTGGGGCAGACCTTGCCCGATAGTTGACAATACTTGTAAATAAAAAAGGAGTTTTAAACATTTGGGGTCTTTATATTACTTGTAGATATTTCAATCCGTTTAATTGAACCTAAAAAATCCGCTACAGAGGCGACGCGACTAATCTATTGAGACCAAAGCACTGCATAACACTATCCCAAGACGTCAAACGGATAAGATGCACCCTCAAGAAATCAGGGTGCATTCCACCCCAAGATATATGATTTTAATAATCGTCTAGATTACTGTAAGGAGGGCCGGCAAGTGTCCCCGCGCGCCTGTCACTCCTGAGAAATTGTCCCCAAAGCTATTTCATTGTAGGGCCACTTGATATATGCTGACGTTCTCAACAAGACCTTTTTGTAGAGGAATTTCTTTTATTTGAACCTTGTACACGTTTATTGGCTGAGAGATTCGTCTTCTTTCTTGATTTTGAGGAATTCGTTAGCACCTATATCTATATTTTTAAGATATTTACCGACTACTAAAGTAGGTAGTGGGATACTGTAGTGTACAGGCAGGTTAATTAAGTACTAATAAAACAATAATATAATAAGTAGGATCTCTGGAGACACAAACTTCCAGAGGTTATTAATTAATAACCACAAGCGTTAATCACGCCAGTATGACAAGATGGCGGCGACATTGTGACGACAAAATGGCGGCGACCGCGGGAGTGACAAGACTATATTGAAACCTGCAGCAGATGCAGTGGTTTCATAATAAGCGATGTCTGAGGAACTTATTACTTAGTCGTCGACGTGACAACGTCGTTGGGTTTTAATTAAGACAGGTGTTATGTATATCTACTTATGTATTAATGTTGACGTGTGTATTAAGATAAATAATATTGTACTTAGTTTACCTTTTCATGACTAAACCCGGCTTTGCACGGGTGGAATCACATCGAAATCTACAACCTTTCTTGGATCTTCAAAAGAATTACATACCCCGTTCTGACACAAATATCAGCCAAATCGGTCGAGTCATTTTCAATTGATGATCTTTCATAGATCAGCAAATGGTTTTAATTTGTATAGTTTACGGAGATTTATGACGGTGGGGTACAATGCTTTTGGGTAGACGTTTAAGAATATTGTTGTAGTTGATACAAACTAATAAATTCTGTCAATTAATTACCTAAAATATTTCTTTTTTCGATCTAAAACTCGAATTTATTTCCAAAGCTGATATTCTTTTGTCAGTCCTTTATACACCGTATGTAACAACTAACAATAGCTGATGTTCACGCTCGTAAGAAATAAAGGTAGAAAAATAACAGCTTTCGCGACACAACTGTACAATTTCTGTGTTCATTGTAAATTATAGCGGTGTTCTGGCGTTAGAACAAAGCGTGGCGTTATGAAATTAGTGTGTCTGAGGTGCCAGACAAATTTGTTTAATGTCATGTGTTCAAGATAACTATTACGTTATTTTGTGTGTGTATGTCCGTCCAACTCCCTTATTAATATATGGGGGAAAGCTCATTGTATCTCACCTAGCTTAGGAAAGGCGATGCTTTCAAGTGTGGAGAAAATCAGAGTATTGCACAGTATTCTTATTTCTCGCCAACATTTGGATTTCAGCAGGAACAAGGGAAAATTTAAAGATAATTAGAAAACCTAAAATACTTTTCCTTTGGAATTTCAGTCAATCCCATCACGAGCTTTACTGCACACAAATATATTTCAAACCCCACCTTTGCAAAAAAGGGACGATTGACTAAATTTGTTAACTCTCCTACACCACAACCCACAACCCGTGGTAGCAATGGACGGAAAAACTGCATACATTGGCTATAATTTGTCACACTAAATCAGCGGGGGTTAGTTCTGTTGCATCCAGTATATTCAACCAGCTAACGAATGACTGTTTCGGAAACTGTGCAGTTTAATGCTGACTCAAGTATTATTTGCTAACAATGTTACTGTGATACTGTTACTAAATTAGACCTTATGTAATGTGTAAGCTAAGTTCTAAGTTCCATAATGTGGGCTTCAAAATATCGTGCCAAATATTTTGGTAATTAGATCATGAAAGTTAGACCTTGACCTTCCACGATTTCTTCCACTCCCATTCGTATTGTATATCTTTTTTGACTGTCTTTAATCACAAATTTGTTCTATATGTCATATTGTATAATCCCCATTTTCATCATTTCACTTCAGTTGATTTAAGACTCTTAATTGCGGGCTCGATCTACAATCGTGGGTGGAATCGGATTACTTAAGATTTTTAATGCATATATATATGTTATATATATATATATATATATAAGGAGGTAAATATATATATATATATATATATTTACCTCCTCTAAGGTGACAAATTATACAAACTTTGGGGCAAATAAAAGCCAGTGGTTCAACGGAAGCATAGCGGGGCAAACGCAACCGGATCTCCGCCCTCTAGCGGCGCGGTTTGTGTTTATACAATTGTCATGCAAATCGTGGAATTAATCGCATCCGCTTAGAACTTTTGCCGGTTTTACCATCTTTATTGCCGCCAATATAAATGGATATGCGTTATTAAATTAAAGGTCCTTTGCGTTAAATTGTTTAGATTAAATTATGCAAATTTATTTGGGTCACTACGAGAAGTTTACGTTTAGATGACGTCTTTCATTATTCTAATTAGCACCCTACTCTTATGTGGAAATAAAAGCGCTTTTCTTATGTAAAGTTTTCTCAGATTTTCCGTTCTATTGTTTTTATTGACCCCTATGTTCATTTGAAGTTTTCAAGCCCATATTTTTTTTATACCTCTAAGTTGGCACACAAGCATACGGCCTACCTGATGGTAAGCAGTCACCGTAGCCTATAGCCGCTAGCAATACCAGGGGTATCACTAACGGGTTGCCGCCAACCATGTTTGATGATGTGGACTCACTCTGCTAGCAGAATTACTACACTGGAAACATTACTTACCGCAGAAACACAACACACTACATCAAGTAGTTTTATTTCACTGCGGTCTTCTGTAAGGTGGAGGTGCAGTCCCCAGTCGGGCGGCTCCAATTTAAATGGGAAAACCTACGGGAAATTCCAAATCGCCCTACGACTATAGATTCACTAACCGTTCAAACAAAGGTCCATACAAACCCCAATGCACGTAAACCGCCACAGGCTATGACTAATAACGATTCATAAAAGGGATAAAACTGCTCCTGGCGACATTTACAAATGAGTTTAAAAAAGTTTGATCCAATTAGATGTAGGTACTTTTTATTTCAATTTTCCCGCCCCGGGTTTGATTAACTGTCGAATTTATCATAGGGGTAAAATTAATATGGCAGTGAGTTCTAGAAGGTGTAAGCCCGGGACGGCAATCAAATTCATAGCTTATTGTTTACATTATTAAGACTGGATTTCAAAGACTGGGATATTTAACTGCCATAAATATTCTATACCACGATTTGTGAATTAATTTTAATTATACCAAGCACAGGCTAGATTAAACAAAAATGCAAAGTGAGAGTTTGACTCGCACACAAAGGTTCTCCAATACTAAAAACAAACTAGGTTAAATGACAATCATAACTTTAAGGTTCGATCCCTAGACACAGCTACTGCACCAACCGAAAATGATAAGTTTGTAATAGTAAATTCGTACCCAAAGGGTAACCAACTAAACCCTATTAAGTCTTCGCTGTCCGTCCGGCGGTTTGTCTGTCTGTCAGCGGACTGTATCTTAAAAAACCATAACAGTCTTAGGGTCGGCAACGCGTGAGTGATACCCCTGGTGTTGCCAGCGTCCATAGGCTACGGTGACCGCTTACCATCAGGTGGGCCGTATGCTTGTTTGCCACCTTAGTGGTATAAAAAAGTAGTAGGTTTGCACCAAATTGTATAAATTCCAATATTATGTTCCATTTTCAATACCTGCATAGGTATTTTTTTAGCAAATACGAATAGGTATTGAATTGAATACGTAACAAATAACTTTTTAAACCTCTTAATGCACACTTGACGGTGTGACCGTACGCGACAGGTGTTAGCAACAGTGTAGAAGGTATTGCTGTTTATTACCCCCATATTTCAGGCCCCCTGAAAGACGGACCCCACTGGATTTGCATTTGACAACGACTTGTGCCCCATAACCGTCGCACGCCCTACAGTGTAGGGGCATTATTGGAAATGCATTGTTATGAAGTAGATTTTTCAAAACAGGTTGGTGATTTATGCAAATTGCTCGGTTTGAGTAATAAATCTGTTACGCGCTGTTTTATGTACACAGACGGATAAACATATGTACATAACAAGACCCTGCCTCGTTTCTATTTGTATAGTTTACACTAATTATAATATAGAGGTAAAATTAGTTTGTATGGGAAAATTTATCTGGAAATACTTAACTAATTCATAAAAAAAACGAATGCAAAGCAATGCAATATCAACGAGTATCATAGGCTGCTTAAAAAATAAATATCCTTTTAATACACGGGCGAAGTCACGTGATTTGTATGCTAGTGAACAATATAATTCTAACCATATTAAACAAATCATCAGTTTATTTTTCTATTTTTAATTAGTCATACCACGAGCTTTACGCTGAAGGAAAAACATCGTGAGGAACCTGCATACGTCTGAGAAGAAATTCAAGGACGTATGTAGTGCCTAAGAGACGGCGACGGACTCACCATCAGTCTCGTTGGAACTAAACAATCTTGGTGAAAAGTGGGTGTTAAAACACCTCTACCTACTCCTATGGGGACCCTTGTGGGAAGGCGTGAAGATATATTCTCATTGTTATATTAGAATAGAATCCACATTGTCAACGATAAACACAAAAAAGATCCTTCGCCTTACTGCTTATTTTTTAAACGTCTTTTTCACGATCCTAAATGCAACTGGAGATTGACAAAGACTTCTTACTTATTTGACTTTATTGACCCTAAGCACAAAATGATCTGAGGACGATTTTCAATTATCGAGACCACCGGGTGAGATCAATTGACCACTTAGGGGCCTGTCCTTAGCAATGAGTACTTCCTTTACCAATTATACGGCATTGAATGGTTACAGAGTAGTTAGGGGAAGGATGAGTTGAATGTGTGAGTCAGTTTTTGTAACTTTCTTTGGATTGATTCAGGTTTTACTTTGCGGAAATTCATATTTATAGAATACAAAATATATTATAATTTGCTTTGTCCGCTTAATGAGTGTGATACGGTCGAACGGCCTGCGCCCAGGTGTGAGCTCAGCCGTGGTTTCTTCCGACACGTGTTTCAGGACTTCCACGTCCCATCATCAGGGTGCCGCCGCGTTGGTCGAGCAGCGTGATGTCACATCGAGGTCTGGATGCTGGAGCAGCGCCGCAGCACGATGGTCGGTCGTGGCGTCTCACGCCACCATCATGCTGTGACGCTGCTCCAGCATCCTGTGACGCTGCTCCAGCATCCTGCGACGCTGGTCCAGCATCCTGTGACGCTGCTCCAGCGTCCGACCATCGTGCTGCGGCGCTGCTCCAGCATCCAGACCTCGATGTGACATCACGCTGCTCGACCAACGCGGCGGCACCCTGATGATGGGACGTGGAAATCCTGAAACACGTGTCGGAAGAAACCACGGCTGAGCTCACACCTGGACGCAGGCCGTTCGACCGTATCACACTCATTAAGCGGACAAAGCAAATTATAATATATTTTGTATTCTAACTTTCTTTATTTCAAGACTTAAATAATACTTTCTTTTACCACAAAGGTGACAAAGCATACGGACGTTTGATAAATGGTTACCTTAGCCTATGGCCGTTTGTAGCACCAAGGGTATCACTCTTAGCCGACTCAAAAAATCTGTACCCAGTCTACACCACACTTAGAAAAATTACCAATTTTATTATTCTGCGAGTTAATGGTTTATTTTAATAATATTCCACACGAATGGAATCACGAATTTAGTTAGTAGGAGAGATGGCCAAACTGCTACGCACTTCTCTGTTACATTTGTGTGCTAATTAATATGTAAATATCCAGTTCCAAAAATATCATCTTCAAAAGCAACAATTACGATATGTTTAACATTTTTTTAATATTTTAACTAGCTGTTACCCGCGACTTCGTCAGCTCTTATTTGTCTAAAGACAAAAGTAGCCAAGTCCTTCCCCAGGATATAATCTATCTCATTGTAAAATTTATAACGATCCATTCAGCCGTTTTGTCCTGAAAAGGAAGCAAACAAACGGAGTTATTATCGCATGTATAATATTAGTATGGATATGTCATTGTCTTAGTTTGACATTTCCATAGTGTTTTTTACTGTTGGGGCCAATCTTTACGAATATTTTTCTTTTCTAGGTATGTACAGCAGTAAAGAGTCACACAATTGAAACTCCACGCAACAGTGAGTTCCAAGCTTTGACTTATAACGATTCGCCCTTGTCTTTATTTGTATAAAATGACATTATAATGTGCTTAACTTAGCTTATTATTTATAAAATAAGCAATTTTATATAATAGTTTAGTACGAAAATAGGTTTTATAAACCGAAGCAACATTTAAAACTTTATGCTAACCACTATGGTGGCTAAAATACGGCCCGCCTGATGGACGCTTGCAAGATCAGGGGTATCACTCGCGCGTTGCCGACCCAATAGTGGAACATAGTGGAAAACGAGTTTCATAGCAACCACAGGAAGGAAACGAGTAAACGGCCTCCTATCTAGTCCCGCATAGTTTGTTGTGACTAGAACTAACAAGAGCCGACAGCCCTGCACTCTTAACAAACTTAACTACCTCTCAAGAGGTCCCTGTAAAGTTTACAACTACTCGTCTAGACTTAAGCCCCCAGATTCTCGAACGTTCCAAAGGCTTCTTCCGATAAAGCGCAGAAAATTTGAATTATCAACAAAATCTTCATTAATATTCAAAATGTATGAGAATTACTGATGCAGTTTGAAAATTTACTATAAGAAAAGCTCTTTCCTGAAAATTGCATTCCGCACCCGGCGATAGATTCTGTAGATTTAATAGGGATTGTAGAATTGTGAAATAGGTATGATTAGATTTTATGGAATTGACAGAATTATTGTGTACCGTATGCTAGTTTGCGTATGGCCTCTTAATGCAACTTTCAACCTTCCGTTTTAAACGATAAAGTTTAGTTTGATGTTAATTTGTAAGTTCCAAATCGCGAAGGCTCGTGGCAGGTGTTGCAGTTATACTAAGTTTATCCATTAAATCTTTTCCCTTACAGCCTGTGTAAAGTGATCGTTAAACGAACACCCTATTTATTACTCTTTCAATATTGTTTGATGTAAATTAGATACGAAGTTTGCAAAACATTTCCATGTAAATGCCACTCTGTTTAATTGTTGTCTGTTGGTTTTGTGAGGAGATTGAATTTGTTCGACGAATTTTGGGTGTTTTAGAGGTAATTAGCTTCTTTAAAATTACTAAATCCTTTCAATTGTAATCAAATTGTAGATAAGATGATGCTTTAGGGATTTTTGTAATACAATAAAGTCTTTATTGACATTACTGCATATGATACGTGGAAAAGATTAACGTTATGATATGAATATTATCTCGTTATATTCAATTTCGGTCTTTAGCAATCATTTTATAGATTTTATATTTATTTTGATATGTAAAGCGAATATACTTTAATTTTATTTTATCATAACATTTACGACATTAATGTATTGTTAACTACTTGATCCTCAAAGTAATCATTTTAGTATTCAATCCAAAAAATATTATAAATGCGAAAGTAACTCTGTTTGTTTGTTTGCTAAGTTTGTTTTGTATCGTAATGAAACTTGGCAATGAGGTTGATTATATAACCTGGAAAAGACAAGCTATCTTTACCTAGAACCACGCAGGCGAAGACGTTAAAAGCTAGTTATATATGTATAATGCTTCATCATCATATATTTAAGAGCTAGGCTCTTGTCGGTGGAGCAATCGCCAAGCCGTTCTATCGTTAGCCATCTCTTTGACCTCTTGGTACGACATAACGTTAGCCTTCGTCTTTATCTGTTGCAGGTAACTTATCCTTGGCCTTCCTCTGCCACGCTTTCCTTCGATCTTTCCCTCTATGATATTTCGTATAAATGCGTCATGTCGTAACAAATGGCCCATCATTTTGCCCCTCCTATTTTCAATCGTACTTATAATCGTTCTTTTTTCTCCTACCTTCTTCAGAACGTCCTTTGTTGTTACCATTTCTGTCCAACTTATTCTCTCCATTCTCCTCCAGCACCACATTTCAAATGCTTCCAACCTTTCTCTGTCTCTTTGCGTCAGTGTCCACGTTTCACATCCATACAGTACGATACTCCATACGTATGTCTTGATAAGCCTTTTTTTAACTTTTCTATTCATACCAGATCCAAAAAGCCTTTTTTTATTATTAAAAGCTTGTTTTGCTATTGCAATTCTGGCTTTAATATCGTGACTACATCTGGAATCACTGCTAATAATACTACCTAAATATTTAAAGTTATTTACTTGTTCTATTGCATTATTGTTAAGTTTGATAGGTGTATGTCTGTAAGGTATTTTGGATGTCGTTAGTGTTTTGGTTTTATTTATATTTATTTTTAAGTGAAATTCTTTAAATATCGTATCCATGATGCCCATAAATTTTCCTAGTTTTTCCCTGTTTTCTGCGAATGCCGCAATGTCGTCTGCAAATCTTATAAAGTGTATTCTTTTACCGTTAATTTTTATACCTCCCTGTTCTGATTCTGTTATCTTCTTTATTGCTAACTCTACAAATAAATTGAATATTACTGGTGAAAGTGGACACCCCTGTCTTACGCCTTGTCTTATCTTTGCTTTTCTTTTTTCTTCTCCTAACTCTATCACAGTTTCTTGTTCTCTATAAAGCTCATATATGATTCTCCTTTCTCTGTAATCCACACCAGCTGTCTTTAGAGCTTTCATCATTATTTTCCAGTTGACTTTGTCAAATGCTTTTTCTAGGTCTATAAAAGCAATGTGAGTGTTAAGTCCTAGTTCCAGACGTCTGTCAGTTATCATACGCAGTGCCAGAATTGCCTCTCTTGTGCCTTTGTCTTTTCGGAATCCATACTGATCGTCGCTCAAACATTCTTCTATTTTTTGACGAATTCTATTTTGTATAATTTTGAGTAATATCTTAGATGCCTGTGATATGAGACTTAAGGTTCTATGCTCTTCACATTTCAATGAGTTAGGTTTTTTGGGTAATGTTATTGTTTTGGTTGTTTTGAAATCCATTGGTATCTTTCCTGTCCTGTACATATCCCTTGTTAAATTAAATAGTTCTGTTAATAACTGTTCACATTCTGCATATTTAATCATTTCTATATATATACCATCGTCCCCTGCGGCTTTTCCATTTTGTATGTTTTGTAATGCTTTGTCAAATTCTAACCTCAAAATGTCTGGTCCCAACTCACATTCCTCTACTTCGTATTCTTTTTCCATGTCATTTTCATCTAATCCTTCTCCTTCATAAAGTCCTTCTATATACCTTTTCCAACGCTCCACTATACTTTTGTTGTCTATTAGTAATTTACCTTGTTCATTTAAAATGGTTGTGCTTTTTGATTTGTGTTTGTTGTCTAATTTCTTGATCATTTTATATGCTACATCGGTTTTTCCCTTTTTCATTAAGAAGTCTATTAAGTTACAGTCGTTTTCTATGTCTTTTGCTTTCTTTTCTCTACATTTTAAAGTTATTTTGTTAGTTAAGATTTTATATTTTCTTATGCTTTCATTATCGGTTTTGTTCCTGATTTTTCGTCTCTCTATTATTAAATCAATTATTTCAGCGTCTAACCATTTTTTCCTAGCTGCAACTTTTTCATGTTTTATACATTCATTCACACTGCTCTTCAATATATCTCTTATGTTGTTCCACTTATTATCTATATTATTTTGTATACAACTATTCTCTTTAATATAATTTGTGTTATTTATTTTTAACTTGTTTCTTATTTTATTACTATATTGCACACTATATTGACTTTCCTTATTTCTTAAAATATTGAGATCTATATTCTTTGGTTTGTTTTTCCTTTTAATTTTTTCTACTTCAAATCTATGTTTACTTATAAGCAAGTTATGGTCCGTATTTAAATCAGCGCCTGGTAATGTCTTGCATGTGGTGACTTGATGTTTATCTTTTCGCTTTACTATAATGTAGTCTAACTGATATCTTCCGATATCACCTGGCATTTTCCATGTGTATAATCTTCTCTTTGGTTGTTTAAATAATGTATTCATAATTGCTAAATTATTTTCCTTACAAAAGTCTATTAATCTTTCTCCTCTTTTATTTCTATTGCCCAACCCATAACTACCAGATACATCTTCTACTGCTTCTTCCCCAACAACTGCATTAAAATCTCCCATTAATATTATGTTATCTTTTTCTTTAGCTAGATCTAATAAGGTATCCAGATGGTTGTAAACTTCTTCGATTTCGTCATCTGGATGTCTACCAGTTGGCATGTACACTTGTATTATTAGTAAATCTGAGGGCTTTCCTTTAATTTTTACAGCTGTTATCCGGTCGCTGTGGTGCACTGTGTTTTCAATCATTAAACCCCATACTTTATTAAATACTATCGCCGTGCCGTTGCTTCCTTTTTGTCCCCCCGTAAAAATAACTCTATATTCGTCACTCCAAAAGTCACCACTTCCTTCCCATCTCATTTCGCTTATTCCCATTATATCAATTTTTAATCTTTTCATTTCCTCTTTTAATATTTCTAATTTACCCGTCGTTAACATCGTACGCACATTCCATGTGCCTATCGTACAGGGATTTCGCAGGATGACGACCTGCGTAGCCCTGCCCCTACGCATGCCGGACTCGGACCGCCACGGCATGTGACATCGTGGAAGCCCGTTGTCAAGAACGTTATATCTATTGTTGACTTTTTGCATTGCTCCATTTTAGGAAATAGTAGTACGGTGGTTTTCCCATTTGCCTTCCGTACCGCAGTACAACAACCAATGTGATTGGGTGTTGATGTCCATGTCAGCAGCCCTTCCGAAATCCGTTTTCTCGGCCTCCTGATGGTACTAGTGCTGCTGCTGCCCAGCACAAGGGGAGAGGGAATGCCTATTTAATGGCGGCATTTACTCGCCATGTCACAGAGTCGTCATAGGACCTTGCAGCTTTTTATAGGTAAACCTGTCCCACCAGACTTCCCACTACGTCCTGTTAACCCTGCCGCTGTTTGGTCGGGGACTGCTTATTCACTATATTCGCAGCGAACCACCATATCTGGTGGCCGTTCCACTATCCGCCACCTGTGGACCCCGTTGGTAGCCTGCAGCTCGGCCCCAACAATGCTTATGTAATATTATGTATAATGTAATATTATGTATTATGTATAATGCTTATGTAAGCTAATTATTTACGTACGTTTCGTTTTAATATGTATATTTACAAACTGATACTTATTTATGTCCCAAGTGAACGGAATGTAAACAAAACAAGTTCGGAAAATATTTACAGTTTGTAAAATTTGAATTTAACGGGAAGGGCTATGCAGTATGCAACTCGGTTCCGCACCCTTTGTTTGTGCGACACTAAACGCACCCTAATGAAAACCCGGGGAAAATTTTGGAAACTCGCCTTGACAGGGGATGTACCGTATGGGTAGCATAGGATGTTCGGTTTTAGAGTAAAATCTTCTAACGTGTAAAAAAACACGAATATAAGTGGAAGAACGGAATGCGGAAAACCACGGTCTAACGCCTGAGCTATATCAAATTGATAAAGTATTATAATAATGGAATGGCGAAGAATACTTAGAATTGGCGGACATGTATGTACATTTTGATGGAAGATTTAAATCTGGAAGAAATCACAGAGGTGTGCATACCAAGAGTGAAATGGCAGTCTTTACTTACCTTGTACTCAGAACAGGATTCAGCGAGATGATATAAATGAACGTAATAAGAAAGAAAGCGGTGTGCCCGCGAGGTCACCGTAATCTTTGGACCCTTTGGACCCAGGGGTATCACTAGCGCGTTGCCAAACTTCTGGTGAGAGGAATCGTTATGTTATCAGTATAAGAAACGATAAATTACCTTATTAACAAACAAGCTTCTGCCCGCGACTACGTCCGCGTTGAGCTTAGAATCTCAGAGGAGCCTAAAATTTTCCTGGGATAAAAAGTATCCTGTGTGTTAATCCAGGTTATAAATTATCTTTGTTCCAAATTTTATCCAAATCCGTTGAGTAGTTTTTGCGTGAAAGAGTAACACACATTCATCCATCCATACTTATAGATAGCATAGCGCATCCTATAGAACTCTGTAGCAAGGTCTGAAGACATAGTTAAGAAACCGTCCCTGCGCTAGTAGTAATGCTGCTAACACACTGACTCCTAATCAAAAAGAGGGTTAGCAAACGCGTTAGTGATACCCCTGGTCTTGGTAGCAGCTATAGGCTACGGCGACTGCTTACCATCAGGTGGACCGTATGCTTGTGTGTTTTATAAAAAAAAATGTTACATCGGAGGAGTGCCAACCCAATACCAGATGTTTTCAAGCGCACTGTATAAGGTTGGCCAATATATAAATTCAAAAGGAGTGGCTCAAATTGTGCGAATTTGAAACTTATGCAGATTGCAGACAGATGTCTCCCCTCCGATTATCGTATGCAGATTACCGAATCCCTCCCCAGCTCTGTTTAGCCCATAACTTTGTTAGGACACACCTGGTTTACTAGCTGTGTTTTGAATAAGGTGGCACACGAGCGTACGGCTCACCTGATAGCAAGCAGTCACCGTAGCCTATTCTAGGTATAGGCATAGGCTATAGGCCCTATAGCAGCTAGCAATACCAGGGGTATCACTAACGCGTTGTCAACCCTGTTGTTGTCGAGTACTCACTGTGCTAGCAGCATTAGTAATAGCGTAGCGTATTTTCGTAGAGAATGACAACCTTACTCACCGCAGAAACACAACACCACATCAAGTAGTGTTATTTGATTGCGGTCTTCTGTAAGGTGGAGGTAGTCCTCATGCGGGCAGCTCCAATTTTTAATGGGAAATCCTACGCGAGATCCTATTTCGCCATACCTCTCTTTTAAGGCTCATGGTGTGATTAATCACTGTACTTATGTTTAGAAAAACTATTTGGTACAGGCTGGGGTTTGAACCTGAGCCCATCCGATAACAGGCCGTTTCTTCAACCGCGAGGCGACCACGGCTTCAGAATTTCTTATTATAGCCATATCTTTATTCACGCTGTAAGCCGGCCCTTTAATCACATACATACATAAATCATACATGCATTTCCTACGCATGTTTATGCCATAAACAAACTTTATTATCCATGAATAACTGAGGGATGTATCTTAACTTGTATAACAGGTAAGTTCTGCATCATTATTTATTTACGACCCTACTCCCCCTAATTTGGGTAATTATTTGAGTACGGAATCCTCTATTCAAATATTGAAGCTCTTTGAAACATGTAGCGAGTTGAGGTTTGAGAATTAATTGGGTTTGACTTTATATGGGTTTATAATTGCTTACCAAATGTTGTTTATAGTATTTTTGGTCCTATTTATTTTTTATATTACAAGCCAGTAATATCAACACATGTTATCACGCCACAGCGTACGCAAAGAGTATAGAGCGCCATTTCACTCTACGCTTGCACACTTCTGCTTCTTCTACATTCATCAATCCTACTATAATAATATTATAAATGCGAAAGCTTGTGAGTATGTATGGATGTTTCGATAAAATTTAGAACACAGATAATTTATAACTTTGATTAACACATAGGATACTTTTTATCCCGGGAAAATTTTAGGTTCCTCTAAAATTCTAAGCTCAATGTAGTAGTCGCCCGTAGTCGCGGGCTGAAGCTAGTCTCTTCATAATCTCGATAGATTCCTATATACGCTGACGCTTATCAACTATACGAACAACTATGAAAGTGATTCCAGAATCCATGACCCTGTTCTATATGATTTTATTCGCATTTATTATTTTCTCTCCAATATAATATGGGCTTAAAACAAATTTTCTTACACAATGCGACTGTTAAACAACGATCCTCACCTTTTCACACAATTGGAGGTTAAACCTTTGAACAAAAACCAAAAATTTCCATTTCAATAGCATTGCAAACGACACTTCAACCATTTTAATGCTTGTACGGCATATAAGACCCAAGTAAACACAACCCTTTTGTACGTACGGGGTAAAAACGACCCAATTTCACGGTTGCACAAATATATTCAGATGGCAGATGAAAGACTCTTTGACAGTGTCGACTCAAACCTCTCGCTTTTTAAGGATCTAGTGTTCCACCTAGTTTTTGGTTTGAAGTAACAGTTTATTAAACTGTATTTGTTTTCATACGAAGCTTGAACTACAATAGTATGGAACAATTCATTACCAATATTCATCACAGAAATGTGTGTTCATTTGAAAAACCTTATTTGCATTCATAGTTTTTTATAGATTATTGGATTCGACATTTCATCAAATAAGCTTTGTTAGGCTGCTCGAGTAAAAAAATCATCACACACTACACAGTTCTATCAAGTTACCAACCTTGAAGTATAAAGAAATAGGAGTATGCTCTACCATGAAAACTATATACTTACTGAAAAGTCATTGAACAGTCACCCATTATCTCAAAGTCACGTACCTTTTCTTAATCTCTTCGAACGTACCTGAATAAACTGAAGCCTTCGGGTTGTATTGTACCCCGCTCTTTGTTAGCGATGGGGTCCACGATACACCATTAGCATTTAAGGGTTATCGCCTTTTGTAGGCCTAACTTAATCGGTCTGTGGCCGAGGCTCCGATGAATTTGAGTCCACGTGCTATTGATACCTTTCGCACTTTAGCTGTGTGGTTGTGGTATAAGTGACGAGCAGATGCGTGATTTAGAAAAAAATATGATAAGTAAATAGTTTTTACGAATGGTGAATTAAATTAAAATAATTCTGAAACTTGTGTTTTAATAGAAACCTAACAATAATGGTATTTTTTTTTCGGCCTTCATCGTGTATTCTAAGAATAAATCTTATGCCACTATTGACTCATGCGTGTAATGGGCTTGGCTCTAACAACATCTGAAATAACATGTTATTAAAATCATGTGAGAGTACCAGTTTTCTGCTGTATACTCTTTAAATTTGAATAAACTTAATTAGAAATCAAATTATGTATCTTAAAAAGATACAAAATGTAATGCTTACGTATGTAACGTCACATTTTTAGGCATAGTATTTAAATCTTTCCCACACCAAGGCACTTGAATCTCATAATTCTCAATCCTTAAACAACACCTACGTATAACCTTCATACAAAATGAAACATTTTTATTTAACACAAATAGTGTCAGCGTATTACTTATCACTTGCACCAAGCGTCACCGCTTTTTATTACCTGGCAACGTATTTCTGGAACAATAGACTGAACACTATGCTATGGTTATGGTGATGTCTTCGCTAAAAGATGGCTTTTTCTATAGGGCATTGTTCTGTCGGAGTTCGTTAAGGCTTTCTGAAGTGCCAGGCCGTTTAACCGCAAAGTGTAAGGGTCGACACTTTGTTCAATATACCCAGTTATTGTTTTAAATTTAATCATTGCAAGTAAAAATATTGCCGCGTTTCAATTTCATTTTTGTAAGTGCTGGATTGTTTTAAGTCTAGTTGGAAGCCAAAGACGCCATACTATTTTATTGTCATCTGTCAATACAATTATTTTTTTTAACCAAAAGTTCTAAATCGAAGCGTATTCTTAAAAACTATTTGTGACGTGATATATCGAGTCACTATAATAATAGATTATAATAATAATAATGCTTGGACATACATACAATTCCTAATACGTATTTAATTATTTTTTCTTTATTTTTTTTTATACCACTAAAGTGGCACACAAGCATACGGCCCACCTGATGGTAAGCAGTCACCGTAGCCTATAGCCGCTAGCAATACCAGGGGTATCACTACGGGGTGCCAACCATGTTGCTGATGAGTACTCACTGTGCTAGCAGCAATACTACTAGCCCAGCGTATCCTCGTGGAGCACTGGCAACCTTACTTACCGCAGAAACACAACACTACATCAAGTAGCGTTATTTCACTGCGGTCTTCTGTAAGGCGGAGGTACAGTCCCCAGTCGGGCGGCTCCAATTTAAATGGGATAACCCACGGGAAATCCTCAATCGCCCTACCTCTATTAAAAAAAATATTTTAAAGTCAATGCAACTTTAACAAGAGACACTTCATTATCCATTCACCCATACAAATTAAAAGATGTACTAGTTCCCCCGCTGATTGTCCCCTAAGCCCTTAGTCACCAGCCCCAACGCATAAATCTGGGATCAGGTGCTCTCATCCGGCTCCATGCTTACATACATACCCATAAACAATTGTTATCGTCATGTCAATTCAGTTAATAAAATACTTACATAGCTTTCTAGGTTGAAGAGTACATACGCGTACGTTTCCCTATGTCTCAGACTCACCCTGTCAAAAATTTTACTTGGTTGGCCGTGAAATTTCTTGTTAACACTCAAGCTTTCATATTATTTACATGTGAACTAATAAGCACAGATTTTTAAAATGGAAATCTCCAGCATGTACATCAGATTTTTTGGTCTAAATTATACGCGTCCTTCCAACAAATTCTAAAGACACAATTTAGAACAAAATTGAGAGGTCTCATTAGGTCGGCTTTATGTTATTCAATGTTAATTTATTCTACTTTGACCAACTAGTACACGTTAGCTAATGAGTACTTTCTTTCTTTGCAAATCTTTATGGTTTAAAAGTTAGGAAGTGTAGACATGTAAGTAATAATTATTTTCTGAAGACAATAATCAATAATCATCCTAGTCTTTAATTTAGTTTAAATTTATTATTCATTTAAAAAAAATACTGAAAATGATTTTTTTTTGTTGTGTCGTGTGTTAAAATAAATACTTCTTTCTTTCTTTACTTATTACACACCTTATTTAAGAATGATATGAGATTTGGCCAAACCAAGCATTTGCCAGAATTACTTCTACTATTGACCTAGGCGATATCACCACTGATGACATAACCAGGCACGTTAAAGTAATGTCTATCAGAAGAATCCTTAGTCCTAAGGCTCTTCATCACAGTCCCCTAGCAATAAATCCTGCATCAGGTGTCTTCAAGTCTCAGAATGTGTACAGCGACACATGTTATCTTGTCTCGGTGTTTTTATATCGTCATTTCGGCTAACTGCTGCTCTGGGACGCGAGAGATACGGGCTCGGCGCGATGATGGAAGGTTGTTTTGTTTCCCTTTTCATTTTCAGTCCGGGTTAAATTATCTCAGGGAGTAAATATGATTAAAAACGCTGTTTTTTATTTATAAGCTTCCCGATAGACGTTGTTCTGTCTTAGTTATGAATGGATATGTCAAATACTTCGTAGAGAAAAGGACCTTTAATCCCGAAATTTAAAAGGTTCGTTTTTTTTATTGTTCTCTTCATAAGAACCTCCTCCTGACAATCACAAACAAAACAAGCTGAACAGATCGTATCAAAAATTGTCAAGTAGATAGATTATATCCTGAGGAAGGAAATAGGCTACTGTTATCTTTAAACATATTATGCAGACGAAGTCTCTGGTAACAGCTAGTTTTTATATTAATAGATTTCAGTCTGTCTGGTCTCGACAGTCTGTCTTAGAAAGGTCTCCATAAATTCAGATTTTTTGAACTGTAATATTTTTTTTCTCTTATACGTACAAATTTATTGTGATAATTGCATGACCAACATCACGTAGCTCTTGGGCATCTTGAATGAACTTTAGCCATAGAACATCATCATTTACCAGTGTTTCTCAAAACAGTAAATTGTAAATTTTGTAAGAAGCTCTGCAAAGCACCAGTACGCAAGCGTCTTCAACTGCAGTCTGTGTGCTCTAAGCCTATATCTGCTTGACGACAATATTTCTTTCGTATTTCTTCCGAGGTATGTTCGGCATCGTGTTACCGAATTCCAT
The DNA here is from genome assembly GCA_951449985.1 of Falcaria lacertinaria. NCBI lineage: Eukaryota > Metazoa > Arthropoda > Insecta > Lepidoptera > Drepanidae > Falcaria > Falcaria lacertinaria. Next base: position 1,887,535 of record OX602111.1, read on the forward strand.
GTTTGTTTACTCTATTCTTGGCGGTATAAAATCTAACTCGGGCTCGTGTTAATGGGCGCGGTGAAGTCTGGGGTTCCGGGATTTATGTTGACTTGTGTATTGTGGTCTACGGTGGAGGCGTGAGCGAGAGAGCAAGCTTTTTATCAGTTCAGCGAGATGCTATGTTTTTTTAGTCTACTAAGTGGCCCCACAAGCATAATGCCCACCTGATAGTGAGCAGTCTTTGCAAACTCATGGAGCCAATATCGTGAAAGCTCGTTCGCTCAAGTGAAGTCTAGCAGGGGATACTATTAATGCCTTTACGTATGATGTGTATGAAAACACATGCTTCATAAATTTCTATTACTATTAACTCGGGCCATCCAACATTTATTTAATGTAAAGTTTGAATTACTTTCGTTTATTTCTAACAACATCCATTTGTAACTTGCACCAAACAGGAACTAGAGTGTTAGGGGTCCTTTGGCGGCAGTATAAAACGCACCTGTTATACTCAGTGGGCGAGTGTGATTGCTCCGTATAATTGAATTACACACAGAAAGATATACGGTTTCATTAACTAAGATACAGTTTTATTGCGCACACCAATGTAACTCTGTTGACACGGTGCAAGTTGTGTCCAAATGGTAATCAGCTGATTGAGAATGGATGGATTCACGGACCTTTTCTGATCATTCCCCTTGAGCTCTGCTTGCTATAATAATGAATTCTAAAGAAAAATATAGCCTACATAATAGTTTATTTTAGCTTAGTGCTGTCAAATTAAATTGGGTCTATCAAAATTATTAATTTATGACGAATTAGAGTAAATATTTCAGTTTATTTTTAGTCTAGTCAGATGAACAAGAACATTTTTAGCATTCTAAGAAACTGTAATCAATGTGTATTTTTAATCTGGAGACCAAATAGGATGATCTTTGATTTTATACTTGTCATCAATAAGATATCCTTTGACTCTTCTTTGCCCACATATAATGTCTTGTTCACGCTTTCAATACTTTAATACGTTTAATTATTTGCTTATTAATGTAATGTCAAATATCATTATGGGATTCGCGCGACAAAAATAAGCCTATGAAATTGTGAAGAAAACTGAACGGCTAGACATGCTCTTCATTTCTTAAAATACTAATTGTATTACACATAATAAAACTCTGGTTTATAAAAAATGACTCTGGTTTGGGTCAGATCTTTTATGTTTAAGTAGGTTGGTTAAGATCTGTTTTTTGTAAATAGTTTAATCTGTTATGTTTCAATAAAGGTTAAGGAATAAAATAAACTTCTACTTGATACAGAAAGTACTATATTATTTACATCATTTAGAGTGTCTATTTACGAGACATATCTTACAAAACTAAATACAGTTCGTTTTCAAACAAGCTTCCGCCTCGGCCTCTCATATTGTGGAATGAGCTCCCAAGCTTTAGTGTTTCCACGGGAGTACAGCATGAGGTTCTTAAAGATACCCTTCTTGATGTGTGAAGATATTTTTGAAGAGTGAATTTAAAAGTTTCTACACACAACGTTAATTATCTATTACAATACATCTTCATAAATCTCAATATCGACATGCTACTATATCATGTTTCTAATCAATGTTTATCCACGCTTACAATCAATACCACGTTCAAATTAGTCGCGTTACACGTCAAATATGTACGTTCACTAACTAACCTGTCTTCTAATCCAATCCGCCAATGTTTGCCATTGAGACAATGAACCTATAGAGTAATATTACGCGACCAATAAACGGAGACCTCTCTAAACTTGACTGAGTGAGTGAATAAGCCTTGATTTGAAGGGTAACGTAAACTGGCAAGGTGGAATGCTGGACAAACATTTGCGATATGAATTAGGCAGGTGCATGGATCTCATTAAAATTAACCCTTCCAGTTTTGGAGATATAATTGGCTGAGGTCTTGTTAACAAGTTTAAATTTTTAATGAAATCCGACGCGTTTTAATTCGTGTTAACTCTTCACTAAGGCTTATCGTCATATGGATAATGATACAGAGCATACATGAAAATAATAATTCAGCTTCCACCACAATTCATGTGTTCGTGGCACTCCCCCCTAAATAAATAAGCATTTGGTCCTATTACTAGCTTTACTGAGATAGTTAATTAATTTTATTTCATTATGTGTAAAGATAGACTGCACCGACAAGAGTAAAACTCTTAAATGAAAAGAATAAGATGTGTAAAGGTAAATATATTTAGTTTAACCAGTTTAAAAGTCACTCGCCCTGCTAGACTAGGTAGAAGTGTAGAGACTAAAATTGGTCCCGCGTGAGTGTTTAAGCGAATTTAGCAGTAATTGACTTTGGCACATTGTCCTCGGAGAGTGCAATGTTGTGTGTTAATGTTTCTTCAGTAATTTTTATACATTTTTAATTGGATCTTTATGATTACTGGCTTCCTTTAGTAACAAAATAATGAGACCGATTTTTCTATCTATGTTTGGTGTAGGTTGTAAGAAAAAATAATTATATAATATTTTTTGTAACTATCTATAATAGTTTCCGCATTCATATAATATTTATTTAGATATTACATCATTCATGCTGAAATCTATTTTTTTGCAAGAAATATAATAAAAGTCATACAATTATTTGCAGAACAATTGAATTATAAAAAGAAAACCACGTAGTATATTTTTTCTCTCAGCTGTCTCAATGCTAAGCTCTCGGGAACAAACCTACTGTTGTATCCACATTCGATTGAAACTCGAGTCACGCGCTCGATCGCAGTGGTTCGCAAACACTTACACAACAAGCGGTGAGCTAAGTTGTTTGTAGTATATCTAATTTTACAAGAACTCTGAATAAACGTAATCAATATTAAATGTTTAATATCTAAGAGAAGTACCAACTATTTGAGGCGTCTTCAAAATGCTATTTCGCATGTACAATCGCATTCCACGCATAAATAATGTGGCATCAGTTTTGACTGGTGTTTCAGTATTCGACCATTAATTTATTTACTCGCTTTTAATTTTTTCATTTGCAATTCAATTGGAATGAACAGTTTTTTTATACCACTATGGTGGTACACATGCATACAAACCACCTGATGGTAAACGGTTACCGTAGTCAATGGACTCTTACAACACGGGGTATCAACTGCACACCGTTCTTGAAGAAAATATTTTAACTAAACATTTAGAAATTTTAATTCAAATTACGTTAAGAATGCATTAAGGAGTCAACACACAGCGTTAATTATCGAAAGGGTAGTCGTCTAGACGAACTAATGCGAACGGCGCGACGGTAGCGCCACCTACGTTTTAACTAAACAAGTCGTCTGTTATCATTACGGCATAATGGATCGTGGAAAGATTATATCGCCGTTGCCGATAGCTTTTCGATATTCAATTTATTCAAATAGCAGTAGCAATTAAGTAATTGCCTTAGATTTTTTTTTTTACATTATCACACAGCGCCATCTGGCCCCAAACTAAGCAAAGCTTGTACTATGGGAACCAGTAGCTGATATAATACTTATATAGTTTTTTTAAATGTGTCTTATATTTGTCACATAAATGTTTGCCCTGGCGGGAATCGAACACGCGACCTCTAGCGTAGTAGTCAGGTATACTAACCACTAGACCAGCGGTCTCGTCAATTTGTAAGAAACACTTTGCAAGCAGTTCCGTTTTCACAATATTCAACCGATTTTTTTGTTTTTGACATGCACTAAGACATTGCGACACTGACAAATTAACTAACTTACTCACATATTTTATAAATAGCTTGACAATATTCAATTTACTTAAATTGTTTTTTTTTATTATTTATTTATTCTTAATCCAATTCTCACATCCCATATATCTGAGAGAAGTTATTTTACTTAGTCCAGTTATCCATACAGGCTTACAGACCTAATCACGCCTTATTAAACATCTAATAGCGTGTAACAGTTGCTTTTAATTGACAGTTCTATGCAGATATTATAAAAATGCATTATCGTGATTAATTTTACATGAGCACAAATTTTATTACGTCAATAAATTAACCATTTAATTTGTTCAACAGAGAATGATTTACTAAGCGCCGTCGAAACACGAAACGCAGAAATGATGCATTGTGGTTTACATTAACTTAACACACCCGCTATTTGGATAGCTATTATTTGTCACGCGACATCACATCGTAGTGTGCAGGGGTCTTTATAACGAACTCAGATTGAGAATAATGGACTCTTAGTTTTTAGTTTTATTGTGGGAATACTTTTTTAAATCAGCAGGTAGTTATTGATTAGTTGAGTAGATATTTGATAGGCGCTCACGTTAATTATTATTTTTTATACATAATATATTTTTACGCCTTTCCATAAGGGTCTCCGAAGGTGTAGGCTTGGCTTTCACCGAAGATAATTCGGTGCGAAAGAAACAGATGGTGAGTCCGTCGCCGTCTCTGCTACATACGTCCTTGAATTTCTCCTCATTCGTATGGAGGTTTCCTCACGATGTTTTCTTTCACCGTAAAGCTTGTGGTGTGACTAATTACTGCACAACTCATTGGTACAGACTGGTGGAATTCGAACTTGCGCCGCTAGAATAGCAGACAACTTCATACCAGAAGACCACCACGGCTCTTTCTTATTTTTTATATATATTTAAATAGTTAGACTCTATATTACGTTTTTAAGATTGACCGAAGAGCATGTATGAAGAGATATTATATGTAGGTATATAGAAGAAGCAGAAGTTATGTGCAAGCGCTCTTTACTACCTGCCTGCTCTGAAAGGGGCTCAGCATGGTCTTTCGTATGTATGTCTTTCTTTGACACTATTAACACAGGATTAAATTGACCTTATTCGTTAACTTATCCGTTATAATTGGATTTTTAGTCTACAATTCTCGTTATTGCTTAATTTCGTTGTACCCCGCATTTCTTATCTATGTTGTTTTGTTATATTTACGTAATCTGTGGTTTTCTGGTTAACATGATAATTAACCCGCATATATCAAATAGGACATTTATTAGTTTTCAAAAAGCCATTAACTTTTGGAATCAAAAATATCATTAGCTGGGTCTTAATTGGGTGATACTAATTTCAGTAGAACATGAAAATTTAAGTTGGTGTTTTAACCTAAAGGTCAAGTCGTCAATTTGCTTCGAGGATTTTGGAAATAAACTTGAAGCATATAATTTATGTTGTAAAAATATAAAATGTATAATTGAATAAGAGGTTAAAGTTAGCCGAGAAGTGTTACCACTATTCCTTAATTTTGTTTTTTTCAATCATGGATGATAATTGTGCCATTTCTCTCGTCACAAATTAGTCTAAATTAAAAACTAGAATAAGGTGGTGTCAACATGATTAATATTTTAGTTTCACGGAACAAGTAAATATTTTGAATAAAATCGGTTATATAATATAATAAAATTTATCTTCTTAATCAAATTTAAAGAAAGCAAAATTTTACACCCTTATAATTTCCATATATTAAAAAAAAAAACAATCATTACATCAAACTACATTTTTTATAATCTAAAATCGAACACGCGCTCCAAATTTAATTCTCCCTCTCAACATCAAGTTCGATTTTTAAAATAACAATCCATTCCAAAATACTGGGATAAAAGTTAACCCGTTACATGCTGCGTGACGGTCGGACGGACCGGGAGCAGGTTTCGACAGTAGCAAATTAAAATGGCGCGCGGTCGTGCGTGCTTCGTCGAGCCGCGGAATGCGAGTCGTGCGTGATATTTGTGGTGACATGTTATCTATTTGAGATGATAAGCGATATAAAACTGTAACCTATAGGATTTAACGATACAGGAACTAGGGGTATTACATTTGAAAAATACTTCTATCGTTTGCAATTTATACATATAAGTCCCTCACGGGGTAGGCAGTGAGTATGGAGCGCCATTTCACCCTTCTCTTGCACGACTCTTTTGCATCTTTCATATTCATCAATCGTTTCGTACATGCCCGCCGATTCCGAGTACTCTTTACCTTTCCATTATTGAGTACTTTGGTAATTTTGATCTAGAAAGATCGAACCTGGTCTTCCACGGCTTCTTCCACTCACATTCGCTTTGTATTTTTTTTTGTCTTTCAATACGTGCGTAGAATAGTTAGAGACTCGTTCCTTTTGTTTACTTATGTACTACTTTAAATACGTCCCAAAAAAGAAAACAAGTAAAGATTTTTTGTTTCTATACCACTAATGTGGCACACAAGCATACGGCCCACCTGATGGTAAGCAGTCACCGTAGCCTATAACCGCTAGAAATACCTGGGGTATCACTAACGGTTTGCCAACCATTTTGTTGATGAGGACTCACTGTGCTAGCAGCATTACTACTAGACCAGCGTATCCTCGTGGAGCACTGGCAACCTTACTTACCGCAGAAACACAACACTACATCAAGTAGTGTTATTTCACTGCGGTCTTCTGTAAGGTGGAGGTACAGTCCCCAGTCGGGCGGCTCCAATTTAAATGGGAAAACCCACGGGTAATCCCAAATCGCCCTACCTCTCTTAAAAGTGTGGTGTAAGCTCTTTATATCGATATTTATTTTTACGCAAATCAGCGAAATCCCTATAATAATGATTGTGATGTGTGTTCGTCCAATGATCCGCAACGACGACAATTATTTCCCAAGCGTTACGGACCGCAAGACGAATTTGTTCAAAGCTAAGATTGTAAAGGACTTTTGCAGCAAAAGTCACGAAGCTATTTTTCTTTTGTTTTTAATCAGACTCATTAATAAAGATCTAAGAACAAGACAAATTAATAGTCTGGAGTTTTCAAGTTGGAGATTAATGGAGAAGAATTCTTTACACTGTCAATTTAGTTTTCTTACACTTGTTAAGATTAAAGTTTAATTTGAGTTAAGTTGACAGGACACTGGACTAGTCAACCCAGTCATATTTAGACGGTTACTTAGTACTGCCATATGACCATCATTTCACGTTAAAAATCAGCTTCCGTATGTTTGTGCTCGCTCGAAAGTTTATCGATGGCTTGCTTTTTTTCACAAAGTTGCATTTTAATAACTTATTTTGGATAATATACTTATATTTACTTCCCTCATAGTTAATATCAGACAGACAGACAGATATGGACCACAGCAAGCATGGCCAGGCTTAGCTTACATGAAAAATTATTTGGAAAATTGTTGCACATATTTATTGTCGACGTGAAAAGCTCAGATTAAATGAAAAGGTAGATGGAGATATGCGGACAACGAAGTGACGCCGGCTTTTAAACATGTAGTGCGTGGGTAAGGCGTAGTTTCTTTGTATTCGTTGTAGGTGTGTACACTGTAAGGTGTAGTTTACAACCAGCGTCAGTTCGTTACTTGCAAAGTTCTCCTTTTTTATTGGATCTGAGTTGCAAAGTAATAAAGTCGACTTTCATATACCTGTACCTATACAATATATGTATCGACTCCCCATTCAATAGTTCCTAAAGGACCTTTCCTGAAGCACTCCGACAAGGTCCCTTCAAAGACCTTTTAACAACGGCCCTAAGCTGTGTAGAGCACAATTAGAACGGGGTCGCTGAGGATTATGTAGCGAAAATTGCTCAATTTTTCACAATTTCCAACGTTTAAGCTTTTGTAGGGTGGTATGTTTCGACTCGGTTCAGTGGTAAATCTGGAAATCACGGAAAAATATAATTGTACCAAGTCGAAGTAAAACAACTAGCTCTTAAAAACAAGTTTGTCTATTTGTAGACTAACTAAATGAATAACTAAAGCTCGCGAAGTTAAGTTTTAAGAAAATTGTGTCCTTTATAGTAGTTTTTTTTCTTTGTGATGAATAAACTCAGAAACTACTGGACCGATTTAAAAAAAATCTTTACCCCTTAATTGTAAAATTCCTAACTAATATATTACTACATTTTGTGATATATTTGTATAGATAAGGCTATATACTTTATTGCTACGCGGGCGAAATCTCGGGGGAAAAGCTAGTATCCATAAATATGTAGAGCAAAAGCCAAACAAACAACCTACGAAATATAATAGCAGTTATTTAAAAGATTAAATTAGATTTTATTGCCTCAGAATTTATGGCTTCGTCGTCGTAACGCGATACGCATAATGCCAATAGCTCCTGTTTCGTGTGTCAAAAGAAATAAATCTTTCAAGTGACCATTGTCGTAACATTACACCTGGTTTACGGTCTCCCAAGCGCCTGCGCACTCGTAAATCACTGTTTGATGGTTTTATGGCTTATTTTTAAGGTGTTTATGAATTACAGCCTGAAGAAGGCTAGTGGATAGTTGTCGGAGAAAATATTGAAAACTCTCATGGTTGTACAATCAGCAGAATTTACTCGATGACAATGATTTTGATTTATTTAAAAGAGCCGAAAATTTTAGTGAATAGAAATATAATGATTCTACGCTTTGTAAGTAACATTACGTAGGCGTTTTTAATTCATTATGATACAAAAAATTATTCTTTCTTAATGAATCTTTTTAAGGCATATACATATATGCCCTAGTATATGTAATCGAAAACGAAAATGACTTTATGAAATTAAGGCCCTAATTTAAGTCGAAGAGTCTATCACCAACTTGAAAACAAGATAGAAATAATATTTACAAACCTTTTTTTTCAATCAATATAAATTTACTAGCTTCTGCCCGCGACTAGGTCCGAGCTTAGAATCTCAGAGGAACCTAAAATTTGCCGGGTTAAAAACATTTTCCCGGAATAAAAAGTATCCAATGTGTTAATCCAGGTTATAAATTCGTTGAGTAGTTTTTGCGTGAAAGAGTAACAAACATACATCCATTTATCCATCCATTACTCACAAACTTTCGCATTAATATATTAGTAGGATTTCTGTGTTGCAATTGCTAAAAATTCTTTAATTGAGTTTCTGACAATTCGATCGAGAGCGACGATTGCATTGACACTTTCGAAATTTAAAATCACGTGTCAAAGCGATCTAGAGCTAACTGGATCTGTCCAGCTAAATCCGGTTAAATTCGATGCAACCTTCGGACGTCGGGTCCTTGTTAAAACTGAGTTTAACTAGCAGTCCAACATTTTCATCGAATACGGGTGCAAATTAACCCTCTGTGGGGTTCAATTTACAAGTCAAACGATATTGACTTTTAAGCTGCAGTTAAGTTTTAAATAAATTTGGAAAATATTAGGTAGGTACTTGCCATCGAAACACAGATTTTTCTTCCTGCACGAAAATAGCGTCTTGACCTAGTTCTTCCTTACATTAGATATATGTGTATTCATCAACTAGAATAGGTACCTTGAATTTTAATTTACGTAATATACATCATCAAAATCAAATATTATCAAAAAATCCGGTCCATTGACACGGTCACGGAAACCAAACCATAAACTCGAATAAAAAAGTTATACTCAAGTGCCTCCATAAATAATTACCATAACTTCATGTACGATCGCTCGCAGCTCGTAAAAATCGATGGGCAATGATTTCGGCTTTATGCTCCGTCACACACCACAGGATTCATAAATTCAGACAATAATGCGTGAATGTCGGCCGATACTCGTGATTTACTACTGTTGACATTCGTAAAACTGTCGTATTAAATGTCTTTTGCTACGGTCTTTTGTTACAGCCATAGGCTGGGTAACTAATATAAAGCTAATAGAAGAAAGTACAGTGCCCTAGAAAGTAATGGAGATAGTTCATTAATGTGCGTCATCCTCTCCCGCTTAGCTGAACCAAAAGATAGGTCAAGTTACTTAAAGTAATTTACGAAACGTGAAAATTTCTACACGCGATAAGGGACAAAAGAAGTATAGCTGTGTTTCATCGTAGCTTCGCCTGAGTAGCATTATAATAAAATATGCTATTCAGTAATGTAGCATTATGAAGAAGTTTATTCATTACATACAGAAATATAAAGCTTATATTATTTTAAATTGAATTCTTTGTCCATTATTATATTGTTTTCTCGTCTTTACAGGTATGTTCGTGGAATTATTACCCAGGACAGAAGGATCTTGAGTAGCTAAGTATGGTTCCACAGTTTAAACTGATGTATTGTGTTTTTACTGGCCACTAAAATTATAACTCTTTAATATACCATCTGTATCTTCTGAGCAACGGAGCCGAGATATCAAGAATGAATAAGTTGATTAATATTTGTATACTTGTTTGTGGAATACTAGCTGGTCCTCGCGACTTCGTTTGCATTTGTTTAAGGAAAAAAGATGAAATATGTCCTTCCCCAGGATATAATCTATCTCCTTGGCAAATTTTATCACGATTGTTCAGCCGTTTAGTCTTGTAAACGTAGTAAGCAAACAAACAGATTTACTTTCGCATTAATAATATAAATATGTAATTAAATATTCAATTATATTAACACACTAAGTAAATTTAATAGCATATAAAATCCAGCTCAATATATCACTACGAAAACAAAATCGGCAGCGTACGAAACCCCAAGATGCATATTTACAAAGTCCACCGCACACACGACAATATTTCATTCGCCGCTCTGAAACTCCATCTACGAGTATATAAGTACCTATATATCAAGCAATCCTAACAAGGAAGAGGCGAAATGTCAAACACCACTCGAAGGAGAGGCACTTTGGCCAAGATTAATGTGCTATTACCAGGGAAGCGAAATAAAATATGATATAAATCCGTGCTGAGTGTACCATTTGACGACCGACAGGAATTTTCATCGACTTAGCTGAAATATAAAATCTTTTCCATAACTTTATTGGTTTAAACGATACTGGAGTGCACACTTTTCTCAACAACGAATGGAGACGTGAATTTCAGAGGAAAATACGCTTTGAAGTGCTTCTTGAAATATCAATGGTTAACAAAAGATCTATACCTGATATGGTTACTAACAAATTATACTAATTGAAGTCTGAGAAGAAATTCTAGGACGTATGTAGTGCCTGAGACGGCGACGGACTCACCATCTGTCCCGTTGACACCAAATTATCTACGGTGAAAGTAGGTGTTGTAACACCTATGCCTACCCTTTTTGGGACCCTTATGGAAAGGCGTGAAGATATAGACAATTGTTTATCATTAATGTCCTACAAGGAGGTCAAGAGATGGCTAAAGATACAATAGCTTGGCAATAGTTAAAACGACATGAGTCTAGCTTTTAAAATGTTTGATGATGATGTAAATGATTCAATTATCAATAAAATGTGCATCAAAAAGCCTGTTTTGAACGGAGTCATACATACCTACTTATTAGAGCTACTGTAATCATTTTCTTTTGTTCTTACTCAAATTACACTACAAGAGAACTTGGTTGGGAATACTATTTAATTATCGAGCAAAGGCTTGTTCCAGGCTGGTAATTAGAAATGAAAGATAATTTTAATTATTAAACTCAGCTGGAAGTGAGACTTCATTAAAACAAAACTAAACAATCCTTTAGCATTCATCTCGCTAATTGAGAGCTACATTGAGAGCTTCATTGTATTTAATTCCTTTGATCTTAACTTCGTAGGTTTTAAATCGCTGTTTATAACAATGAAAAAAACTGATAGATAAAAGGTCTTTTGGTAAGTTCAACTGGAAATAGGTTTGAGCTTATAAATATTAGGTCCTTACATATGAAATTGGCGTTTTGTATGGGAGGAACAAAAAGTCGAATATTTTTTAATATAATATATTTAATTAATCAAAGTATGAACCATTATTTTCTATGCACTTTTGCCATCTCATAGGTAGTTCATTGATCCCTTTACTAAAAAAACCAGTCGGACGGGAATCAATAAAATCTTTGAAGGCGATTTGGACTGCCCCATCGGAGTTGAATTTTTTCCCTTGCAAGAAGTTATCCAAATTTCGAAAAAAATGGTAATCTGTTGGAGCAAGGTCCGGGGAGTACGGAGGATGTCTTAGACTTTCCAATTGAAGCTCTTCTAATTTAGTAGCCGTCTGTAGCGCAGTGTGTGGTCTAGCGTTGTCGTGAAGCAGCAGTGGCGTGGAGCGATTGACCAGCCTAGGTTGTTTAGCCGCTAGCTTTTCCATCATGGTTTGCAATTCCTGACAATAGACATCAGCCGTAATAGTCTGGCCAGATTTGAAAAAACTGTAATGAACAATACCGGCACTAGTCCACCAAACGCTTACAAGTAACTTTTTTGGGGTTAATTTTCGCTTGGGGCAGGATTTGGCTGGCTGGCCAGGATCTAACCATTGCGCTGAGCGCTTCCGATTATCGTAAAGAACCCATTTTTCATCACAGGTAATGATTCGGTTTAAAATACCTTCATTATTGTGCCGGTTTAGTAATGTAACGCAGCAGTCGACGCGCGTTTGCCGGTTTGTTTCAGTCAATTCGTGAGGTACCCACCTTTCAAGCTTTTTAATCTTCCCAATTTGCTTCAAGTGAATTAAAACAGTTTTATCACTAACATTGCAGCCTGCAGCTAACTCGGACGTGGTTTGCGATGGATCCGCTTCCACAATAGCCTTCAACTCTTCATTATCAACTTGAGTCTCAGGCCGTCCACGGGGCTTGTTCTGCAGGTCGAAATTTCCAGAACGAAAACGTTGGAACCAAAAACGAACTGTGTTTTCTTTTGCAACACGACCGCCATACACATCATTCACCCTTCGAGTTGTTTCCGCAGCACTAGTGCCACGGCGGAACTCGTACTCGTAAATAATGCGATATTTAAGGTTTTCCATTTTGTAAAATGAGTGACGCAAACAGAAAAAAACAGAAGAAAAAAAACAAATGAATGACGATCATCGAAGCACAAATACATGAGTCTATAGCTGTACAAATTTGAATTTGGAATTCCTTACCAAAGAGGAGAAATTCGTGATTAAAGTGGCCAGTACGAAAAACGCCAATTTCATATGTAAGGACCTAATATAAAATTAGGTGTGGCACTCGGAGACTGCCGCGGTAAAGCTATTGCATAGCATTTTTTATCAACTTATGCAATTATAATTATTTATTTATTTTATTAATGCAGTATTTTTTTATATACCTATATACTTTCTCACAAACAGCTGATTACGGTAGTTTTCCAATACAACCAATGCCACCTAAAGGCGGGTTGCTGAACTAAAGAGACAAGCGTGATATTTCAAAAAGTCATTAAAAGTTCTGGTATTTACCGATAGATGGCGGACTGGGGGGTGTTAGGTTTTTTTGTTACGGAATTTCTGGATTCGGTCCCCACGCTCAAGGCCCGCGATAAAAGCTATGCCATAGCTTAAAATAAAAAAATAACAGGACCTTCATATAAAATATACTTTTATTAATATGTGTTCTTAAAGTACAATACAATTTGCAAATGAAACATTCAAATTTAAATTGTTAATACTTTTCTAACTTCACGAAGAACAATTTAAAAACAAACTTACCGTTTCCATTCTTAAAATCCTTACCTACATTATTAGCAACCTTGCACCTTTGAGATAGGAGCTACATAAAATGCTTCGCAATTGTAGTGGTATTTTGCAAGGATGTCAAGTCATTGTCGATGGTGAAAATTTAAATCAGTTTAGGCGAGTTTCGGATTATGGTTGTGTGAAACCCTAGCACCATCTCCATGCAAATTCAAATAGCAGGGATAATAAGGCTGTATCCCGACTGCGGAGGAATTTGCTCGGATATTCCGGCTCGGTTCGAGAATTTTCTATGCTTAGGCATTTTGGAATTCAAACGATTTTGCAGTTGCCTTTTGGCAAATTTCACTGTAGGCTGTTTATTTTAAAGGGACGATATAGAGTTATTTATATGCGTTATCTTATTTTTTTAACGCTTAGTGGGCTCAGAACCATAACCGTGAGATGAAGTCTTTTAGCGCACTAGCTGATTCCTGCAAAATCGACTCCAAAAAAAACCTATTTAATATTGTGCACGATGTATCGATTTTAATTTTAGCAAAAAGATAATGTTTGATATCTTTAGAATTACAGTTTTTATATACACCAATCTTTTTGTACACACCATAGATAAACATTTATAAAAACATCACGATAGCATCGCATAAAACTAACTAGATTTTAGTTCATAGCGCTGTTCTTGTAAAATCCTTGCCTACGTTCATCATAATTATGTATTTTATCCAACGAGACAAACAGACTCAAACCCATTTATAATGAGAATTAACATGTCAGTATTATGTATTAAAAAAATGTTTCTTTTTAATTTCTTACTTCTATTGTTAAATCGTTTTAATATTCGAATTGTTACGCGTTCGATCGAATGGTTCCTTATTCAAACATCGGTACTTACGTGGATGTCACTACCATTGCCAGTAAACAGTACTAAAAGCTGAATAAACATCCTCTTTTGCCAGCCAGTATCCCCTTATTTATTTTTAATGTTCTCCCGCCTTTTTGAACGCAGATTTATAACGAAATCTTTGCTGTCACAGGCAGAACCGAGGAATTATTATATTTCCTTTTGCTTGGATCTTCTGATTTTGAAATGACGCTTGCAAAGAAGAAATCTCATTATACAAGTCCTTTAGTGTTTGATGAGAGTAAATTGTTAAGATGTTGGAGATCCTCAGTTTAATATTTAAGCAAATCAAGCATAATTTGCTACCTACATACGTATTTATTTCAACGTTTCAATTAAATTCAAAACCTAATATAGGCCCCAGTATGGAAATTTTATTCGTTTGCGCCGTCGGTAAAGTAGTTAAGTGTCGGTAAAAAAGTGGAGTTGAAGTGTAGTTTTCGGCACAACAGCAATCAGTTGTCATATGTATGTATGTATGTATGTTCCTCCGTAGCGCCTATTCGTTATTATGACCCGACTTCAATAAAAGGAGGAGTCGATTTAACCTTGTTGTTATGAATAGTCTATGGCCAAATGTGATTGCCGCCAACAAATGTCAAACATCTGTCAAAGACTTGTCAACGTAAATAAACCAGTGTGCAATAAGCTATTCTCGCGTTTCGTTGTCCGCATCCCATATTTAACACGTCTTGTAAACCCAAATTTTAACCGATTTCATTACTTTTTGTAGCGCGAGTTTTTTTTTCCGAGGTAATATTTCAAGCTTTTTACTTGTTAATTAAAAACATTTGATCATAACTATTTTTGTCGCATTTTATTTTAATTGGATCATAAAATGGGATTTTCTCTTTTGGGCCCAAACATTTACTGTTCTCGTCGACAAGCCTATGAAACTACCTTTCAGGAAATGAGTAGTTAGAAAAACAAACGAGCATTGTTGCGCGAATTTAGGCGAAAACTGTAATTGGGAAAGTTTGTTACAGCTCCAACATGTCCGTGTATGTTCTAGTTTCGTAGTTGCACTACTGATGATCAATTCTTCACTATATACTATGTGATGAGTGTTACGTTACCACTGATTATTTATGTTGTTCTATTGTTACTTACTATGAAGAAGATGTCATTCAATGTATCTTCGTACCATAGATATTTTTCTATGTGAAGTCAGAAATAAAGCCTATGATATATTAAAAAATAAAAATCCCGCATGGCCCTACCGCGCTCATCACTTCAAGACCTTAGCTAATCATAACCCTTTCTTTTGGCCTAGTCGGGAAAAAAAAGTCGTCTTTGCCCAGTAATGTCTGTAGACATTACTGGGCAAAGACGACTTTTTTTTTTAATGTCTAGTAAATTGTAGAAACACAGTAGTACTGGGCGGCAGAATATCTGGCGCTGCTGTGGTAACCTACCTAGCCGGCCTCTGGTTATAAGAGACCTACCAACTTGTATATTTTATTATGCCACTAAGGTGGCACAAAAGCAAACGGCCCACCTGATGGTAAGCAGTCACCGTAGCCTATAGCCGCCTGCAATACCAGGGATATTACTAACGGGTTGCCAACCATGTTGTTGATGAAGACTCACTGTGCTAGCAGCATTACTACTAGCCCAGCGTATCCTCGTGGAGCGCTGGCAACCTTACTTACCGCAGAAACGCAACACTACATCAAGTAGTGTTATTTCACTGCGGTCTTCTGTAAGGTGGAGGTACAGTCCCCAGTTGGGAGGCTCCAATTTAAATGGGAAAACCCACGGGCAATTCCCAAACCGCCCTTCCTCTCTTAAAAAATAAACAATATAGTAATACACACCTATTAAACACATACCTATCTGAAGAAGAAGCTGTGGAAGGTCAAGATTAAACTCTCTAAATCAAATTGCCAAAGTACTCATTGATGAAAAAAAAGGTACAGAGTTCTCAGAACGGGTAGGCTAGGCACGTGTGAATGATGAATGTAAAATAAGCCAAAAAGAGTGCAAGTCAATAGTCAAATCGCGTCTGTACTCTCTGCTTACCCCGTTTGGGACTTGGAGTGATGATATGTCAAAATCTAAAATCAATTAATCATTAATTCTGTTAAAGCCCTATTTAAGGCACTTATGAAGGTCTAAATTACCACATTTATGGTGTGTATGTACATATCGCTACCGGTTTCCCCAATGAAACACTTTAACAGCTGATTTTGACATTACAATCACTGTCAGCTTATGTCACACCCAGATACATCAAATCACAGCAACGTGAAACGCTGTGTACGAATGCAGTGACAGCTCACGGCCACTATTGTACGAATGAATTCATGATTAATTATTCTCGCGATAATTACGCTGATCCGGCATTTGTACGCACCAGTGACCATTGATTAATATATAATTAATTATATTACATTACTTTTCCTCGTGACTTCATCTGCGCCGCAATATAATATAAAATAGGTAAGTGTTTTTTTTATTTTATATCTAAATGTTTCTTATTTAATACTAGCTGACCGACACAGAATACATAGCACTTCCTGAACAAAATAAACACAAATTAAAAACAAGTAATTAAAAATCTTCCATCACGTCTTTAACTCCCTCTGGGATGGAATTTCCATATAAAACCCCTAATTTTATACAAACCTCCATCCTCTACTCCCTTACTCCTTTCAATTGAAACATCTCTAAGCATATCTAACCATCTATTAAGAAGACGTCTAGAATTACTTCAAAAATTCGCAAGGCTAAACCACGCCAAATAGCGTAGTTCAATCTAAAAACGTACTCGTTCCCAAAGGGCATTTTAGCCTCGAAGCCTGTTCAGTACTGATAGCAAAAACATCTTCCGTCTACGTAGGTTAGGTATTCCAAAAAGTAACTCTCAAAATGACAAATCTTTCATAGAAATTTCTAGTTCCACTTTTCGCCGGCGCAGCGCTATTAATTTTCAACCGACTTAAAAAAGGAGGAGGTTCTCAATTCGACAGTTGTTTTTTTGTATATTTGTTACCCGATTACTTTGCCAATTGTTAATTGATTATGATGATACTGATTTTTGGTAGGTCATACTTCAGAGGTGGTCCCATATATAATTTATCTAAATCGGTTCATGAGTTTATTTATTTTTCGTACAATAATAGTCGAAAGCGATACCAATACGTATTCGAAAGTTTTCTTGCTAAGACTACAGAAATGGCTACGGTATGCATAAAGGGATCTAATTCTGCGATCGGATTCTAACACCCTTGGGCTAAAAGGACATTCCTCCTGTCAACATCAAAAGAACACTTTACTCAATATTAAAACGTATATCATGAGGTCGATGGATATTAAGAATTCAAGGGAAAATGGGATGGATATTGCGTTCCCAATCCTTGTTAACGAAAAAACAATTTGTGAAGTATTTATGTTCTTATTTACAAACATATTGTCTGTCACAAAGTATTAGTTTTTAGTTTTCGCTGACAAGGTAAACAGTAATCTGTTTGCATGCTTTAAGCAACGAAATATCTTTACATAACAAAGTATTCATCAGGACCCTAATTTCCATCGACATGTCCGAGTCAGCTAGACCGTTAGACCAGTTGATTGAAGTCGGTCTGACGCAATGGGCAAACAAATAATTATAACTCATTACCGAGTGAAACTTTTGCCCCAGAACAGGGTAACCCAAATCCCAAACAAACAAAGTTAGCTGACTTAACTTTTCAGGCCTTTATCAACGGTTTTGCAGGTATTTGCAAAAATTCTCGGCCGTTGCACACTCCGCTACGTGACTCCGCATCCGAGCGGATTTTAACCGATCTTGCAAATTTCCGATAATTGTTTTGTTCGGGGATTTTAAGCCCTGTATTTTGCGATTTGATGCTTATTAGAGGGATGGAACTGACTTGTTGAAATTGACCGTTTTATACTGTTTGATATAGGGGATCGATATTTTTTTCTTATTTATTCAGTGATGGGGGATTCCTTAAAGAAAATATTAAAATATTATGCGAGGCCTCCCGTCACAAGAGGGCTGGTGAATATCTGGCCCAAGGAATAAGCATAGCTATACAGCATGGCAATGCCGCCAGCCTTCTTGGCACACTTCCCCGTGACCGTGGTTTAGGACATTTATTTTACTTCGTTAATGTTTTTTGTGAAAACTCATAATAAAAACCATGTAGATGTGTCAGAATCGAAACGAAACTCAATACTAATCGAACATGTTTTGATATGCGTCTAGACAACATCAAACTAGAAGGTCTTATACACTTGTGTGATAGATATTGTGATGAAGATTTATAGATGGACTATTTATGACGTTGTGTTGATCCAACATTGTTGGTTTGATTTATGTGTGTACCATTATCTTCCGCTTTAGTTTTTCTAGACGCAATCAACGCTGAACAAGGCTGCCAACGTAAAGAAACAAATCAAAGAGCCAACACTAGTTTCAGCATAATCCTTGCCAAAACATCCTCTATGTGTCGGATGAAAGACCTCTCTATTGTACTTCAGCATTAAGTCCGCGCCAAATCTGGTTTTCATTATACATTTGTTTCTTTTAACGTACTCTTCTAGCTTAAGCAATTTCAATTTTAATACATACAATTATCCTCAATAGTAATACAGATATGCTGAAAGGAAAACTATCAGAAGACTCGGTGATGTTAAAGACTTCGGGCGAGACCCTTCTACGCGGTTCGATATTGTTTTATTTATTTCTTATCCATCTTTTGTAGTCCTTGGTCTGTCGGCAAGCGTGCGGTAAAACAGCAAGACTTAAATTTATCACGGGGACTATAGAAATGTCGAGTGATACGAAGCAGAATCACACGCAGACTGATTCGAGGGCTCACCCATGTATTACATAAATTAGTGAAATGAGAATAATTTAAACGCGCTGAGGGCTTAAACCCGATCCGATAATACTCGTTGCATTGAATATTAATAGACAGGGCCTGTTCCCACATATCGGGTCGGCCGTCAAACGCAGGTTAGGTGCACATTGTTCCATTGAATTAAGCCGACGAGGCTTCATCTGATATGAATATTATTATCATGATATTCCTATCAGTAATGAAATCAATTTTTGAATTTTGCCATAATCATGTAGTTTAGTAAACAGCAATAAGTCTTGGTATAATCCCATGGAGTCTACCTCATACATACATCATCACGCCATGTCCTTCAAGGGGTCGGCAGAGAGCTTAGAGCGCTATTTCACTCTTGACTTGCACACCTCCTTTGCTTCTTTTACATTCAATAGTCTCTGTAATTTGGTCTATAAAGTTAGAGCTATAAACATACAGATCATTTGATATACAGACATTCTGCACGTTACTACATACTAGTTACAACTATATTCAAACCTTTTTTTGTTTAAAGTGTTAGAGCATCACTCAAGGAAGTTCACTTATAAACTACAATAAAAACATTTTCGACTTTATGAACAATAAATTCGACCAGCACTCTGTAATATTTGGCCGCTAAATCTGCAACAAATTGAAGGAACACATGGACAGCAGACTGTAAAGTTAAAAATCGATTGACGTACAATCTCATGGCTCTGCGAGTGGTAAAAGCCACAGCCGCGAGCAACAGTTCCAATCGAATGCTTCTCAATAGTGTTGGTGTTGGCCATAAGAGAAGCGGGAAGGAAGGAAGCGTTGAGCGATAACTTGAAAATAATATTTGTAGTTTTATTTATTTTACAGTAGTTGACCATAAAATATATTCGTATGTAAAGATATTTAGTAGTAAATAACGTTGAATATGTTGATAGCCTGATTTCGAACCAAATATTATAGATTTGACTGCAAAAAGTTAGCTTATAATATTTATACTTCCTCTACAATGTTGTCTATTCGCTCTTTTTGTGAATCCCTTCTATTTTATGGCCCTTTCTCACAAAGCTAGTCTCACTGTTTTGCGTCGGCTCCTCAGATAGAGGCTTTCACTGTTTCACACACGAGTGAGATCGCCGCTAGTCTACACTGGCCTTAACTTTGAGCTTCTGTAAATATTTAGTCTAGACCTTGCATTTGCGGATGGCAGCATGGGAATCGTATTTGTTTTGTTTTACAAAACGTTTGTAAAGGAAGTATACTGAAATTACCTGGGTACATTAGGTACACTACTTAGTAGGTAGACTGGTTTTAACTCGTCTAGTATTTTTTAGTTGTATTTGCTGAGTTTCTTGCCAGATTCGTCAGTAAAAAACGACCGCCCGAATCCGGTGGCAGATTCGGACGCTTTGAAAATACTTACTTGTAAAGTCTAGTCAAATAAAGATGACTTTGATTTTGAGTTTGAAGCCTATGCTACTGGAGATAGTGTAGTTCTAGCGCACTAGATATTCTTTTTCAAATGTCCGCTTTGTAGAGGTTGTCCCGACTATCAAAAATATACAACCTCTTTATAATAAGTATTACATTGCACTTTATTGGCAAGTACTAAATGGCTTACTCCACTAATATTATAAAGAAAAAACTTTTGTTTGTACTGAATAAACTCAAAAACTACTGGACTGACTTTTTTCACCAACAGACTGATATATTATCACTGAGTAAAAAAGTAAAAAAGCTAGAAGATAATAATGTGACTTCTCTTTACTTATCTTATTTACACGTTGCATAAATAAACCAGAACCAATATTCTATATCTGAGCTGCACCGCAACATTTAATCGAATGCAAGTTTATCTACTAATTGATTTTAATTAATGTCCGTCTGGCGTGCCAACCTGCCTAACTGTATACATTACGATGACAACATTATTGTCCACAGTGGTAAGCTGATTGCACGGTCCTCAACCAATTGTTACAATAATGACAGTGTAATTGAGAATGAATTGTTAGTAGACATATCTAATTTCCTCACAAATATAGGTACATTGATTGTCAACCGACTGACATACCGGCGGTACAGAATATACATTGAATAGTTTTGGTGTGTGTGTGGCACACAAGCATACGGCCCACCTGATGGTAAGCAGTCACCGTAGCTAGCAATACCGAAATATCACTAACGCGTTGCCAACCCTTTCGTTAACGAGCACTCATTGTGCTAGCAGCATTACTGCCAGCGCAGCGTATCCTCGTGAAGCACTGGGAACCTTACCGCAGAAACACAACATCACATCAAATGAGTGTTATTTCACTGCGGTCTCCATAAGGCGGAGGTACAGTCCTCAGTCGGGCGGCTCCAATATCAATGGGTAAACCCACGGGAGGTCCCAATTCGCCCTTACTAATTTGTAAAATAGATTTTGTTATTGGTGTTATTAGAAAAGGTATTCCATGTTCGCCATTCATTCTGTCAGTATGTCACCTGATTGCATTCAGGCAACCGCCAGGCGACAGACGTGTGAATTCCGAGTCCGCAAACATTACTAACAGTAGGCCTGTGTTTACAACGTACATAAGATGCGGTCACCGCACAGTTACTGTGACTGATGATGAGAGTCTGTAAGTACAGGTGTTCTATGATGTAAGTAAGGTAGGTACATAATTTTGGATGTTTTGTGGGTAGGAGACGGAAGAGCTCATAGTGACTGTGTTATGTATGAGTCTTATGGTTGGTCACCTGGTAATGAAAAGATGTTTTTTTTAATTAACAATTTAAACTCAAAATCATATTTATTTGACTAGACTTTACAAATATGTACTTACAAATCGTCAGAATCTACCACTGGATTCGGAAGGTCGTTTTTGCTTGAAATGAATCCGGCGAGAAAATCAGCAATATGTGGATGTAAATACACTTTTAAATTTTATTCTATAATGCAAGCAAACCTTTTTCATTGCTTGTTGCATGCGTGACAAAGCGGTGGAAAAATACTAGTTGTACCTACGTTGCTATTTATAAAACATTTTTTTAGTGATTTATTTACTTAGGGTAACACTAAATCAATTTGTAATGTTGTTCACTTAAACGACTGAGGTTCAAAAAATGTTATGCAGGCCCTTGTCACGCGGGCACCAGTGCTCGGTAAATCTGTCGTAGAGTCGTGTCCAGAGATAAGGCTCACCGCACCACCATACCCTTATGACCTGAGGTTCCCGGAAACAAAGATAGGCATTGACACGTGACGTATGCGGGTGTTATAAAGAAACAGGAAGATATATTCTTTTGCAAGCACTGGGAGTATAAATGGAAAGGGTTGAGCAAATTGTATGGTCAGTTGAAAATAAATGGCATTTTAACATAGAAAACATTGAAAACATAAAGGACATCATGCTTCATAGAGATTTGGTCCAAATCTGAAAGTGTCGGCCAACGCATTTTTTTGTATATTCTGTTAGAGCTTGTCCGTCTGAGCATTTATTACTATGGCACCAAAGTTGGGCATTACAGGACATTTCATTTGTTTTAGTTATTTTGAATTCCTATTTGCAACAAAAAATTATAAAAGTTCGGATTTTAAACTCAAATAAAATCAACTACAATGGTCCTACAGGTTTACATGGATTTAACGTCAATAATGGCGGATTCTTATACAAGCTTTCATCCCCTATTTTGCCCCTTAGGCGTAGAATTACCAAAAATCCTGTAATATGTATGTTTTATTTTTAACTTAAAGGCCAAATACCTAATTTCAAACGTTAAACTTAAAAATGACGAATTTTCATACAAACTTTCATCCCCAATTCACCACCGTAGCGGTGGTATTTAAAAAAAAAACCTTCCTTAGTAGATGTCTACGTCATAAAAGGTACCACTATCAAAATTTCAAGTCTCTAACCCCAGCCGTTTAGGCTGTGCGTTGATATGTCAGTCAGTCAGTATCTTCTTTTATATGTTTACTAGCGGCCCGCCCCGTCTTCACACGGGTGGACATTTATCAAATATTTTGTCTTCCCGTGCGTAGCCGGGGCGGGCAACTAGTATAATATATAGCATATGTTCCTCAATGATAATGTAGCTTTATAACGGTGAAAGAATTTTTGAAATCGGTCCAGTATTTTCGGAGCCTATTCAATACAAACACACAATAAATACAAATCTTTCCTATTTATAATATAATTAGTATAGAAGAAGATATTCCAAAACCTCATAACCATAATTAATCACATTTGCCTACAGAATCTTCACTTGCTTACCGATAGATCAGGGTTCCCGGGCAGATTAGAGCCCCCACGGGGGATTCCGCTTCAGCGCACCGTTTATCCGATATCGGTCCCAGGACCAAGCTCGTGAAGAGAGATATTTTTTATCTGATAATTTATGAAAGTGGTTTAAGGGGTTGTGTTTTAACCACACATCTTTTTTAACTCGTCATATCGAGTTATCTCTTGAAAGAAATGGGTATTACATATACACATACACATTACATATATATACATATACCAAAAAACTACCAAACCAACACTACTGCTGCTAACAAAAGTAACGATCGCTTAGGCTTGGGATTACGAGACATCAGTCATAGTGTAATATCAAATAATTAAAGCCAAACGTAACCAGCATTAATGTTACCAACAGCAAAAACTATCCTGATAACTAAGAAATTATATGAAAATGTTCTCTTATTATTCCGCCTTCTTACTAGCTAGACAGATTATTCGACAGTTGTCGTAGTAAAAAAAGCGATAGAGTTTATTCAAATACATAAATATAAAATTATGTTTAATTGAATACAATTCGAATAAAGATTTATTTATTTAAGAACTCCCAACCTACACAGAAGTACAAAAGCATTCAGTTTCCTCAATTATAGGAAATCACAGCGAACGTAAAATATTTTTTTATAAATAAGGTAAAAGCTGAAGCGAAACTTAAGAAACGGTAATAAAATGTAATATAATATTGTATAACAGTAATAATGTCGATTTCAATAAGTTCGGAGGATAAACTTTTTAACTAAAATTTCTTTCACATTTCCCAGTCAAAAACTCACCAGTGTGCATTCTATAGAACAATAAAAGCTTAAGCAAAAAGCGTCACCGTTCAATTCTTGTCGTTTATGGCGAAACTTTTTATTGGCACCGTTAAAGTCGCACCATAAAGAGCTGCGTCTCATAAATCAGGCTTTCCTTCGAAGACTGATCGACGTCAGATCAGTGAAGTGGCCCCAAGATGGTGCCTTAGGGTACTCCATTACCTGTAAATTTCTCAGTAGTATTGAGAGTTTATAATAAAGAAAATAATTAAGCTCATTTGCAGTGCGCTGATTATTTTTTTGCGTCTTTCAATGAAAATCATGTTGAACACAAAGTTATCCTTCTGCTATGCCGTGTGATTTTAATCAAATGAATGGTGGAATCCGAATTTAATAAACTTTTTTTCATCTATGGGTTTTAAATTGAAAATTTCTAGATTTGTCATAACAATGTCACGATACAATCCTATGATTGTATCATGACATTGTTATGATAAATCTAGATAGTATGTGATAGATATATTTTATAATGATATAATATGAACCACAAGGATTAACTCTAAGCGTAATTATCCCTGAGAAAGGTAAAAAAAAAAAAGATTTCCTTTACTTAGTCGAGCAAGAAAGAAAAACAATCCAATAACGCTACTTTTATTTACACAACGCCCATTTATAGAGCCCAAAAGCCAGCTGTTCGCACGTGACATTACTCGGCACGTACCTAAAGGAAATGAATTAATTCCCACTCTGATTTACAGCACGTGTCTGTTTCAAGTGTCCCTTTTATTGGATTTCGTGCATCGTCTCTTTCTTTGTGAGTTGACCTTTTTCGAGCATTTCCAGTATTTTACTGTACATTGTTGAATGCTTCTATGTTTTAATTATGTACTAGTACCTCGTTAATCGATTTTGCCTTACATAACAGGACTGCCTTCAGTTATTTTCTATTTTAATGTATATTATATATTTGCCAACCCAATCCTAACAGCTGTCATTGGTAATTTAATAAGCAGGATTTCATTATTTTTGTCACTGACCAAGTCAGCGTCATCAGTGTACTATATGTGCATTTAGTATGTAAGCGTTATAGAAACAACTGCAATTCTCCCCATCAGCCAGACGTAGATGAATTGGTTCCTTTAGAAGAATTCAAACATAATATAAACTATATTCCTCAAGCTCAAGTGTAAGATCATCTGATAACACAAAGTAGCTCTTTGTCTTACTTGAATAGCGCCAAAATCTATATTCATAAATCCACAAAATGTAACAATACTTGTTCCCAATATCTCAACAAACAATAACCATTCCTCAATATGTATTGCTGTGATTAATCTTGCCAATTGAATTTCGAATTCCAACGATATTCCCTCCGAACTCGATAAAGTACACTTCAATTAATTTAAAGCAACATTAAACAAAATATAACTAATTAATTGCACCACTCTGATACAAACCGAAACCCGACCAGAATCACTTGGAACGAAGCTCTGCTATTATTCAGACGTAATGCTAATGCTACTTATTTATTGACGATAATCCATTACTCAGACACCATTTATAAAGAGCCATTCAGCTTTGTACACACATACAAAATGGGGATCAAAGTAAAGTGGTTCAAAAGATATCAGTATCCATTATAAAGTGATACTTCAAAGAGAGTGATGTGAATGACGTGAGAGGTCCGGAATGAATGGTCTTTGTTCGAGCTTCAAATAAGGAACGTTGAAGTGGTCATGTCTTCAAGCCAGTATAAGTGGATCTCCACCGCTAGTCTCTCTAGGTAAATTTATATTGGGAGGAGGGGTGTTATTCGCTGGAGATGGATCAAGCTTGTGTGGTTGATCACGAGAGCTTTCAATAAAGGGAGTACTATGACCGCAGCGTTGCTCAGCGACTTAGTGTGAACACTAATTCTACATAATACTAACTGACAGTATTCTGAGTTGCTGCTGAGATTCCAAATGTGAGTTGTGTTGTATTTGGTGTGTGAAACAATCCCAATGAAAGCAATTTTAGAAAACTTCGTCTTTATAAATGCAAATGTTTTAGTAACGTCTTATTATTCCGTACATTTGTAAACCAATTGAACGAATACACACAAACATACATTAAACGCAAGATGGACATTACTTCCTAAATAAAATCGCCGGCACGCCCTTTCCATGTCTGCTTCACGTAAAGTACAAGATGTACTTAATACCGGATGATCTGCGCACATTCAAGAGCAACCTTTTAGGTGGTACTTAAACATCCCTAAGTCAGGGATCATTAGGACGGACAAATCTCCTTTGGTCAGATTACTTTTGCCAGGGCACTTTGGAAGAATGCGGTCGTAGTAATACATGTACCTACACAACAGCTATGGATAGAAAAATATAGGCATGAGGACTGCCAACAGAAGTGAAAACTTAAAACTTAGGAACGACACTTCACATTTTAGCATGGCGCATGACGGTGGGCGTATTTATACGTTTTGCCCCTACCAAAAATTTCTTGACGCGGCTAAAGAAGAAGAAATAAAAAACACAACTGCAGATGAAATTTAAATCGCAATGACATACATCGTACCTGCTAATGATGTTTCTGTATACTTCAATGTTTTACCCAACGGTGATATGTTTAAGTCAAAGACACAATTAACTCTGTTCAAGGGGAAAATGGAATTTAAAACATATATTCAACGTACAGGGAAACAAATAAAGTTTTTTAGCTCCGCTTTGCTAAGGGACGCGTGTAACTCGCAAACAATGCCGTAATCCAGTTGGACAAATTAAATCTGCTGTAGTGTTTTTATTTGTAGGAGCTTTGCTTTATTACGAAATTAACTTGGACACTTCGAATGGTCACATAAATCCAGTTTCATAAGAAACTAACTTCTGCCTTCTTATTTGTCCCGGTATAAAAGTATCCTGTGAGTTAATACAGGCTATAAACTATACGTGTGCGAAATTTAATACAAATCCGTTGAGCCGTTTTTACGTGATTGAGCAACAGATATAAATCAATACATCAATTCATACAAGCTTCCACATTGTTTATAATATTAGTAGGATGGTATATTCTAATGATTTTTAAATTCTTATTTGTATAGTCCAGTCAAATAAAGATGATTTCGAGTTTTAATCAGACTGTATGAAAACATGAGTACCCAAGTTAGTTCTTCGCTTTACTCACAATAACTTGTTTACAAGAGGAATGTCCCAAGGATATTCAATAAACGCGTACTTGCGTAAAACGAACGTGCTTGCTTAGGAAAACATTGGCATAAATCTCAATAGCTTATTATCGAGGGCGTCGTAACATTTTAGGGAATTGTATCAAACATGGACGGATATAGGTACCTATTGTTTGAAGTTGTACTAAACGTATCTGACTAAGCGCTTACCACCATTTTTACATAATTACTGGATATTATATCATAAACCATGTTTTTTTTCCTTGCGGGGGCAGGTTTGCCTGCCTGACTCTACTTTTAATATTTCATCGGAACCACATAGGAGCACACAAATCATGGGCATCTATATTTCTATACTTATACTAAAAAAAATTGTACATTGAAGATACTTTGAAAAAAAATTTTTGGACATACATAAAACCTTTCTTACCACAAATTCCCTCATCATTATATAATTTTCCTGTGCTCCGAACATTTACAGTAATATTTCCATATTGCATATCCTCAGCGAGGTTTAAAGTGCTTGGTTCGTTAGATTCAGTACTTTGCCACGTCTCGCTGCATCCCGGACTATATTAATTACCTAGTGCTCTCTAGCTGCCTACCTAGCTATATGACGTAGTCGCAGACACGTTGCACAACATCAGAAAAGGCTTGCAAACCAGTTAATTCTTCAAGAGTTGGTTTCGCGCTCACTCTTGTGTCAATCTATTGTAAAGGTGTCGTATTTTTGTTTTGAACTTGTACGTTGAAACTATTTGAAGAATGGAAACTAGAGCTTATTAAAACTTGCATTGACTCAACCTGAGTCCCACAGAACATTTACATGTTGATTGTTTTATTTTCACCACTGTTAAGTCGTGAGAAACGTTCTATGCACATAAGAATACTTTAGCATGCATTTTTTTAATTGTATATTGTTTTAAAGTATTTTACTTTCACTTCATAGTGGACATTCAATTATCATTGTTTTTACGATAAAATAATCCCATTAAAACGAAAAAAAATTAGATTGTTTTACAGACCTCTTTGTTAACCAAGAACATCCAAGTAAAAATATTTTATTTAAAGCCATTTGTACATAAGTATATTACGCAGTTTTCGAGACATTGTCTAGAGTTCTTGGCTGAAATTCATATACATCTCCCTCTTGATAAAATCTAATTGCAAACCATTGTATATTTTACTATCAAGACGTTAGGGTTCCATTTACAGCAGCAGTAAGGTGGTTACGAAATAAGTTTTTATTCATCTGAAAGCTGGCAGATGTATCTTAGACGTGAATAACTTATACATTTGGTTTCTCAGTTATTTGGCTGTATTTTCCATTGTTACGAAGTAAAGGGAGTTGTGCTCTCTAATGACTTGCTTTGTAATAGTACTCTCCAATCTTTAGTTCTGTATACAATACTGTATCTTCTTGAGAGTTTTAAATCTTTTGTATACTGAATTCAATCTTTTCAAATCAAATTAGATGCTCTCAAATTTTAAAGTTCTAAAACTGCAAAGAACCGATTATCGCATTACGTTTTAAAACGCTGCTTACTTGGCACTTGCTATGTATTACGTTACGTATGAGGTCTCAAAAAGCAAGCTACATCGACCACCACAACGCTTATACGCATAGCTTGTAGCAAATAAAAGCTCTACGCTTTTCGCGTAGTAAGCGTAGCGCAGCGAACGTAGATTTTGTGCTAACAAAATTTAGCAAAATGGAAAATAATATGAGTTTTGAAGCATCGTGCTCAGTTCATGCTTTTTTTTATAGTTATTCGTCTAAATTTGAGCAATTTTATATCCAGTCTCCTTTGACATTTCCTTCAAATAAATACATACATACAGCAACCTACAATACCTCTAACAATTCTATCCTCGTATCAAACAGCACTAAATAATATAACTCCCTAAAACTGCCATCTCAAACTTTTCTCCCATCGCGGCATCCTACAAAAAATTGCCGATTCGACCTAAAACATGGAAAACAAACCATAAAGCGGCATATCTATGAAGTTTGACATGTAACGCATATTATGGGAATTAGATAACTGTGGGTTTGTGCTGCCTTGAGGCGCGAGGTTGCCTCCGATTCACGTTTTTGCCATTTTAATGCCTTTTAGGAAACAGCCTGAGGCAAATGCTTGTAATGTGAAGAGTCGATGTTTTTTTAGTTAAAAGTTTGTATGGAATATTAGGAATGTGCATTATGAGCACATACACGTCAAAATGAATATTGATGTTTTTATAAAATAAATATGAGAAGGTAATATTTAATAATAATATTAGAACTGAGCCAATGTTGCAACTTGCAAGCAACTATAGGCTGTGACCGTTTTCCGTCACTAGCCCATATTTAGCATAAGTGTCATAAAACTGTATATACAGTAATCTTTTTTATTACTTACTACCTTACTTTCGCTGGGTCAGAAACCCAAATAAGATTTGGCTTCCGATACAAAAAGCCGCTACCATATTATTTTAATGATAAACTATTTTTAATATTTATCGT
Organism: Falcaria lacertinaria; assembly: GCA_951449985.1. NCBI lineage: Eukaryota > Metazoa > Arthropoda > Insecta > Lepidoptera > Drepanidae > Falcaria > Falcaria lacertinaria. The sequence continues at coordinate 1,917,287 of OX602111.1, forward strand.
TTACTACATTCAATTCAATCAAATATACTTTATTGCACAGCATGAAATAAGTAACTCATTAAAATAACAAGAGAAGTCGATTCTGTTGTTCAAAATGACTAAACTTAACAAATTTTACAAGTCTAAAAGGTTTGCTATCCCTTGCTCCTGTGCGGGGTTAAACAAGGATGGCAATATTTTTAGACCTGTCAAATTAGTTAAGTGATGACAAAAGGCGGCTTTATCGCTAGAGCGATCTCCTCCTTGCAACGAAGTACATTAATAATTCTCCGAAAATTTTCTTCGCTTTTGATTACAACTTCTAATAAATTATATGTTATTGTTCCAGGTATGTGAAATATTCAGCCGTTTCCTCAGAACTATGATTCGTAAGTCAAAATAACCTCTTAAATCCAGCCTAACGGAATTTCCAATACATTGATCGCTTCATATGCACATCCCTCGTTTGGTGAGAATGAATGGAGCTGTTTCAATCTTTTATCTGTTATAACTTTATAGCTGTTTGTATCCTTCGCGTTTTCTTGTGAAATTATCTGAGCTCAGTTTTTAGTGTCCATTACCATTAGGCATAAAATAGGGGATGAAAATTTGTATGAAAATCCTACATTTTTGAAGTTTTATCATTAAAAAGAGGTAGCAGTGGGCATAAGCTATCATTTACAATTTTAGATATTGACCTCTTTACCACGCGTGCGAAGCCGCGGGCAAAAGCTAGTATTGTATATTACCATTAATCAGTGAAACAGATAAGTTATATTATATTGTTATATTGTTATATTGTTTGTTTGTTAGTATGTATGTGTAATCTCTCTACAACTGAACCGTAGGTATTCATATTCTTTCAATAATTTAAAGCTACACTATACTGGGGACGTATATAGGCTGTGACATCATTTTAGGAAAAGTTATTCTTGTGACATCATTTTAACAGTACCGTAGGGAAAGGTATTCTTGAGGTAATCAGCGATTAGTATTTTTATTAAAGTTAGCACATCGCTATTTGTGGCGTATGATGACATGTGACGATTAAAAGACCTAAAAATAAAAAAAAAACTAGGTGAAATGACAAACTTAACTTTGCTGTTCGAGCCCTGGACACGGCTACTGCACCAACCGCAAATAATAAGGTTGTAATAGTAAATTCGGTATTGTTTTTTTTTTTGTAAATATTGCAATAACAACTATCTTGTCGCTTGAAATGCTCATTAAGATATAGAAAAAAAAGCCAAAGGAACATGTTACTGGTACGTAGTAAACCTGATTTTTTTATTTATATCAATTTTTAATATTTGTTGTTATACCTACTGGCAACAGAAATACACATTCTTCTAAAAATTTCAACTCTACCTATTACGGTACATGAGATACAGCCCGCTGACAGACAGACAGACAAGAGTCTTACTAATAGGGTTCCGTTGGTTACCCTTCAGGTATGGAACCTCAATAGCTGAAAATCAAACTGTCAGCCCTGATCGTGTCTCCTGTAGTGTTATCGCCTTTCCGCGCGGATGCCGCAGCGCCTGTCTTTATTGAGCAATTTCTGTTTATACCACTTTAATAATACTCCAGCTTTTATCGACATCCCCTGCCTTGTCTGTCGACTGATAACGTATCGCTGTGTTTTCACGAATATTTTTATGATTTGACGTCGTCTTAATCTAACAAATGACAAGTTATGAAAAAAATATTGCTTCAAAAATGTTTGCGGTGGCAGAATAGGGTCTAGTAGCAGGTGATAAAAAAAATATAGATATAATAATATGAATTTTTAGTTATTGTTTTTTTTCTAAACTGACATTTATCCTACTAATATTATAAATGCGAAAGTTTGTGAGTATGGATGGATGTTTGTTACTCTTTCACGCGAAAACTACTCAACGGATTTGGATGAAATTTGGAACACACATAATTTATAACCTGGATTAACACATAGGATACCTTTTATCCCGGGGAAATTTTAGGTTCCTCTGAGATTCTAAGCTCAACGCGGACGTAGTCGTGGGCAGAAGCTTATATCATAAAATAGACGAAATGACTATTAAATCATGACCGGAAATAGCTCGATGAGTAATATATTTTGTGGCTATGTTATTTTGGCCACAAAATGTTGGTGTGTAGCCATTAATAAGGGTCTGTAAAGCCTGCACTTGCTATCGCGGGGTGTGTGCGCCATTAACCCTGCGTCTGTAGATAATGGCCGATCTTCCTCTTAGCGCTAAATACGGACACACTTTTGTGGTTTTTGTGAGTTGAGATATACGTTGGAAGTAGTTGTGGAGATAGGATGTGAATTTTGTTGCAGTTGAAGATACTCGTAGATTATAAATTTTAATGGTTTTAGGGTCGGCAGCGCGCGATTGTATCTGTAGCGCGAGCATGAATATTTTGCCACAACGTTTTCGTATCGCCTTCGACTATATTTGTATTAATGTACAGCGCTGCGGCGGTGAAAAGGGGAACTAAAAATTTGTATGTCAATTTTGACATTTCGCGAGTTACGTTTTCGAAACGTTGTCGAAAAATGTTCCTGTTACCGGCACTGGTGTTGCAAGCGTCCATAGACTACGGTGACGGCTTACGATCAGGTGGAGCGTCTGCTTGTTTGCCACAGTTGTCGTATAAAAAAAACCATAAGTATACCGATTTGTATGCACTAAAATAACACTATATAATTTATCATCGTTACTTAAAAGTAAGTGATGAATAACTGACAAAATATATATACACTGCGATTGTGAGTAGAAGAAAATGCTGTGGATTCAATTGCATAAGTAGTCAATGAACCGATGAGATGTATGAAGAGATTGATGATCTTAAAAGAAACCCCCTGCCTACCCACAAAGGGTCTTGGCGTGTGATATGTAAATAAGGATCCAATTCATAAATAGAGTAGGTAAGTAATCATTATTTTTGTATGTTTTGATGTCAGAGTACCAAACTTCCTTTACTATTACCGGGAAAATTTTTCAACCTTACCAAGAACAAAAGCACACCGTAGTGACTGGCCAGAAAAACCGTCAGTAACGTAGGGGCGCAAATCAGCCGCGCCATTAACTTGATGAAGGAAGTATTTTATGGACCAACTTGCGCATTGCGACAACCCTAATTACCGATAACCACGTGTGTTGTTTATTATGTCCGTTTTGGAACTTTTCATAATTGAATGTCTACACTTTTACTACAAATTTTATTATGTAAGGAATAATCTTAAACGAGACCGTATTCTAAAATTCTTTTGCCGATAGAAATAATATTATCGCTGAGTAACATAGGATATATATTATATTAAAACGTGGGCGAAATGGCGGGGAAAACAGCTAGATTAATATAATTTTGTTGACCGCTTCATGACTTTCCAATGAGTTCTGGAAATCAGGAAGTCAACTCAAAGGTAATTTATTTCATCATTCAAAAAATCAATCTGATATCGGTTTAATTCTAGTGTATATAATCACTAAACTAAACTAATTTGACAGGGCTAAAAGTATTGCTATCCTTATTTAACCCCGCACATGAGATGGTAATTAAGACTTCAATATGTACCTTATTATTACTAATAAATATTTTTAAATTTTGATTTTGAGAAAGTGATATCACTTCTTAGTCCTGTCAAATTAGTTTGGTAATTTTGTACAACAGAATTGGCACCAAAATCTATAGAAAGCTAAGAAAATAATTACGAATTTTATTTTGCTTTTTTTGTTCGATCTTAATAATGGTAACAAGTAGACGCTTGAAATATTCATACAGTTGGTATCGCTATATTTAAAAAGAAAGAGTGAATTTACTATAGCAAATTCATTATTTGCAGTTGGTGCAATAGCCGTGTCTAGGGATCGTGCGGCAAATTTAATTTTGTCATTATACCTAGTTGGTTTTTAGTACGGAACCCTCGGTATGCATCCAACGAGTTTTTTCATATTAAATACTTATTCATTGTGAGGAACATGAATGGAACAAAAATCCTTCTACCTTTTCATATCGCATCCTAAGCGTGTGTGATTGCGCGCACTGGTGACACACGTCATTTCCGCCGCCTCCCAACAGACCATTCGTTTCCGGAAGACAATGGCCGCCCGATCCGATCGCAGATTCCGAGCCTTCCGCCCGATCTACCCCATTCGAATATCGGTAATTTATTGTTCGAATCCGAATGTCAAATTGTTTTTATCGAATTATGATCTGTAATGTTGAAAGCTAAAATTGTTACAATATTTTTTAATATAATATATAATAGTAATTTAAAAAATATGTTTCGAAATAATGCTATTTGTATTTTGTTGACTTAGAACTCCTGAGAGACGAAAATGTTCTCGCTCTTCAATATTTTGCAAAAGTTTCGGAAAACATTTGCCAAATACACTTATTCTAAGTTTTATTTGGTACCAGAAAAGAACAACGTTTACTCAATTTCACAATTACATGGAAATCATTTCAGTAGTCACAAAGACAAGAAAAAACATGTAACATTATTTCAAATAAGTGGCCATCACGTAACCAAGATCATTCTACTGTCAAACTTTCGTTTAACTTTTCCTCTCAAACCGTCTGGTTTCATTTGAACCTACAGTAGGACCCGGTTAAAGTTTTTATGGGGCCCACATCGGTCGCCACGGAAGAAATTGAGAGACTATTGACGGCGAGCGGTGAAGGTAAAGTTGCACCAATAAAAACTCATTTCTTACTCTTTGCTGAGCGGAGGAAATAGCACTTAGAGTAAAACTCTTAAACTGTGATTGAACTATGCGGTTTCATGTTCTATTGAGGGAAATGCTGAGATGTGTTTTATTTATCTGTTAACTGACTTTATTGTACGCCGTTTATCTTGTACTGTTTCGTTCAAATAATATTAAACAGATTTTTAAGCTATTGCATAGCTTTTATCGCGGGCCTTGAGCGTGGGGACCGAATCCAGAAATTCCGTAACGAAAAAACCTAACACCCCCCACTCCGCCATCTATCGATAAATACCAGAACATTTAATGACTTTTTGAAATATCACGCTTATCTCTTTAGTAGCCTTTAGGTGGCATTGGTAGTATTGGAAAACTACCGTAATCAGCTGTTTGTGAGAAAGTATATAAGTATATAAAAAATACTGCATTAATAAAATAAATAAATAATTATAATTGCATAAGTTGATAAAAAATGCTATGCAATAGCTTTACCGCGGCAGTCTCCGAGTGCCACACCTAAATTTTTATTGAAAAATTAATCGCGTCTGCGGTTAAATTGATGAAACGCGCAGCTTTACACGTAAGGATTGGGTCTTTATTATATATCGTTATTTAAAACCACAATTAAGCGTGGTTCGGATAAACACTGAAACTACGACTTTATCCGCGTTGAATTTTTCTACATGATCCTAACATTTCTTGGGATAAAAAGTCATATGTGTCAATCCATGTAATAAACTATCCGTGGGCCAAATTTCATCCAAAAGCGTTCATCCGTTTTAGCATGATTAAGCAAAAAACATCCAACTTAAATTCACATTTATAATATTACTAGGAAGTAGGATTATAATTTTTTTATATGTTTTTTTTTATTAAAATTCATTCTCCGCCACAGTGTGGGCCTGGTCGTATACCTATAGTGGTTATTATTGGTCTGATTTATCCCGCATAGTGTAAGGTTCTTTTTATATACCACTAAGGTGGCACATAAGCATACGGCCCACCTGATGGTAAGCAGTCATCGTAACCTATAGCCGCTAGCCATATCTGGGATCACTAACGAGTTGCCAACCCTGTTGTTGATGCGGAGTCACTGTGCAAACAGCATTACTACTAGCCCAGCGTATCCTCGTGAAGCACTGGCAACCTTACTTACTGCAGAAACACAATACTTTTTTTTTTCGAAAATGTAATTTAATATAGACGACATATTATTGAATCTGGCAAAGATCCCAATCCTTTCATATAACGAGTAACAACTCACAGATTACCCTAAAGTTATCTCCCACTATACTATCTTCATTCCTACTCTGTGCTCGTATTCCGGAAGTTCGGAGCCGACAAATTTATGTGCATACTAAGCTGGTGCTAAGATCCTGGCTCGAACTTCTGGATCCAATTGGTTTTTATTTATGCCGTTCGGTTTTTATTGGCGTTTAGCCATTTAGAAACTACTGGGATTATTCATACAGACGTCGTGAAATTTACTCAGCATTCGATTTCTTTTTTTCTTATTCAAGTCATTTGAAACTCTGGAAGTTTCCCTATTAAAACAATTTTGCAATGTGGTCACTGGAAATAATCTGATTGATTCGAAAGTTAAGCATGTACCTAAAATAGAGTGAAAATTGGTCGCGATTATTTATACGCGAAATGGGAAATAATCTTGTTTATGTACCTTATTTTATTTTGGATTGGGTATCGAAATGATTGGATCATTAGTTTTAAAATAGGACCTACAAAAAGTTGTGATTGAATTTCATTGATATGGTGTGATATTGTAATCACTATAGGGGTAGGAATTTCAAGAAATAACTTCCACGCTTATACGTTCAGATACAAGCAACTGAGCTTCAATATTTTAGCTTTAGCTTAGGCTTTACGTTTCTTAAGTAGGATTTTGCTTTTATATCTGTACTTTATGAAACTCCACCAACAGTCTTCACATGATCGAAATACTCACGTCACTAAAAACACGGGTTGGTTTAGACTTTATTACAACGAAAACAATCAACACAAACATCTGACAGACATGACATGTCACGTCCACCTTTCTTCGTCGTATAATTAAAAATGCACCACTTAATGACAGAAAAATAAACAAGGGACCTATTAGTTTACTCGCCGTTTGCAGCCCGAGTGTTGCCATAATAAAAAAGTTAAAGTCGAACACTGTTGCCACACACGTAAACAGCACGCGTCGCGACGCTACGGCGAAAAGTAATTTACTCGCTCAGTCTATAAAGTTTACACTCGCATGATCATTGACTAGATAAATTCGTAAATTAAATTCCCGGTGGGGTGCGCGACATTGGGCTTTGTATGGGAAGGGATATGGAATTGTTTCGCTTGATTGGGCGCGGTGGAAATTCGGGCGCGCCTTAAAATAATGTCAGCTCGAAAATACTGGGAAGGGGGGTCATTGCGCTTGCTCAAAGTGGGTCAAATAGTGGCGACATTTTTCTGGGTCGGATTTCTCAAACGATCCCTACTACTGTACAAATACAAATGAGTAATGTGGGAGACCCGCAGTCTCGCGTAATGTTTACTTCGCTGTTATTTATTCGAGCGAGTGCTTTAGCCAGATTTATCTCACAGCTGTTCGGGTGATAAAATTTGTTTAGGAGTGTGTTTTTAATGACCTAAAAAGGGGTAGATGTAGTACTTCTTGACTTGACAGTAAGTGCAAAGAAGAGTGATCCTAGACCTCGTTTTTTTTTATACCACTAATGTGGCACACAAGCCTACGGCCCACCTGGTGGTAAGCAGTCACCGTAGCCTATAGCCGCTAGCAAAACCAGGGGTATCACTAACGGGTGCCAACCATGTTGTTGATGAGGACTCACTGTGCTAGCAGCAATACTACTAGCCCAGCGTATCCTCGTGGAGCACTGGCAACCTTACTTACCGCAGAAACACAACACTACATCAAGTAGTGTTATTCCACTGCGGTCTTCTGTAAGGCGGAGGTACAGTCCCCAGTCGGGCGGCTCCAATTTAAATGGGATAACCCACGGGAAATCCCAAATCGCCCTACCTCTCTTATACGGTTCAACTAGTCTTACACAACATTAGGCAACCAATTTCGTAATAATCCCAAATGGCTAATAATCATAATCTTAACGATCCCAGAAACATGCAAGAAAAGCGTCAAAAGGCGCACAAATCGTTAACCTAGATAATCACAGAAGGCAGCATTCACAAAAAACGCAACCCAAAAAGGGCCGAGAAAGATGGTCGTAAATAAGGAGGACGGAAATAATCGCCACTCTAAGTGAATATAGGGCTGCGTTTAGTCGCGTTTAATGAGAGCGACGGTATAAGACGTCGTCAGGGCCGTCATAAATTGTCGCCGTTCCGTTTCGATGGAGGGATCGGCCGGGGACCGTCGCGGATGTTTTGGGTTATACTATTTGTTTATCTGACAGCACTTGTGCCGTGCTGATGTGCAGCATTTGTTGAATTGTCAAATAAACTGTGTCTTTGTTCTAATAACTTAATTTCGCGAGTTTCCCTCCGAGTAGGGTACATAATATCGTCTCTAATGGCGTTTTCCGAATCGGTGCGGTGGTAAAAATAGACTGTAATTACTGCCGTATAAGGGCCTAAACTGAATAAACTATTTACAACTTTATTTTGATTTTGTATGAATAGGTTTTCGGGAAGAGCATGAGACATAAAATACCTTTAAAACACAAAGCAATATTTATAGGCGGGCACAATCTATAAATTAAAATAAAACAATCATAAAATATGTGTAACTAGCGGCCCGTCCCGACTTCGAACGGGTAGACATTTATCAAATATTTTGTCTACCCGTGCGAAGCCGGGGCGGGCATCTAGTAAAATGGCGGGCATATAGCCTATGTTACTCAGCAAAAATGTTTCTAAATGTGAAAGATTTTTTAAAATTGTTCCAGCAGTTTCGGCACCTTATCAATACAAACATACACACAAAAATACAAATCTTTCCTCTTTATAATACTTTATAGATTATAGATAGTGATTTAATATCTAAGAAATCCACCAGTAAAATATATTTAATACATTAACTAATTAGATAAACTCATTGGTCATCGGTGGGATTAGAACTTGCGTCACTATAATAGTAGGCGACGCTACATACCACAAGGCCACCACAGTTCTCCTCTCTCCGTATTATAATAAGTCTTTTGTATAATACAACAATGGCCAATATAATAATTAAATCAATAGCCAGCCGTTCCACAAAGGAGACAAAGGTTCGGCTTGAGCCGGAGCCACTTCTAAGGATCTATTGAAGTCGTTGTCGCTTTGATTGCTAGTGCATCCATGCTAACATTATAGAGGCTGGTTTGTGTGTATGTATGGAGTTACCTCTGATGCTACTGAATTAAAAGACATACTCGTGGAAAGATCTCCTTGAGTAATTTACGTTACATGTCTTAATGATACGCAAGCTATTATGAAAGAATTTTCCAAATAAGATGCCTTGTAGTATTTATATTTTAGAAAGTTTTTAGATGGGCACATGTACAAGTGCGTTGTAAAATATATAAAAAAATCAAATTCTACATAAAAAATATGTATAAATTTGTTAGCAAATTACCAATACTTTGTATGACAAACAATGTGGATGAAAAATTTAAACTTTCAATGGAAAAAAATGCTGCATTTTCTTTCAAGTTTGACTTCAAGGTATTAAACAGTAGTAGATCGCGGATGAAATGCTCAACTTGTACTATGTACACAAATAACATTTCTTAGGTATTACGCTAAATAAACAAAAGAATCAAATTCTAGGTATAAATACCTACCACTTTAACATCAAACACGCTTAGGTACGGTACACCTCAATCATCTCCAACGGGCATTCTTAACACTTACAAAAGCCTTCCCCGATCCTTTGAAGCCTAGAAACAAACCGAACATGAGTACACATTTACGATATTCATTTATTATATGTAAATATATATTTATTTACACAAAAGCAATTTTGTAAACACCAAACCCTTGACGCTCACCTCAAAAACAATATTATGATGGAATGAATATTCATTTCTGTTGTGAATGATTTATTGTTGCAATCGCGTTGAGCAAGGTATCGTTATTAATTTGTTTTTGGATTTAGACATTTTAATTCGGAATTTAAATTAAATGCAGAGCAGTGATTGCCGTGTAGTATGAAGCGTTGTCTGTTATTCTAGCGACGCAAGCATCCCACCGGTCTGTAATAAGTTTTTCTAGCATTAGTCACCCCACGAGCTTTACGCTTAAGGAAAACATCGTGAGAAAAGCTGCATACTTTTGGGAAGATATTATAGATATTATCAGTTTTAACATCTCAAAAACAGCCATTCTCCACTCACTCAGTCACTCTAACCCATTCAAGGGGATTTTCAAAGCGACGCCATTAACATATGAAGAAAAATATTCAATATCCCCGCTCATATATCTGTAAATAAGCATGAATTTGCAAGCGGAATCACTTTAGCTGTATCCCGCTCGGGTAATATTCAAATCAGTCGCAATAAGAGCTGCCCAAATCCCAGTCTGACCCATTTCGGCACAATCCGCTAATGCCGCCTAACGCACTGCAGCCAGTGTGGTGCCACTGTCAGCAAGGAATGATACTAGCGATTGCAATTGCTGTATCCAACACCCAGCAACCCAGCTGGATCCAGTGTAAATCCTCAAGTACCGATAATTATGATGACTCTGAATCCTACTAGAGTAGAGGCAGAAAGACGATTAATTTTATATATTCAGTGCACCGAGAGTAGTTATATTAAATCATCTCTTTAAAGTGAATATAACAATATTCACTCGACTGACAAACTGAAATAGAGTTCAATAGTCTTAGCAAGAATAACTTTCGACTACGTATTCGTATCGCTTTCGACTTATTTTGTATACGGATATGAACAGCTCTGTACCAGCGAAAAGTGGAACTAAAAACTCATATGAAAATGACGTGGATGGAAATAGTCATTTGTCCATCGTACTACCTTAATATACCTATGCCATCCTTATTTCTTTATTAAAAGTACCCATCTAATGTATGTATTTTTGACACAAACAACATCGCTCCCACTGGCACCACAACCACCATCTCACATCCGGTTCGTAATGCCTCAGCCTCTCAAAAAAATAATAACACTTTGCATAAGCATTTTTCGTGGAAACTGGAGCTCGAAGCTTGGAGTTTTGCATTTAAACCCGACTGTACGGGTGATTAACCGTTTGTTAGCGAAAGTAGGCTAAGTGACGTTCTTGTGCCAACGTTCACAAAATATAAGATGGTTTAACTAGGCTAAGCCTATTTTGTGCTCTAGGTTTGTGGAGCACTTATGTAGGTCATTTGGTTCACTTTTTAAGCGTTTAAGCTCATGTCTCACAACTCTTCAAAACTCTACCTACAATGTTTTTTGCTTAAGCTACAAAAAATTGAATAAAGGCGCCGCGGTGGACCTTTTTTTTTTGTTACAAGGGGGAAACCTTCAAAAGGTAACCGTCTGCTAAGGGGAACAGACGGGGTATGTGAGATTTTTACTCACTAAAACCTCCCCCGGTGGCCATCCTCCGCGCATGTAGGAGGGCTCAGGGATCTCCAGTAGAACCCACCGGTGCCCTCCTGCACTTTGCCTGAGCACCTTCCATGGGGCAGCCATGTCGCTGCCCATGGAACCCTCGCGTGCTCTTGACAGCACTTACCACGTCGTGCTGCCAATTGCCCCGGGCCCGCTTGATGGGGCAGTCAGAGCAGCCGCGGTCACCCTGAGCTATAAAGCGGTGCCTGCTATTCTAGTGTCGCAAGTGCGAGTCCCACCGGTCTATAACAATAAGTTTTTCTAACTTAGTGCAGTGATTAGTCACACAGCCAGCTTTACGGTGAAGGAACATCATACATACAGTATACGTCTGCGAATAAATCCAAGGACGTATGTCGACGGACTCACCATCTGTCACGTTGGCACCAAATTATCTGCGGTGGAAAGTGGGTGTTGTAACACCTCTGCCTACCCCTTCAGGGTTTGTGGGAAATGAACATATATTATTAAAGAACTTACGCAAATCTCTTCGTTAAAACAAAAATGTTGGGTTGATAACTTCAACGTTCACGTTTCTGATTTACGTAAAGCTGAACTTATTCTTTACTCGTCTAGAATTCTTGCAAATAAAATGTAAAGAGTCAAATGAGAAAGCGGCATACGGCTACAATGGTGTAACATTACGCAGGGCGCAAGTAAACAAAGATTCACTTTCGTTAGACGAGCAATTTCATGAATAAACATAATAAAATGGCGGATGGCGGAAGGTCGCTACGCCACGCTGATTTACTGTGCCCAGCGCTGTTGGCTTCCTTGTGGGCTCGAGTGGTAAGCTGAAGCGGCTTATAAAAATACATGGAAGATGTTTCGTTAATCAAATATATCATGATTGTGAACGGGTGCTGCTTGTGGAGGTTGGTCATCAAGCCTTTTTATTATCTACTTAGATTTTAATTTCAGGCGTTATATCATTGTCTATGCGGTTATTATTAATATTAATTTTTAAAATACTTTTGTGAAATAATCATTTTATGTTAGTAATTGAAATGTAAATTATATATATTTCTTTTGGTTTTAAAAGAGTAATTGCTGAGTTTCATACCGGATTTTTGTCAGTAAAAAACGACCTTCCGAATCCGGTGGTAGATTCTGACGATTTTAAAGTGCTCCTCTGTAAAGTGGAGTCAAATAAAGATAATTTAGAGTTTCAGTTTAGACCCTATCTTATTTTTAAGTCCCTATCTTATTTTGAAGTCAAGTCTTTTTTGATGTGTAACATCTTTCCTCTCGCTTTCCTGCATCTGTGAAAGTGATTTCGGGACGGAAGTGTGTTACATGAAACCGGAGAAGCGCGCGATATTTGATTCGACCATTGAGCGCGCGTGATTATTGAGTTGGCCGTCAGATGTCAGATGGTACTCATCACACACGACAATATAAATTAAGTCGTCTAGCATTCACGGTTACAGTATACGTGTTATAAAAGGCTTCATAGACTACGTAGATTTTCTACGTCGCAGCAGTCCCAGCTACTAATACCTGTTTTTACACGTATTCTTAATTATCGATTCAGTAACCCATATTTCCTTTTGTATACAATTTCATCCTAATTAATTAATTGTAAAATTACTACATGGCGTGACACATGGTTTATCTTGATTTGATATCCCGTAGATAAGCTACGGCGTAGCACTAGCTGAGGTCTACGAAATTTTGCGTCACATACATATTTTTGTAAAGGCGTAATAATATTTGTTCATTCAGGGATTACCATGGAATGAAAAAATGTTGATTGTATGTATGTATCCATACATATAAGAAAAATTAAAACTTTTAGAAATAAAATTTACGTATTTCAGGATTTTATATTTTGAGGTTAAAGACCAATTCATGCGTTTAACTTAAAAAATGACGGATTTTCATACCTTAGAGGTGGTTCTTCCAAAAACCCTTTCTCAGTAGACGCCTACGTCATATAAGGTACCTACTGTCAGAAATTCAAGTCTCCGACCCCAGCCCTTTAGACTGTACGTTGATCACATTCAGTTTCTTCTTTTACATGTAAACATTTTACACGCTGGCCGTCAACACTTCATACCCACCTTATCTCTACAAGCGAGTAGATAAAATTCGTGCGGAGACGATTGTTCCAACGATAATGCAAGGCTGTACGCACCGGGCTCGTTGGATTCTCGTGCCAATTCTAAAGCTTTCATCTCATTGCGGAGATCGTGTGACGTCATCGTATTTACTCTATATCACTCATCCAGACTGACACGTGACTGCTTTATTGTGATTGGGTTATTTCATTTAACTTATTTTTGAATAAAGAGTATTTGAAATTCTCATAATAAATATGTATTCCTTCTCACAAAACACATTAAGGACGGCTATACGTTATAACGATAAAAGTCACATACCTATATTATCACGTGGAAAGCTGGCATCTAAACAATGCATAAAAGCTGTATTTGAGACTCCTCGGCTCAATAATCTACACTAATATTATAAAGAAGAAAGATTTGATTGTTTGTTTGGCTCCGAAACTACTGGACCGATTTGAAAAATTCTTTTACCATTAGAAGCCGACATTATCCCTGATGAACATAGGCTATTTTTACCGCGGGACAATGCTTAATTTCTACGGGGAAACAGGTAATAGTATACTATATTGCTACGCGGGCGAAGTGGCGAGGAAAAAGCGAGTGATAAATAAGTAAGCAATCAAGTTATGTTTATACAATACATCAGAGGAAAATTACTGTATGTACATTTTCACTAGACTACATCGACTAAAAATCACGTTCACGAGGAATTCTTCAACAAGACGGGTGGTGAATCCTTCGCCGTACTTCGAGCGATTTTTGTTCAACGAGAACAAACAAGTAAAAGCTCTTCGTATCTTTTATTTTCCTTACATCAATCAATTTTTCAACAAATTAAAAGTAAATAGCTAAAACTTAACACATTTTAAATGCAAACTAATTAATTTGTCACGAAGAGAGTGATTTCCCACAATCGAATTAAGTCTGTCTTGTCGAAGCCACAGTTATAATTGAATATGACTTATGCAATATTCATGCAATATGATAATTTGCTACCAGCACCACCCCTACGGATTACCCAACCTTACTTAACGCACATTAGTCAGTCTGCATCGACCGTCTTTTAAACACTGAAAATACTTATGAAAAGTTTAATAATCCGAATATTATTCTTATGATTAGCGTTTAGTTTTTTGGACACGTGAATGCACCAAAACTAAATTCTTTGGAGCTTAAAGAGCCAGCGAAATTAAGCTTAATAGGACAAAGAAGGCTCATTAAATAAGTTCTCGGGCTGACGAGCGCAGTGCAGTGACACTTGGGACTTACAGATTAGAGGGTCAGGGTAGAACTGCTCCTGATGCGTGGGCGGGCATGATGGTTACCATCAGGCGACTGACTTGTTCATCTCGCCGCCTAGTTGTATAAAGAGAAACCCATGTCTCAAGGCGAAAGGTTCATATTACTTATTGGAATTTCACCCATGTCTAACTTTTTCCCGTATCTTTACCTAGATAAGAAAGGAGTTATCAAAACCAACTTTTTAATACGAAAGATTATTTCATTCGTTTCAGTTGTTCCATTCACACAAGCAAACGCACCCATTTCGTCTTTTATAATAGTCGTACATATATTTTTTTTTAAGAAAAGTTTAATGTGTAACAGAGAAAATTAAAGAGACGAAACGAAAGCAGAAAATCCATTGTGATGTTTCCATAACATTTGAACTCGTACAATTCCAGTTTAAGGCGTCTCTTTTTACATCTCACTATGTATCGTTATATAATATCACAAAACAAATAAGATGATAAGAAGCTTACACTGAAAGTATGCCGAGAAACATCAAATAAACAAATTTGCAAAGAACCACACAGGCGCACTCAAATTCGTTATCCTTCAATTTTTTGCTCGTGAAACGTAATCTTGTTAGGAGAAAACTTATTTCATAAAGTAAGAATTAAAAGAAGAATTTCGGGATGAAGTTTTTTTTATTAATGTAACTTTTTGAGTCTCTATTGTAAGCTTTGTAGGTTGAACAATTATTTCTAAGCAAAGTATCCGGTTTCCCGTTGTTAAAACTTTTTGGATTCGAAGGGTTTTCGGTACAAAAAGGATATTTTTTTGTGTATTTATGTAAATATATACCTTTTTTTTGTATACTACTAGGGTGGCAAACAAGCATATCACCTGATGGTAAGCGGTCACCGTAGCCTATGGACGCTTGCAACATCAGGGTATCGGGTAACACTCGCGCGTTGCCGACCCTTGTTTAATGTTGCCGATACCTGGTTTAAATAAAGATTTATTTTAATTGTTAGTTGTATTAAACATTTTACTAAATGGATATTTAATTCGATTTTTAATCAGTGCAATATTAATTTGTCACTTCATCTCAGTCGACTAAGCATATCTATTATTGTGATTATAAAATTGGTTTGGTCTGAGGATACTGGATCATTAGGATTTAATCTGCGACCTTATATCAGATGTGGTAAAAGTCAAAGTTGTCTGAAGAGCTCTCTCTCCGTGTAGGCCTTTGTGGTCATCAGTACTCTGCAACCGGCTAAATCTGGATTATTTTAAGTTAGTTGGTCTATCTATTTAGTTTGTTACACACATATTACTGTACTCTTTTAATATAACTATATTAGATTTTTTTTTCTTTTCCTTTAGTTTTAGATTAAATTTATTTAGTAATTTATTAGCCTAAAATATACATAATATAATTCCCATTTTGTTCTCAATACACATATTATTTGCATATATATGATTAATTATTTCTCTAACTACTCCAAATATAAAAGATAGCTTATACATACAATTAAATACTGGACACGTGGGATGTGAATCATAATAATAAGTAAATTTAATAAATTATCCGGCCCACTTGTCCGTTAAACACAAAAAATAATTCCTAAAAAAAAAAAAAACGCCAGACGCCATAGACAAATGCATCGCGGATCGAACCGGCACCCCACCGAGCTCTCAAAACAAATTTAATAACACTGCAGGACTGTGTAATTCAATCTTGAGATCTTGTTTGAGAAAATTAAAAAAATATGGACCCAGTAGAGCCGTCAACGCAATTTTTACCTTAATCTGTAATGAAGACGCTTTGCGAAAAATTTCGACAGCCACGTATAAAATGCAGGGTGAGGAATTAATTTGAAACACATTTCCTTCTATACCGATTTTTATGAGGAAAAATATTTTTTGATGTGCCTTTTTTTTTTATAAAAAGATATGACTTGCTATAATTTTATTAACTACCGCTGAATAGTGACATCTACATAATAAGTATTTTAGTTTGCGTGTTGTAATGCTATTGCATTCTTTTGTTAACCAAAATTATGGATTGTATTATACTATAACACATCTGCAATTTATTGAAAAAATAACGCTTAAGATCAGTCTTCACTGGTATTTTAGACATCATAGGATAGATAAATAGATAATGGTGTCGATTCTGTTGTTCAAAATTACTAAACTTAACTAATTTGACAGTTCTAAAAATATTGCCATCCCTTTCTCATGTGCGGTGTTAAATAAGGATGGCAATATTTTTAGACCTGTCAATTTTTTTGAGTTAAGTCATTTCGAACAACAGAATTGGCACCAATCCTGATGTACATAATATGAAGATACCCGTTCATATTTCACCTCTTTTATGATCATTCACAAGAATAAAATAGCATATCTTCCAGCTACATACATTAAATTCAATATACTTTTACCCGTCAGCGACCAAAGGTTCCACCGTGTGTCCGTGGATTGGAATCAATTTTACTTATTATCCAAAGTCCTCTGCAAATACGAGCTCTGAAGGGGTAGTAAAGGGTTAAATTTTCACGTTATCTTAGCCGATGCTTAGTCCTCCATGGTTGCGTGCGTTAATGTCTCCTTGTTTAATACTGCAAAATATTATAAACGCGAATGTATTACGTTCTCACGTCGTAACTTCTCTACCGATCATCTTGATATTTTGCACACAAATTGTACGGGGCTCAGAATGTATTTATTACATTCTGATAAAAGTAGATTTTTCTACAAAGCCACGCGGCCGTAGCTGCGGTTAAAAGCTAATTGTTCCAAAAAAAATTGCTAGATTGCTTAGTTTTGGTCTCCGAGTAAGCATACCATTAGGCGAAGCATATGTTTGTGTATAATTTTTGTAATATATATTTTTTTGCAGGAAGTTCACAACAGTTTAAGAGGTTATGTCTCCATTAACAAACTTTTTTTTAAAATATGCTTATTAAGTTCAAATGATTGATTAGCGTATGTAACAATTTTCAGTTGAGAGTAAATTATTTCCGTCTCTTTCTTTTCTCTCTCTCTCTCTCTCTCTCTAACGATAACAGTCAAACTATGTGCAAGTGCTCCATACAATAAGTAATTGAGTGAACGGGGTTTGTGTATATTTTCAACGCCTTAAGAACCTAAACAGTAACAATGCTTAAAGTCCATTGCTATAAGTAATTCAGACAGAATATTTGCCGTTTAAGAGTACTAACAATTCAGTCAGTTGGTTTTCTATTTCTGCTCGCTTTGTGTCAGGTCTGGGAACCAACCATATTGTGTAAGGCTTACCAACTGTTATAACGTTTGAGACAAAGCGAGGTCGGTGACACTCGCCCACTCTACAAACTATTTAGTATTAAACGCTCTGTCAATAACGGGAGTGCAAACATGCTTTCCTCGCGCTCGGACGCGGCCGTGTTTACAGAAGCTGCAGAATATTGCTCGCCTCCGGCTACTGCTGGATCCTGCAGCTTCCTGTAAACACAGCTACCTAAAGATGAATATACACTAGCTAGAGTATTATCTCGAGCATTTCTATGTAATGTAACGTCCTTACGTATGGTACAATGCAGGTAAAGGCTCAGTTTCCAAAGCAAATCTCGACGTTTGGTTCGTGAAAGTGTGATACACTAGAACATATGAGGGCGGCTCGTTGTTCTATTAAAATTAATAGCTCTAGTCTATACTCACCTTTACAGTTCACAGCTTTTGGTGTTAGGGTTCCGTATGAGTGTTGGAGTAGTTTTGCAAGAGAGCTCAGAAAGACAAAACTTTACATAAAGTTATGATATGTCCCTGAAATTGCAGGTCTATATGCTACGGTTACCACTTACCATGTAATGGGACGTAAGGTCGTTTTGTCACCATTTTTGGTATAAAAACTTTAGTCACGTTTTTATGAACCGTAGTAAGGTCAAGTTTAATCAAATTACTTACGAGTAACCAAATAAAATTTTATTTAAAAAGATCTTAATTACATTTCATTAAGTATTCTAAGGTCTATGTTTTTATGTAATTCAGTTTCCTTTTATTTCTGTTTATTTGTAATTTTTCACCTTACTAACAATAAATTAAACATAATTGGTTATTTATTGTCTGACAATTGTGTATTTTGCGAATTGAAAAATGTATTAATTTACACGAAAACTAAAAAAACATGTTTCATGCTGATTGTTTTCTGATATTTTTATAAGTTCCAAATGAAGATATAAAGATAGATTCGTGTAAACTCATGTAAATAGGTATTCCTTACACAGCGTTATATGGCATTTTAAAATCAAATTTTGTACTCCACGAATGTCTACATTCAAATCTAACACTCGAAATCGAATTAGGACCACCAAGCTAAGGCGTAAAACCTCATCTTCCTATCGATCACAAGATATGTACAAAAGACGATTCAAATATACTACGTTGTCCTAAGTAAACAAATCGTGCTCCATTTAATTGGGTTCAAATGTTTGTTGGTTCCTAGTCCTACACTGGGATTATTGCCGTTCGCCTCTGTTGACCTTTACAAGGGCTTGTACCAATAAATTATGTTATGTGCCCAAATATTGGATCCTTCAGGTAGTTTTCGACTTAGGGATAATTTGGGACGTCGGTGCAATGTATATTTTGTAGAAATTATTCATCGCTACGTCCCATCGTAGTCCCATTTCTGTCTGTTTCTCAGACAATTTCAAGATTTAATTCTCATTACCAAGAAATGTTAGATCTAAAAACATCACTATTTCAGATAAACTTTTTTTGTAAATGAGTTCTTTTGTTTTAACAACTGACGTGTCTTTTGTGTATACGAATATCCTTTGTGTATAATCTTTTATATGTCATGTATTATTAACAAAATATTATTACCAAAATATTAACAAAATAATATTAACAAAATTCAATCCATTTCCATGCAGAATTTCATTGAAAGCTCCGTCGTTCCGTCTTGCTTTAGTACAATTAAAACGGAGATCAAACACAAACCTATATGTTTAAAAGCTTGTTTTGGTATTGAGAGTCGTATAAAACTCTTAAAAGAGGGTCCTTTGAAGCACCCTCGCTGGACTTCACAAACCATATAATTACCCCCTATTTCATAATATGATATAATACTTAGGGGAGAGCCTTTTTATTAATTTTATTACATGCGGAGCTGAGACGCCTAATGGTGAAGTGTAGATAAAGTTGAAGAGGTTTTTATGAGACGTGGATGTTCAGGAAATCCGTACTAATATTATAAATGCGAAAGTCACTTTGTTTGTTTTATTGTTTGCTACCTTTTCAGGACTAAACAGCTGAATGTATCGTATTTAAATTTGGCAATGAGATAGATTATAATCTGGATAATATTAGCTGCTTATCTAGATAAAGATGTTTCTAGAACCATGCGGGCGAGGCCGCGGACAAAGCTAGTATAGATATAGAAACACATAGTTGTAACAAATACATACATATCATCACGCCAAGTCCCTCGCGTCAGACAGACATTATAGAGCGACATTTCTCTCTTGACTTGCACACCTCTTTTGCTTGTTTTACATTCATCAATTTCTTCATAGATAACCGCTTGTTCAGAGTACTCTTTACCTTTCCATCATTGAATACTTTGGTAATTTGATGTAGAACTGAAAAATATTTCATTTCAATGACTTTGAAAAGGATGTCTGTTATAAAATACACTACAACCTAAAAAAATTATTTTACTTTTCTTTTCCATGGTTTATTGCATATTGGTTCAAAACTTATTAGTGTTCACGCTTTAGTAAATACATTTAAAAATGTCCGCTTGATTGCATCTATTCACAGACGCAGATGTGCATCACTCCCTCGTAACTAACTTTATCGAATTTCGAATCATTATCGAAGAATTGACGAAGCATTTGCTTATAAGTGATTCGAAAGGCATTTCTTCTCAATTTAAAATCACTATTGTTCTTAAATTCTGTTCGGAAAGTTTGAGTATATTAAAAGAGGTCACATCATTTTTATTCTATCAAACAACTAATTTTAATTTGGAAGATTTTATATTTTATACTTGTTGTCTTTTGACATTTCAAATTACAAATTCAGTTACCAATTCGCATGTTGCTAGTGGTGCAACATAGGTATTTGAGCACCTTTTCAAGGTCTTATCGAGACAAATGCCATCACGAAACCAGTTTCTACTCTGGGCACTCAAAGATTCTCTTATAGAAATTCCAATAATCAAATTACCGAAAGGAATTCAGAAATTAAATTATCACTTATTAATCAATCAACCCTTTCACTCTTACCGAAATAACTGCGAATATTACCAGTTCAAATATTGAATAATGAAACTCACGTCTCAGTGTTACCACCGCACGCAGCATAGGGGTGTCTAATTATGACAGACAGAAAAGGGTTAGAGTAATGACATTTCAAACGTCACTAGTTAATTTGTTACATTTTATTTCACATAATTCGGTGTCATAATGTGATTTTTTTGACCTACCTTTTACTTACGGCACTGGGGCGTGTTATGATAATTACAAATGAAGCTTCTTTTTTGTCATAAATATATTAAATTTAATGTAAGTCATAAAATTACTTCGAAAATATCGTTTATTACTCACGTATTTGACTCAATAAATTAGTGCATTATACGTAATATTGTTCAGTTTTCACAGACAAAAAGAAAGCTACTATTTATAGATAACGAATAAATAAATAAATATTTCTTATTTTCGGTGACACCCCTAATTAAAACTAAGGTTGTGCTTCGTGGAATAGGGCATAACATTATAACTAAATATAAATATGTAACGAGTAAATCTTATTTAGCAAGAACGATTGTTGTGTATGATAATTATAAAACTTTATAAGCTACTATTACTTGTACAAACTTTCTTGCAACCATTATAAGGCGATTAGCGTTTGAGTAAGCCTTGTTAGACAATATCCGTAGTACCCCACCTAAGTAAAGCGAACTTCTTTAAACAGACTATGAATATTGAAAGCAGATTAAATGAGCTACTAATCTGTTGGGGAGAGACAAACAGACCACAGTACAAGTTAGAAGCGATGAGCGTTTTTATTTACCTTTCCTGTTTCCTATTTACAATTACCTGTTCCTTTTTAAAGCACGGCGCACAAAGACGAGCGTTATAAGTTTAACGCGTGTATCTGTGTGCCTGTTTGTAGCGTTGTAGCTCCTAAACTGATGAATTGATTTTGATTTAGTTCTTTTGTTTGGAAGTTAACTTGTTCGAGAATGTTCTTAGCTGTAATTAAAGAAAATTTGACCAGCTGTTTGAATATATGACCACATATTACCTAGTTGGATGGGTTATACATACCGAGGTCACTCCGTGTCGCTAAGAATCTCCGTTAATCCGTTGGTTCCAATTTTATATCTTTTACAACTATTTGAATTCTTGTCTTGTAATATAACGTATATGCAGCAAGTCGGGAGTATATCGATTCGAACAACAAAAATCCAAATCGATTCAGGCGTTTTCGAGTAATCGGGGAACATACATAAAAAAGATTCCGATGAATTGAGAACTCCTCCTTTTTTGAAGGCGGTTCGTAATAGATGGCTGCCACTTTGTGTTAAATCGGGTAACCTGCCATATCGGGTTGATTATGTACCGACTTCAACACTGCTTAGAATAAAGCTAGGCTCCTAGATTGTTTCATACTAAAACGTCATCTAAATTAGAAGATACAAACTAAGTAACTCCTGTGACTTATACCACCCAGAAGTGAAAACCTTTAAAATACACAGCATAATCTCAACACAAATTCAATATTTATACGTTGTCAAATAACTTAATGACAAAACAAACTGAGTTTTAAGTCGGGGACATTACGTCTAAGATACAATTTTCTCATGGGAATAAAATTTTACTGAAGTAAAGTAGGGTAGGGATGCTTTTTCATATAACGATTTAATAAGGATGCTTTTCGATGCTTTATTAAGTTTAAAAGAATGAATTGGTTCGTTAAACGAGCCTACAGGGAAATGTGAGGCTCTAGATATTGGGAGATATTTCTTCTTTTCTTTCTTTATTTATCTACACTGGCAACTGTATGTGCAGTAGCCGCCATGTTCTTTTTAATTAAATGACGTAAGAAAGAGATATTTAAGCAAGTTACAAGTCTTTTTGAGTGTTTGATAGTACACTTAAGCATCATATAAAGTAATCTCAAGTAACCATCTTAAAATAAGCGTATCACTTATATTAATTAAAATAAGTGATAAGCTTTTTTTTTTTTTTTTTTAATTATATTAAAATACACGTAAGATATACTTTACACATACTTTGCAAAGAAATAATTACACCACTAAGGTGGCAAACAAGCATGCGGTCCGCCTGATGGTAAGCGGTCACCGTAGCCTATGGACGCTTGACACACCACTGCTAACAATCGCGCGATGCCGACCCTAAGTCCGACCCTATTATAATAATTAATTATTTGTAAGATGTAAGATTTGTGGTTTATTGATACTTGCGTAAAAAAAACATCTATAGGCAAGAAAGTGTCATATTATATTAAATTTTAATAATTTAAATTAATTTTAAAATAGTTCCACTGCAGTAGATAATATGTAACATACATAAAAGAAGTATATTATTTGTACGTAGTATATTATATACTCTGAGATATTATTATGTAAATACTTAATTCCTGTTTAGCATCTGGCTTCCTGTCAGCCTTTCAATTACCATGACATTCCAACAACCTGCATTAAAACTGTGAACATAATGAAAAATCGTTTTCAATAAGCCAATGGCTGTTACTAAATTTGACCAGCATCCACTGAGCCCTACATAAATAGGCGAGGCCTGAAAATGCACAGAAGTTCAGGTGTTTCAATAAATTGGTAACGTCACCTGAAACAGTTATTATAATTTTGATTGGTTCTCGCCTGATTTTGCTCCAATTTTGAATAATTCGAAAAGTCTGCGAGAGACGACAGGAAATTAAATTCTGGAAGTTTGATAGGACTTAGAATTCTTTGTCGAAACTCATTTCATATTGAACCTTTGAGACGGCGGAGTGCAAAGAAGAGATAAAAGTTCAATGTTAAAGATCACACGAATAACTTGATAGTTAAATCAGGGACGAGACTTTTCACTAGTCAACCTACACGTGCTAGGATCCTAGCGATTGGGTGATGTTAAAAAAAGGAAGTGTTTAAAAGAACTGTTAAGACTTTTTGTCTCATTATTTCCTTCATAGGTAGTAAAGGAACTTCTGAGACTTTTGAGACGGGTTGGCAACGCGCGATTGATACCCCTGTTGCAAGCGTCCATAGGCTACGGTGACTGCTAGCTATCAGGTGGGCTGTATGCTTGTTTGCCACCTTAGTGATATAAAAAATCTTCCATCATATCTGCGTCGAGTTGTACATAAGCCTTGATATACTGCCGTAGAACATAACCCGTAAAGTAGAAATCATATCATATACCTTTGGACCAGCGGTCTCGTCACTACCTGCATTAATATATCAATTTTTATTTACATCAAGATCATGGTATAATTCAAACACACATTAATCTTATAATATCATTGTTTCAGGTACGTTCGAGCATACAAATCGTGCTTCAAGAGGGATTCTTATTCAACACGTAATACAATTTCAAGACATATACACGTGTACAAACCTTATCATCAGTTATAAAATAATTTAATACAAGGCCTCCTAAGGATTTATGGCGAGGAACCGTGATTAAGGACCGCCCTCGGAGAGAATAGGCTGTAGAATATTATCTCGTTTCTACTACAGTTGTTGGGGATAGCCCTTCTAATTAAAGTTCCTCGCAGGTCGCAGCGTTTCAAGATTTCAGAGGTCTAGGGTTGACACCTCGTGGAATTAAACTATTAATAAAAACAGAACTTCATAAACTACCCACTAGATCAAATATCGGATCCAAACTAGAATCATGGGGGAGTGTGCCAAGAATGCTGGCAGCATTGCCACGCTAGATAGCAATGCTGATTCTCTGAGCGAGTTTATTGCGGAATTTATAAACATTAATTGGTAAAAAGAAATATATTAATGATTTTTATGTTTGTAAGCATGTCTTGCATTCCCATAGCAATGAATAGTCATGCAAACCTCAAAAGAAATAAATATTTAATTCGTCTCCTAAGTTAGGATGTAGGAACATTGAAAACATATAGGCACACCTGTTTGGCAGAAAGCAGAGATAAAGTTACTTTTACTGCTTTGATGCTGAAGACATATAATTACTATGCAAATTAATTATAAAAACAGGTGCCAGCCCTACAAATTTCATAAAGTCCTTTTGTTCTAGAGTGCGTAATTCCTTCAATGAATTACTCGCTGCCTTGTCATACTTTATTATGAAACGGCAAACGCCTGTATCGTAACTTTTTGTAACCTTTTTAACCGACTTCAAAAATGAAATTTCTTCGTTGTGCACTTCTATCCGACAAGTTCGCGTGTCTTTTGTTTCTTTTTTACGAGATTTCTTCACTTCTCAAAAGACGGAGAAGTTTTTAAGATAGATAGTTGGACTTGTAACTTTTAAGTTTATGTCTTTTAAAGGCTTTTGTTAGCTAAGCCTTTATGTACTAACCGTCTTAGTTCTTTGTACAAGAATTTTATAGGACATTCATCCATTTTGTCCATATCTGAAAGGACCGGCCAACATTTTTTTTTGTATATTCTGTTAGAGCTTGCCCGTCTGAACATATATTGCTATGGCAACAAAGCTGTCCTCGTCCTGCACCTTTGTCCTCGATTTTATTTGAATTTGAAAATCAGAAAGTTCATACATTTTTGTTGAAATAGGAATTCAAAATAATCAAAACAAATGAAATGTCCTGTAAAGTCCAACTTTGGTGCCATAGTATGAATGCTCAGACGGGCAAACTCTAACAGAATATACAAAAAAAGTGTTGGCTGTTACTTTCAGATTTGGACCTAATCTCTATGAAACATGAATGATGTCCCTTATCTTTAGCTCTGTCAAATGAATTCCTTTTCTATATCTATAAATTTAAATTATAAAAGTTATTATTATTATTGTAGTACTAGGCCTAACATATAGGTAACAAGAATATATTTTAATTAGTACAAAGATTACATATCTTTTGCATACTCTTTACAGTGCTGGCGGTGGTTGTGCTTGCTTTTTATTCAAACGTTCTCCAGGCAGCTAACGCCATATTAAGCTTACACAAAATGATAGTAATTAATAATCACCAACCAAATCTTCAAATCAATGAACTTTCCATCAAATTAAATTATTAAAATCCAATTTGTACCGTGAAATACCAAAAAAAATTCAAACCCTTTAAAGCATATTAAATCCTAACCCTTTCGGACGTCAGTCACAAATCTTACTCCTGACGAAATTAAAAATAATACTACCCACGAACATCTTAAAGGGCTGGACCCTTCACCGAGTTAATCAGTTGAAATATTTAATTACTCTAAGCTGTGTCGGGGTGCTCTTAACATGGACGGGTTTTATGGGGCTCAAACTTGGTATGGTGAAAGATAAATCGGATGATTTTTGTGGATGTAATCATGTGGTTTCGTACATACATATACATACATATCTTGTCACGCCATTTCACGGGGTATAGTATACTAGCTTATGCCCGCGACTTCGTCAGCGTTATGCTTAGAATCTCAGAGGTACCTAACATTTGCCCGGGATAAAAAGTATCCTATGTCTTAATCAACGTTATAAACTATACGTGTGCCAAATTTCATACAAATTAGTTGAGCTATTTTTAGTTGATTAAACAACAAACACACATCAATCCTTACAAACTTTCACATTTACAATTTTAGTACAATAGCACCATTTCACTCTTGACTAGCACACCTTTTGTTCTTATTTTAATATCATCATACATGGCCAGGTAAGAGTACTCGTTACCTGGTTTCATGTAATTTTACTTGCGTTGTTGTACATTCGTCACAAAGTAAATTCGTCACATCTTCAAACCAGATGGTGTTATCGCCGTGGTCTCGCTGCTTAACTGTTCTAAGTGGAGTTTGGGATTTGTTTGTTTGATAATATGTTACCTTTTATGGGTAATAACGATTTTTAATTAACTGCTCGTCAAGGATCAATGCTCCATTTGTCATTAATAAAGTTTCACTAAACGCTAATCTAAAAACTTCTTACGGATCCCTGGAAATTCTCCAATTCCTAAACATAATAATCCGAATTTTTCATCAAATCGTCCCCTGATGAAATTGGAAATGGGGTTTCTTTTAATTAAATTTGATCTCGATTTTTATTAATTGCCCTCAATTATTAAGAACTGGAAATTCAATAAAGTGGTTTTTAAATTGAGTTATTGAAAATTAAATCGTTTTTTTTGTGTGTGGTAACGCATTTGTTTGGAGCCCGTGCTATCCAACCAAATGCGGCACCATTGAAAATATTATTAATAATGCTCGGACATTATCACACAGCGCCATCTGGTCCCAAACTAAGCAAAACTTACCTACTATGGCACAAGACCACTTATAGAATACTTTAAATTTAATACTTATCGAACACCTAGATGCGAAGCAAACACAAATTCTATTCTTCTTTCCACATAAATGTTTACGCCGGAAGTCGAACCGGCTACACCTAGCATAGCAGTCCGGTGTACTGACCACTGAACGGTGTCTTAAAAGTTTGAAAATTTGTAACCCGACTACAGAGAAAAAGCACAGCGCAAAAAAAAATTAAATGTAGCCTATGTTAGCTGAGCCATAATAAAGAATGGATTGACACCTATTTATCAAAATCAGATGAATAGGTTAGACGCTACGGAGGAACATACGTACAAACAAACATAAATACATAAATAGACTGTTAAAATCATAACCCTTCCATTTGGCTTGGTTGGGCTAAGTTACAGAAAGTACTTAATCTAAGCCTCCACAATCTCAACTCGTAACTCATCTGCAATGTAAAGTGTAACCATAGGAAGGAGGAGTTAAATCCTGCTCATTGAGTTTGAAGGACGGATAGACAGATAAAAATTTATTTTCAAATAGTCTACGAACAACTGGAGCTTTTTTTTTTATATTGTACTAGCTGTCTTTATATATAGATATATGATCATGATAAATTCTTTCTACATAGGTGCAGTGCAACACACGCCAAAACTATAGTCTGGTCTGATGTTTGTGTGTGTAGTAAGTGGCACTTAAATCAGTTTAATCGTGTAACCGCCCGTAAACTACTTTATGGCAAAAGGTTAATTACATAGCCTTGCTTACATCATACACAAGTTGATCAAAACTATCGCATCCTTTAATCAAAATATGACTATCATAGCACACAAGACTCGAATGGCGTAATAAAAATCAAAATGAAACGAATCAAAGTCTGCCAAAGCATAAATTATATGCGAGGTTGGCGTGTCGATCGGCGCTAACAGAGTAAATCAAAATGGCGGCAGTCACGGAGGCGAACTCAAACGATTTTTATGAGTTAATCACAGGTTTGAAGTTTGACGAATAGCGGATATTTATGACTTTGCTCACGATACGGTTTTACACTCTCACTTTGATCCAATCACATAAAATACGGCGTGGAAATAGATGCGAGTGGTTCAATGTTTATAAACAATTATGAGTCTTGTGATGCTAATAAATAACAGAGGAGATCGTATACCTCCCGTATACGATTACCAGCGTAAAATCATCTACCATCCTGTAACTACACAAAACAAAATACCGTCTAGTTTGATTGCGACAGCTTGATACGAGCAATACCTATACATTACAAATATCACAGACATACACATAAAAACGTGAGAATGTTATAAGATAAGGTCTTATAGTAGTACATACCAATTCAAGTATGAGGTGTGAAAAGTCTGTACCTAGCACTCGCTAATTCCCTTTCATCCCGAAAAAGATTACAGATTGATCACCTTCACAAAATCACAAGTAACCTTTTGTAGTGTGAACTATTTAAGCCGCGTGAAACGATTTTTGCGTTCTAAAATTTATGAGTTCTCGTCACCGACATGCTGAACGCTGCCTAATGTTTTCAGTTATACTTTGCCTACCATTTTTTTCTTGCATCTCTTTTAAGACACTTTTTTCCCTGCGTAGAGTATCCCTCAATCGTTCAAATGCTCCCTGTCAAGCAAGCCACGATACATCGTAAAATTCAATGTGACACCAAATGCAGGGGCCTAGTTTTACGATCGTAGTTGGTCGTCCAAAAATAGTTATTCCGTGCCGGTTACCAAATGAGTGTTACATAAAAACTGAACGTCGACATCAGACGTAACTCTGAGATTGACTCGTGAAGCTTTCACGTAAATATCGGGGTAAGGAAACACGTACAGCGATTTTCAGGAGGCGTTTGAAACAAAAAAAAAGGGTGTATGGTATGTATTATAAATATGTATTTATAAAAAAGTATATAAGTATTCTATCAGCTGCTGGTACGTATTCTATCAGCTGCTGGTTCCCATAGTACAAGATTTGCTTAGTTTGGGGCCAGGTGGCGCTGTGTGATAATGTCTCGTTTGTTTTTTTAATTGTCTGGTACAGACCGGTTCTTACAAACGCTTTCGATTCTGTTGTACAAAATCACTAAACTAAGCTTTGGCAGGACTGAAATTTCTTGCCATCCTTTTCTCATGTGCGGGGTTAAATAAGGATAGCAATAGTTTAAGTCCTGTCAAATTACATAAGTTTAATGATTTCGTACAACAGAATTAGGACCATTATACGGTTAAGTATTACTGATTGTTGTAATCTGCCACGGCTCTTAGTTAATAATTATATTTAGTCGCTTCATTCTTCATCATCATTGTTGATCACATTCAAAATTTCAATGCAGTTCTCGCATATTATTGATCAGACATACGTCTAAAAGCTACAGTGACTGCTTACCACGGGTCTTACGCTGGCTTACCAATTTCTAAGTATAAAAAAAGCTTGAAAACGACTGCCAAATTAGTAATTACACACTATCTAAATAACATAATTATGTTCAAATAAAGCCAAGCTTAACTGATTTCTTAATCCTCGTATGCTCACTCGTCTATGTAAAAACGCTTAAAACAATGTATAGAACATATTAAAAGTACATTCAAAAATTGTGTTTTCTATACCATAGACAGCTATGTCATTATCATCAGCCTAGACGTCCACTGCTGAACAAAGGCCTCCCCCATAGATTCCACAATGACCGATTCGATGAGGCCTGCATCCAGCGCTTGCCAGCGACCTTAATCAGGTCATCGGTCCAGTCATAGACAGCTATGTGGACAAGTGTAAATACTTGTTTTATCTCGCTCAAACTAGCACCCTACCTTTACAAGAATGCGTGAAAACGTTTCAGATTTATACCCGCATAAAAACATGAAGGAAAACGCGAGCGATCATTCACTGTGGGTTGGATTCTATGAGGAAACATGTTTGTAAACATACTCGCATCATCAATGTTGCTACAACTTTAATTTTCAAATTATTTTTTTCATATTAAATTACATATTGTATGTAACTGTCGGAACTCGATAAAACCTTCATGGTGTATTTATGATATTTAGATTTTCCGAGTTTTTCGTTTAAATGCATGACTATGTCTCCTGATCACGGCATCGAGTGTGATCGGCTAGACCGATTTCGCTAATTCCTTTAATTATACAAATTGACCGTACTTAAGGTATGTAGAATGGGGCCAATTCTATTGTTCAAACTTTTTCTGTTCAAACCATTGATTATATACTTAGTCCTACAATGGTTTTCTCAATGTTATATGAATGCATTCACGATAATTGATTTGCATGCTTAACACAGATTAATAAAGTCAAAATTGCGTTTGCGTTAAATTTTGAATCTTATTTATAACAATTTGATTATATATGTCACCGGAAGATAACAAGAACCGCAAATTTATAAATTTTCTAGGAAATTCTAGGAAATTTATCAACCTTCGTAGGATTCTAAACGAGAGATTAATTGTAATAATTTACGTTCACCGTTTGTAACATTGTAGTCCGACATGGCCGTGATAGGTTAGAAGGCTAAGGCGCCTTAGCCGACGTCGGTTGTTTTTTTTGTTCGGTAAGTTTATTAATTTGCGAAAATGTGGGCGTAAATTAATACAATTAATCTCTCGTTTAGAATCCTACGAAGGTTGATAAATTTCCTAGGAAATTTCTAAATTTGCGGTTCTTGTTATCTTCCGGTGACATATACATTTAACTTAATATGTCGCTTTAATAAGTATATTATCTACTCTGAGCTTCAATCATTCACATGTAAAGCATTTTATTGCTAGCCTAAAAGTAAGGTTTTTTTTGGGAAGTTAAACATTTTTAATTAGAAATGTACTCTAATACTACTACTTATTAGGTTGATAATCGCAGGTGTATTCAGAACCATATATCTATGTGCCACGCGCTTGATAATAGCGGTCGTTTTATGACGTCATCAAAATATTTTAAGCGTGCTCCCGTGTTTCGCTAACGTAACTGAAAATGACTACTTTTATGGACGTTCTATCTATAAAATCCATACAAATATATAGCAAGTGTTATTCACACTTTAAATAGATAGATTCAATATGAATTTTACACCAAGTTAAGCTATGTACGAAATTATTAAATATGCAACAAACACTACGAATTGAGAAACTTGATAATTCTCTAAGACTCGACACTGGCAGGA
This sequence comes from Falcaria lacertinaria, assembly GCA_951449985.1. Taxonomy (NCBI): domain Eukaryota; kingdom Metazoa; phylum Arthropoda; class Insecta; order Lepidoptera; family Drepanidae; genus Falcaria; species Falcaria lacertinaria. Next base: position 1,948,479 of record OX602111.1, read on the forward strand.
ATATTCCTTGAAGAGGATTGATTGCCATAGTTAAGAAGAAGAACATACACTTTTCTACTTACAAAATCCAATAACTAGACTTTAAACACTTAATATCCTACGAATATCTCGAGGTGAAGAGTACACTGCAGTGCCTATAAAGGCTTTTAAATTCAAGTTCCTGTATTATACTGCAATGTATGAAATTTGACGCTTTCAAACGCACAAACTCGTCTTGGCATAAAGTTATATAAAACACTACCGGCCCGCCCCGGCTTCGCACGGGTAGACAGTTATTTTGTCTACCCGTGCGAAGCCGGGGCGGGCAGCTAGTATAATATATAGCCTATGTTACTCAGTGATAATGTAGCTTAATAACGGTGAAAGATTTTTTAAATCGGTCCAGTAGTTTCGGAGCCTATTCAATACAAACCCACATAAATACAAATCTTTCCTCTTTATAATATTAGTGTAGATGTAGATATGGAGATGAATAATTGGTTGTAATTGTGAATCTTCTATTACATAATACTGTACAGGGCAAGTCACAGAAGGTTTCTCCGCAGTAATGATATATTAGAGGCATCAAAATAAACGTTTCACCTGGCGAAGGGGAGGTAATATTTTGCGCGTGCCGACATGAGAATGCGCAGACTGGTGATGTGCGAAGGATGGATGATGGATTGAACATACCTAGCAAAATACAACTAAGCAAAATATATTATGAATGGGATATTGGGCCGATATTGATAAATCTTAGCGTCATAGTAGTGTCATAATATATGATTGTGACAATATCTTAGAGATGCGGTATAATAACTAATGATTTATAAACTTTTAATAATACTACCAATCCAATCATGATTATGACTTACCTGACGTGATAAATGACTGAATTCAAACAGCTTCTTATCCGTCATAACTAAATTTTTTTTTTCATAAAGTGAAACGTTTTATAGTCGGCAACGCGCGTTGATACCCCTGGTGCCGCAAGCGTCCATAGGCTGCGGTAACCGCTTACCATCAGGCGGGCCGTACGCTTGTTTGCCACCTTATTGGTATAAAAAATAATTTGATTTGTCTGCTATTATAATAAAATCTGTCTCCATATTTGTCATATTTTACGTACTGTGTATTAACGATGACATCACATCCATAAACATTAGGCATCAATGTTCGTACCTCCGTGGCTGAATAACACGTCTGGCATTATTGAAGGCAGTGATATATTATCAGCTGCCAGCAGATGGAGACACCTTAATGATGAACGCTAGGTAGCGATGGGCGAGTTGAGGGAAAAGAGGGGTTATTGGCAGATATACCCGTGAAAAATACGTTTTCTTAGAATACAGGTATAAAGGTTACGTCTCTATAGATTAAGTTTATACACTTATATAAATACTAGTTTTCCCCGCGAATTTGCCCGTTTAGCAATAGAGTGCAGGCTATTTATATTCTATTGCTAAACGGGCATGTTACGCAAACAGATTAACTTATAGGAACTAGATAACAATCCAAATGATTGACACATTCTATAAGCTATGATTAGTCAGTGATATTGTAAGACACCATATTGGGTCCTGAGAGTATAGGCAGCCAGCAGCAGATCTTGTTGTGCGTGGTGGTAAAATAACACTTCTGGAATGGTATCGTCGTTCGGTTTATTGAAACAGCTCCTCAGGTCTCCGTCTCTGAGATATATACCACAGCGACGGAGACTACAGCGGGCGCTTTAATTGGTACATCTACATCAAGGCGCCCTCTATGAATAAAAACCCTAAAAATGTCCGTCAAATAGCATATTAATGGTGAAATACTATTTACAATCGGTCTAGTAGTTTAAGAGTTTATTTATTACAAACAATTATACAAATAACTTCTATTCTTCTCTAGTGTTTACAAAAAAGATTTGAGAGCTCCTCGTAGATAGTAGATACCCAGTAAATATAACATGTGCTGCAGTGAGTTCTCTTCAACTAAATGATTGTCATCGCGTTGGTATCGCAAGCGTCTTTAAGCTACTGTGACCGCTTATCATTGGGTTAGTCGAACGCTAGCTGACAACTTTACATTGTAAAAAAATTACAAGTAATAGTCGGGAACTGACGCGGATCTCAGGAAAGTGAGTGATATTAACTTAAAATTTGGCAGGACGATTCCTTATAGGATTTTTGGAAAGTCAACCCTTAAAGAGTTAAAATGGGGCTAGTTGTAAGTTTGTACGGATTGTTAAAACCACTGGGCACAGCTAACATTATATAAACTTTGAATAATTCAATACATTCCATTTATAAGGATGGCCATTAAAATAAACAAGCAATAAAATAAATTGCTTATTGAAATGGCCAGACGCTATCACAAACAGGATGTCTATCGATAAAGCGACGGGGCTACGGCGTAGCGCTGCTACGAGACTCGTAGACGAACATTCACCTCTGCTACGTCATAAAGGAATTCTTACTGCTTCGTGGAATGGAAAATGCACTTTGTTATACAATGGAAATAAAATAAAGTTTATAGGGTTTTATTTGAGATTTGAATTCAATGAAATAAAATTGGTTTTCAGTATTTATTTAAATTAATCTTAAAAAAAAAATTGTCGTGAAATCTATTACGTCTAATAAGTCCGCTTTATTTCTCAAAATATTTTAGTGGAATGAAAAAAAATGTATAACCTCTAATACAACTTAAACCATGTAAGTCAACACACAATATAGCATTTTACGAATTCTCAAATAAGTGCGAAATTTTCAACGTGTGTTGAACTATCATAAATCAGACTGAAATATTTGCGGTTGACTAGAAATAAAAAGTCTGACTCAATGTTATTTGAATATGTGAGGTAAAAAGCACGGATACCTGGTAGGCGATGAAAATATGTCCTTCGATAGTGCACTGAAATCCTGCTGGTTTATTTACTTCACAAGGCACTTTTATTGTTGTTTTATTTATCATGATTCACACGCGTTCGTGGCCACGAAATCAGCTCTAACCCGATACTTTGGATGGATGAGCGTGCGGGGTGAGTTAGCGGAGCGGTTTTCTTAATAGCGTATGCGTTGACAGTCTGAGACGGATTACCAGGGTGAGTAGACGCACCAGAGGCGAGAAGAGCGTATGAATGAGTGATTTGAGTGATGTGAGTGACAGAATATATTTAATACATGAAGAAATAAGGTTTTACTAAAATGATAATGATCGGCGTATACAGAATAGCAAACACTTCTATCTACATAATAAAAAAGTAATAACCTCAGCATTTTGTAAACAGGTAGCGTGTGATGAGACAAAGAATCATTCTACCAACAGTCTCACTTGAACGTGTCTTAAAGGCTTTATAGGAGAAGCCTTTTGACCTCGATCCATTGTCATGTTGGCTATAAAAAAGTTATTGTTAACGCTGTGCCACGGTACTCGAGAGCTATTACTTTTTTATTGTGAAAAATTCGGGGCGTGTCGTGAGCTCTTTCAGCGAAGGGACTTTGTAAATTAATGCTTTGACTTTTCACTTACGAAAAAAAAACAAAAGTGACACTCTTTTTAGACATTTTCATCTGTTGAAATGTACTCACAGCTTGGTATAATGTCTCTATTCTATTTTAGATAAATTTACGTCATGTTTTGATAGTTACAGTAGATACACAGTCCAATTTCAACAGAATACTTAACGTCTGTCGACGAACTGTCAATAACAATGAGTTGAGAAATCCGCGTTATATTGTATTCAAACAAAATGAAACTGAAGTGACATTTCCTAAATTGCTATTTATCGTACACTTTCAGGGAAAAATAAGTGAGTGAAAGCGGTTCGGGTTTCCACTCCTAATTCAAATTCAAATATTATTTATTTGTTCCATGACATTTATGAACTAAGTATAAGGATAGCGAAACAAACCCTCTTAGATAATAGCAATAAGGAGGCAATATCTATATAATCAAAAAATATCCAGTTAAGGCCTTAATAACGCATTTATGAAGGTCTAAATTACCAACAGTTCGAAAAAAAACCATTTAAGAAGAACCAGCAAGATACTCAGTGCTCTGTCTTATTTGACAATAACAATATGTTTAATATTATACTAAAATGTAAATAAACAAAAAAAATACATAGTTCTTGATTCATTGTTTGTATTTTTGTGTATCGACACTTTGATAAGGATATATGAACCGTGACAGTTTAAAGTAATACATTTTCACATATTGGTCAATTTTTTTTTCAAAAACACAAGCGGCCTCTAATACTATATTAAAAATGATTAAATGATAAATAAATAATAATTGTGTTTCGCTTATGATTTATTATACTTTCTATAAATAGCACCAACCGTATATAATATATACCCCGCAGTATATACCTTTAGTATACACTCAGTGTATATACTATAAATTATCTAAAGGATAATATATGACCGAAAATTGTATTATACTTATATTAAAATTACCTTGCGGAGCTTACGATAACATCCCTTCGCTAGACGCTCAGACGTGTTTGACAGTTGTATGATGGATGTATGAGCTCTAGAGATGCGACCATTTACATACATTATGCCTCAGCTTCCCGAGACGTTAAAACTGAGCTGATCTAATCCTACACTTTACAGCGAATGAATGATTTGCTCTTAATGAAGGCGGAAAACTTAACATATTGCTCACTAGTATTATTGCTTCTATGTTAATGATAGCGTTTCTAAATGAAAATAATATTGTACAAATCGTCAAAGGCTGTATAGGTAAACAATATATATCTCCACGCCTTCCCACAAGGGCCCTCGAAGAGATATCCACGTTCCATCGAAGATAATTTACTGCCAATGTAACAGATCGTGTCCGTCGTTGACTAAGGGAAACACCAGTCCTTGAATTTTTTCTTTGTCGTTTGCGATAGAATTATTATGCAAATAGGCAAAGACATAATAGTTAAATACCACATTCTCTTCTGCTTGTGAATCGATGATGGTGATCTGGTGGTGACGCCACCGCTAAGATGGCAATCAAGCACAGCCCACCTGATGGAAAGCGGTTCACAAGAGGATAACGCCATGCCGTACTCCCTTATGAAAACCACGACAGGGAGCTCATGCCACAATTTTTACTTTAGTCCAACCTTTAGCCAGTGATCGTTTTTTTTTTAAACTACTAGGTTGGCAAACAAGCATACCGTCCACCTGATGGTAAGCGGTCACCGTCGACGCTTGCAACACCAGGGGCATCACTCGCGCATTGCTGACCCTTCAAAAATCTCTTCACACCCTTCTGATGAACCCCATGCTGTACTCCTTTGGGAAAACCTCGTGTAAGTTAAGAAAAAGTGAAACAGGGATATCAGTATTCTCTTTCTCGTATTCAAATAAATAAGCAATAATTTATGCTGGCATAGTTCCAGTGATATAACCATGCTTGCTTCCACTCAAGGCTAGTAAAATGCCTCCAATGTGAGCCACAATTATCACACGTAACAATAACCAGGACTTTTCTTAGCCTAGAGCCTAAGGCGACTAATCTCGCAGGCGCCATTGTGTCGCTAACGTCACATCCGGTGGCGGATGATTCGCTTCCGCCCTCGCAACCACTTCCGGCCGAGGCTCCCACAAATTTTAAGGGTAGTAAGAAACTGTGCCATTGTTACGATGTGGGGATGTTTTCGTATTGTTGAAATGCTTCTGAAATTATTCATTTGTATTATTTTTATTCCTAGTTTATTATATGGATACGTACATTTCATAACACGAAGTCTCTCACAGGTTAGGCAAGGCAGTTAAGTTTGTTACCAAAAACATCGATGTTTACTTTTGTTTCATATATGAAAATGAATAAATGCAAATTTAATAAAAAAAACTGTTTATTTGTTTGTTACCAATCGATGTTTTAGATGCATCGATGTTTTTCAATTTATATATATCGTACATCGATACTTTTGATTCGATGTTGATATCGATGTTAACTTTGTAACCTGTCAAATTACTTTAGTGATTTTGTAAGACACCAAATGTTATAATAATGGTCAAAATAATATGGGAACATAATTTGAATGGTGTTAAAAACAGCTCGAATTTAATTAATTCTTCACAATCGATCCGTGCAATAATCGTTCTCAACACCTCATTGTGAACTTTGATCGTTATGACGGCGACTCACACAGGGGTAATGTAGCTTTAAGCACCTTTCTTACTTACTTTAATACATTTTGGAACACGTACGACCGTTTGGTTAATATGTTTTATTGTTAGACTCAGCGAGGTTAGGTGTGCGACACACTGGAGCGTGTTTCAGCAAGACATATGGAACCATTTCTTTGCAGTCATAATTTATTTTAAATTAGCCATTTTCACACGTTTAGCGTTAGCCATGGTAGTGAAATATCTACACAACACAAATTAATTGGACAAGTTATTTATACATAAAAACCTTCCCCTTGAATCCCTCTATCTATTGCTGCAAACTGCATTAAAATCCATTAAGTAGTTTAAAAGATCTAAGCGAACAGACTGCGGAAGCGACTTCATTTTATACTAGGTAAAAATACTAATTTGCGTTGAAAACTTAATCACTCGCAATTTAGCCAAAGACTTAATCTTAGTAGGTAGCCTATTTTAATAAATGTGCTATCAAAACTTGTCACGCGATATGCCTAAAATAATAGTGACTATTGCACGCGGCTTTTTTCAAATAATAATATAATTGATTGCTACAAAAATCGTAAATTAACTTCTCGGCCGCCTCAAAATGGCTATATATAACAGTCACATTGATCCCATTGATATGGGTATCAAATGAAAGGCTTGGATATGTGAAGTGAAGCTTGTTTTAAGAAATGAAATACTTTCCTACTCGTTTCTGCTCACACAGCATTACATTAATCACGAAAGTCCAGTGTGAAGTAGTTGTGTGACTGATTTCATGCTATTCAAATGAAATTTAAAATCGTGACTCCCATCTTCATTGTGTCACAACCTTATTTCAGAGATTAAAGACGTTAACACAAGTTAAAAGTTAGCACAAAGACTTAACGCACGTCACGGCGCGTTAAGTAAACGTTAAGTTACGACAATTGTATTCATCACACGCGTTTAAGCGTGTTATAACTTTAATCTGGCTCAAATGACACCTTTTAAGTCTTGATGAAATTTTGCGATGAGTTTCGAGATGGTTTCATTTGTTTCGGAAGTTAAGACAGATATATATCTGTCTTAAGAAGTTGAAGTCGCTGGCAGAACTTAGTAGCTTAATATTAAGATACTAAGTTCTGCCAGCGACTTCGTTAGCTTCTGCCCTTCAGTTTCGTTTTTGGTGTCCATACATTTCCTTCGTTTTCTACAGCGTTGACGATTGAACATACATAGTAAACTAGCTTCTGCCCGCGACTACGTCTGCGTTGAGCTTAGAATCTCAGAGGAACCAAAAATTTTCCCGGGATAAAAAAAAGTATCCTATGTGTTAATCCAGGTTATAAATTATGTTCCAAATTTTATCCAAATCCGTTGAGTAGTTTTTGCGTGAAAGAGTAACAAACATCCATCCATTCATACTCACAAAGTTTCGCATTTATAATATTAGTAGGACATGGCTAAGCCTACTGGGGTATGACCAGCGCGTTGCCAATTTTATTGCTTAGAAGAAAATTACACTTAAAATCAGAGTAAATTTAATTTAATTTCGTTTAGAAATGTATGAGTGCTTAGATAACAAATGCGTCCTTATGTGTTATAATTGGTACATATATTAACCTCAAGATAACGGTATATGGTCTACCACCTGGTTATTACAAGCACCTGCTCTGCAATATCGGTGACCGACGACCGGTACGACAGCCCAAATCGCCCGATTAGTCGGTAATAGCCAACCTAATAGCCCGGCTGACGTAAATAGCCAACTATGAATCTGCCGCTAATGTATTTGAGCCATTTTGACATATAATGTAAACAAAGCTGCTTAATTCAGGATCAGAGCAAGACGAGATTATCTCGTCAGGCAGGTTTTATTTTCTTACTAGCTGTCCGGACAGACATCGTTCTGTCAAAAGTTGGTTTGTATGGGAAAAGAAGTGTTGTTTTTAATATTTTCCACGCAATGTCTTTACTTTCCATTAAAACTTTGTGCGTGCCTTAAGTAACATTTATTTGTGGATGGATCATATATAGATACTAAAATAAATTATATGCACTATATAATATATGTTATTTTATTTAAATTAAAAGTATATTGAACGTAATATAGTATGTATTGAAAAATTCTGTTGAACCCGAAAGAGGCATATAGATATCCCAATGACATCACCGTAAGAAATAAGAATATATATATATATATATATATAATTAGGTATTGATTAAGTATTTTTCAATTTGGAGTCACGGCCATTGTACGTAGCGTCATCAATCCAAATTCAAAATTATCTTTGTCTAGACTCTAGAAATAAGTACTATCATCGTCAGCATCTACCACCGGATTCGGAGGGTCGTTTTTGCTGAGAAACCCATCAAGATACTTAGACATTACCTCAGAGTAGATAATATACTACCAAAACCAACCATAAACATGTTTTCAATATATAAAACGGACATTTTATTAAAGGACTAGCGGCCCGCCCCGGCTTCGCACGGGTAGACATTGATATCAAATATTTTGTCTGCCCGTGCAAAGCCGGGGCGGGCAGCTAGCCTTTGTTAATCAGTGATAGTGTAGCTTTCTAATGAAAAAAGAATTATTAAAATCGGTCCAGTACTTTTTGAGTTTATTCGTTACATACAAAAATACAAATCTTTCCTCTTTATAATATTAGTGTAGATTTATGACTTACTTGATTTAAGCGCTTGTGTAAAGTAGATACTACTCCATTACTCTTCAAAATACTATTAAACTATACTTTACTAGCTCTTGCCCCGTGGCTTCACCCGTGTGTTTCTTGATAAAGATAGTGTGTCATTCCCCAGGTTATAATCTATCTCATCCCAAAATATTAGGATCCGTTCAGCCGTGAAAAGGTAGCAAACAAACGCAGTTATTTTCGCATTTATAAAATTAGTATGGATTCTCATTCTGGTCTTCAAGGTACGCGTATCGTCTGAATCTCTATCAAAATAATTACTCTCTGAATACTGACTACGCATAAAAAGTGCGTAAATGCTGCGTATAGGGTAGCAATATGTCCACAGGTTATAAACCACTTATCGGTACATCGGTATCCCCTCGCCACCCAGTCAGCACTCTTTGGACCGTGTCGGGTCTTACTTGTAGGTTGTACGCTTATGGAGTACAGGATGAAGCGATAGCGTTTAATGAAGAATATTAATAGTGGTGTAGAATGGAAAATTTATGTAAATATTTAAACCTAACTTAGAATGAATGTTTTATTTCTTATATTAGCGTAGTCACGTCGTGACGAGCACGGCAAAGATAAATTATGGCAACCAAAAAGATTTAATAATAAATCACAATAAGAAGCATGTTTAACAATTTACAATAAAACTTATATAATTGTCAAATTGTATCAAAAGGTCAACATAAATACATGAGTTATTCTTTTCAAAATAAGGCTGATTTTTTTTATTTTAATTTGGGTCCTCAACTCTTCATATTTTTTATTGCAATGAATAGCCACGCCACGAGCTTTTCGGTTAAGAAATACATAGCAAGGAAATCTGCATACGTCCGAGAAGAGATTCAAGGACGTAAGTAGTGCCTAAGAGACGGCGACGGACTTACCATGTGCCACGTTGGCACCAAATCTTTGGGGAAAAACGGGTGTTGGAACACCCCTGCCTAAGTGCCTACCTCTTCGAGGACACTTGTGGGAAGGCGTTAAGATATATTATTATTATTATAACTCATTATAAATAGGTAGTTTTCCACTCCCCGCTCCCGCCCACAGTGCGTCCACGCCCCAGCTCCTGTAAGCCACAAACCAGTTCAAGAGCCAACGCCAAGCTGTGCCTAAAAGCCCCCTCCAGGCAACGGGCTTGTGTCACTCGCTATTGTGCACTGCTCAGCGCTACTCTTTATAATGGCGGTATTGTAACACTGCCATTTTACTGCAAGCTTAATAACCTACGGGATGGTGAACTATTGTGCGCAAATTTTAATAAAGAAGACCCGTCTCTCTTGGTTTCAATTAGTTACATCAATTTTACAATTGTTACTACGACTAGCCATTTCTAGTGACTTCGCCCGTGTAGCACAGCGTACACACTTAGTATGCACAGACATAAGTTTGTTTCAAGCCATATTTCTTATGGGAATAATACGAGTACATATGAGTAACGCTGAATAATTAAACAATGACAGAAAAGCCTCTCACTTCACTTCTTTTGTTACATAACATGATATTGCAAGCAAAATGTATTCATAATATCGTCATTAACATGAGTTTTGAAGCAACTGACCTAAAGTCAAAGTATTGAAACAATCTTCGGGAAAAAAATACTTAACATAATAAAATTGTATCGTAGTATTTTTCAACATCCCAAATATTTGGGGAAAAAAATACAGTATTTTTCAACATCCCAAATATTTGGGAAACGTATCGAAACTCATATGATTTATAATATTCGACTCTGACCCGACGGTGACAGAATGGTTGCTTTGTCAATACCATGTTTGTTAAGTAAACAGGGATACAATGCTGCTTACAATATTTCCACGCTGGACATGCATTTGATGAAGGGCTGTTTAAATCAACTTTGTGTGTCATAAACATTTTCGGCAAATTGATATGGTATGTGGAGTGGACAAAGAATGAAAGTTAATAGGTGCTTACGAATGAATTAGGTGGAAATTCATATTTCCACTCACTTTCACAGTCGATGCGTATGGAAACTTTTTTTTACACCACTAAGGTAGCAAACAAGCATACATCGCGCCTGATGGTAAGCGGTTACCGTAGCCTATGGACGCTTGCAACACACAGAGGTATTCACGCGCATTGCCGACCCCTCAGAAATCTTTTTGAAGAACCCCATGCTTTACTTTACATTATGCTGCGATATATCGTGCTAGCACAGTTAGTCCTCATTAACAACAGGGTTGGCAACGCGTTAGTGATACCCCTGGTATTGCTAGCGGCTAAAGGCTGCGGTGACTGCGTACCATCAGGTGGGAACTCTTGTGTGCAACCTTAGTGGCGTAAAAAAACGTTACTCGGTTAAAAATACCTCCATAGGACGTAGACTTAAATATTTCATGAACACAAACTCATCAAAAGTTCATTGCCAATTTCTTACACCGTGTAAAGCGTACCTGTATAAACACGTCATCGTTTTCTCGGCATAATTTATAGCGCACAGTTTTACCCCATAACCCGGGACAGGGCTATCTTCTCTAAGGCTCTCGCACATGAAGCGGTTTCATACATTAGAAGCTTTGATCAACATGATTCCAGCTGGAACCAGCGTGATTTCAGCGTCCATACAAGGTGCGATTGTTTAAAGTAATGTATATGCTTTCAAGGTGTAACATCACAGAAGAACCCGGAGCCCTAATTGTTGTCACTCTGTGTCTGCCACAAGTCTAGCTCGTAGATAGAATGCTTAAGAGACCCTAAATTTTGATATTTTGTGTTTGCCTAAAACCCAAAATTTATTTAGAAATGGCCCAATAGAAACAGTTGTCAGTTTTTGGAGTGCTAGTTAACTTACTTTTTTTTTCATTTACTTACTTACTTTAATTAAAATTACTTACTTATTTTAATTTTCAAAATTAATAATTTAATTTGATCAACAAATATTTCGTAAATTTAATTTTGATTCGGTACTATTTTATGAGTCCTGTCACTTGACTGAATAGTCTAATTTTATGCCACTTAGGTGACAAACAAGCATACGTCGATGAATGAATGATGAATGCCGCCTGATGAATTACCGTAGCCTATGGCCATAGCCTGTGGACGCTATTCACCTTGAATGTAATTGCCTCGTCGCAAGTAATTTTGACTAAGTTTGGAGCCAGGTGGTGCTGCGTGATAATGTCCAAGCTTACATAAATTTCCTTGTTGAATTCATGACCTGAGTAAGACAGGTTATATCAAAATGCAGTTTAACCGCCCGCGTGTACCCTGCCTTAGGAAGGGCCTTTGCTGGTGTACATTTTTAATAAAACAGCAAAGTGGGTCAGGCTACACCTGCGGTGGACTTAGTTCGTCGTCACCCTTGTTACAACAGCTTTTATGACTCGAGACATCTTATGAAGAGCCTCTGACATTGTGTTTATAAGGAGAATGATGTTCGACGGAATTTTAATAAGATTAACCTGTAAACTAGAATGCCCATTTATAGTACTGATATTTTTCATGCTTCAAGATGAAAATAATGTTTAAAATATTTTTTATATTATTTCTGAACAGGGGATCTTTTTAGGAATGTTATTAGATTTCACAATGAACCAGTGTTTATTGCTTGGCAACAGACAATCTTAAATGTCAAAGCAGTTAGCTTACAAGTAAGAGTTACACAGTTTGGAAATATGTGAAATATTTACCACTTACACAATTTCTTGTCTGTGGACGTAGTGCCGCTATGCATCATTGTCTTATTGCTTGGGTCGGCACTAGATAAACTGATGTGGCTGGTTACCAGATTATTACCAAAACTGTATTCTGACCTTCACTACACATTTTACAGGGAGAATCGGTTGCCTGCTTTAAGCCAGAAGGTTAGTTCTGAACTTCTGACAGCTATGTGAAGGTGGCCAAAAATAATCCTATAGATATTTTTCAGCCTAAGTATAGCTATTACTATATTATCTACTGTGAGCTATAAGTAATGGACTTTTTTTTTCAAAGTACTTATAGCATATGTACAGTTAGATATGCCAGGCGCCAAAGGTAAACTTGACTAGCAGAACGAAAAGCAAAACGGTTTATCAAATTAATCTTATACTTTTTAAACTGAAAACATTTCATGAAAGCAGTGACAAAACCAACTTGGTAGCTTTCATTTTGATATTTGTAATTTCATACCAATAATGTCTAGAAGAATTTTGTTACAAATTGTTATATCATGATTGTTACATGAAAATAAAAAAAGACAGAGCACTGAGTTTCTTGCCGGTTCTTCTCAGGTGGTTTGGTTTGGTTGGTTCCGAACCGGTGGTAATTTAGACCTTCATAAGTGCCTTATTAGGGCCTAAACTGAATATTTGAATTTTGATTTTTGATTTTTGATTTAAACGAGTATGTATTGTGCTTATTTACGTCGATTTACACGATAATAATACAAACAAAAGCCCCTACATACATCCGGGCTCGTGGCCATTACTTAAAAATCATTTGCCAATTCTATTTTGAATTTCAGATGAGCAATCGCTTCCGAATAAAAAGCATTAAGTGTGTACGGATATAAAGCCTGGTATTTGTGAATATACAATGAACCAGGGCTTGTGGTTGAGGGTAATTTGCGGCTGGGCGGATTATGTACAGGATGCTATTAGAACCTCCGCTAATTAGAGTAAGCAGGTGTACGTAGCTTATTATATACATGTAGGATATTCTTATTCAAAAGAGATTAAACTAAATACAAAAAACAGACCTTAACCTACCTATTTATTGATAAAAGATCTGATCCAAACCAGAATAATCACTGAAAACTAGGTAGTTTTCAACATTTCGTAGGTAAATAGGTTTTACCCACGAAATGTTGTGTGACAAATATTTGAATGACATATTAACAAGTAACATGACAAATGATACTGTTTTTATAAATTTACATATTTATTTATTTATCTTTAAAATCCACACCTCATTTATTGCAAGATTTGCAAGAAATGAGCTTAGTTAAAGCTCAGAAGCATGATCATATAAGTTTACGATGCATGATTAAGAAGAGATATAGGTAGGAATAAAAAACAAAATAAACTAACAATTAGTTTAACCTACGACTTCGTCTGCATTTATTTACATACTAAAGATAGCCTAGGTCCTTCCACAGGATATAATCTATCTCTTTGTCAAATTTTATTACGATCCGTTCAGCCGATTAGTCCTGAAAACGTAGCAAACAAACAAACAAACAGTTATTTTTGCATTCCAATATTAGTATGTATTTTAAAATCCATCACCATTCCTGTACTCAATTACTAATGCAAAATATATGCATAGACAACGCACTTTATTTACCAACAAAATGAACCCCGTACACACCCAAACGCAGGTCGATACCATACCGTGACTGACCGCAGTAAAACAATACCTGTACAAAAAATACCTCCATCGATAAAAAAAAACAAAACATTAAATAACTTCGTAATAAGCCCCTCGGACGAAGGTGATCGACCTCCGTAATAAATTCCTTTTCTAGATAACCACGTGGGAAATTCGCGAAACTGGCGTCAATTGCTTTGGGGGAAAATTAAATATAACGATTGAATTTTTTCGTGAAATATATTCATGAGCTTGTTTTTGAAAACGACGAGCTGCAACATTATGGCGTATATTACTTTTTGTAGATGTATAATAATATCAACATTAAATAAATTAATTGGAAATTCTCGAATCGAAAGTTACCGAAACAAACTTTAACAGTCCAATCACCAGTCCAATATTCCATTTTCGAATCTTAAAAAGCGCGATTGCATTTGAATTCGAATACCGAATTCTAATGAAAAATTCTATCTTGCCAGTTTAAAAATGGAGAGAAGAAAGAACATTATATCTTCCGGGAGCTCGATCAATTGAAAGTTATTGAAAAAGTTTCTTTCATTCAAAAGGAGGAAAGAAAAAAATATTTCCTTAATGTGTCTTACAATGACGGGATTTTAATGAAAATGCTTGCACAAAAAGGGTGTGATGGTCGGCAACGCGATAGAATCCTATGATGTTGCACTTGTTTTTGCTGGTTTCAAATTTGCAACCAGTATTATGTGTATTCAGTCGAACTGGTATAAAATTGTTCACGTTCCTACCGATGCGTAGACTGAGTAACTAATTGACGAAGCTGCTGATGGAGATAGTTATCAATGTGTGCGTAAAGTGCTGCCACGCAAGTGACTTCTCCCGCTTAGCTGAAAAAAGAGTTACATAAAGTATTTTACGAAACGTGAAGAAACCTTGAGGGACGAAAGATAGTATAGCTGTGTCCTTGTCTTGTACATTAGTACTGTATATAGACTTCTCTTTGTGTGTGAGGAGATGTTATTGCCTCTACATGATAGTCCCTCTACGATGCGATGCTTCGGTTTCCTTTGAAATAAATTCTTGTTTCAAGGTTTAATTTTACGTAGCTTGAGTTCGCAGCCGTCTTCTAATCCGGCTTAGGAGTTAATTCTTGAAACAAAAGCTCTGGTTTTATCGTTCACCCTCGTCCGTTTAATTATTAATACTCCGGAGAAGAGAGATTATGGTTTTAGAGAAAACGTAATGAGGTGCGCTAAGTATCTACTTTGTGTTTACAATCACAATTGCTAGAACGTATAATTGTAGTATAACTAGCTGTTACCCTCCACTTTGTCTGCATTTGTTTAAGACGAAAGATAGCCTATGTCAAATTTTATTACGATCCGCCTCTTAGTCCTGAAACGGTAGCAAACAAACAAACAGAGCTACTTTTGCATTTATAATATTAGTATTCTTTTTTAGCGTAATAGGTAACTATACCCGACCACGCTGCATTTTTTTATTGATAACACTAATTATCGTCACGAACTACTAACAAAATAAATACGATTCATAAACAAAAGAGAACATGGGACTGAACTATTTTGTCCTTTCTTAGTAATATCATTAATTATCTCAAAATAAAACGAACGGTTACCGCGGTATTTATATTAATTGCTTCCACATTGAATCATTTACAACATTTACATGGTTAAAGTAAGACCTCCTTAATCTATATTACTAAACTAGCAACATGGAAATCGGAGACGTTCTAAAAAACAAAATGGATACTTCCTTTCGCGCGTCATTTGACAGTTGAGCGAGAACGGATGTCGTCCGCTAATGAAGTGGCGGGAAAGTGCCGTGCACTTCCGCGATTCGATGTCTCATTCTGACTAAAGGGAAAATTTGTTGTCTCCTTCTAATGCTAAATATGCAAATAGCAAAACCGTTTTAGAAGTTAAATCTGCGTTAAGAAGTGTGTTGGCGCTAATGGCTTTATTTTCTTTTTGGGTAAGATTCGGATTGTGAGGATTAGTTCAGAAATAACTCGGAGTGAAGAAGTAATAAGAATTATCAACGTTTACTTTTGCAGCATTCTATAAAAATCTTCAGCTCACTTTCTTTATTCGCTAACTAAATCTTTGATGCGAGATCACAAACTACAGCGACAAGTGAGTTTGAGCTCTGTGTTGTTGAAATATATGTGGAAATCTTTTAGAAAAGCGCATTACGGGATATGCTTTCAAAATTTGTGCGATGCCTTTAGTATGCTAATCGAGAATGTCATCCACATAGTGTGGTTTTTAAAAAATAGAAAGACAAATACTTTTTATAAAGCGAACATTTAATCTTGAAGATTTAAACTCGGAATAATGGCTAGCACTAAATCTAAAACTGG
Source organism: Falcaria lacertinaria (assembly GCA_951449985.1). Classification (NCBI taxonomy): domain Eukaryota; kingdom Metazoa; phylum Arthropoda; class Insecta; order Lepidoptera; family Drepanidae; genus Falcaria; species Falcaria lacertinaria. The sequence goes on from OX602111.1 coordinate 1,964,936, forward strand.
AAATGTGGTAAAAATATCATATCCTAGTGGCAGAACGTCACTTCTATCCAAAGAGTAGACGAGCAACACTACTGTTAATCGCGTAGTAAGTGAAACCGCCCGTCGCGAAACTTGTGTTTATTCTTGGTGTATTCATGACACGCGCAGACTTCGTAACTTAGCAGACTTTTAGTTGGGTAAAAGATGACTTTAGTTAGCGTAGTGTAATGTTTGGTCTCAGAAATCGATTTTCAATTTATTCGAGTAGTGTAAGGTCAAAATTAGTAAAAGGAGGTTTTTGGCGGAAATCATGCAATGTTTGAGATTTTTGTCATAAATTATGTTACAGTGATCTTCAGTGTGTATTTTCGGTGTCATTATGTTTAGTAAAGTTCTTTTAGTGTCTGATTATGATCATTGGAAGTAATGCTGTAATATTACTTTTGGGTGAAGTTATTTATCATTTTGGTCAATAGGCTACCTCTGAGGCTCTGACCGAAAGGCCTGTTAGGATCTGTTACTGCCGTGGATTGTTTCCAGAAACTGCATTAAGCATTCGAATGCATGACCCTAGGCATTTTAATGCAACACAACATACTTTAGAGAATCTTGATAATTCTCTAATACTCGACTCTGGCAAAATAGCCCTTGAATAGGGTTGATTGCCATAGTTAGGAAGAATAAGAAGTGACGCACATCAATATGTAACAAAATTATATGCTAAGTGATTATTTAGATGTATTCTGAATTGTTACAAAATCGTAATTCTATCCCTTTTCCTCTTTCCAGGATGGAGGAGACAGTGCGATCGCTGTTGCAATACAAAAGCCGCGTGGAAACTCTGAAGCAGGAGAAAGCTTCATTGTCTTCTGCGCTTGAGGTAAGAACATTTGTTTTTAAGGCGTAACTCAACAAATCTTTCAAGTATAAACTTGTACGTAGTATATTATCTACTCTGAGATGTAAAATTAAATCTGTCCATGCGAGGATGACTACGATTCTTCATCATTTAACTCAAACTAATTAAATAATTCATAGAGACTTTATATAAATGAACATCCTAGTTGATTTTTTTTCAAAAGAAGAAACTGCTAAATACACCCTCATTGTATTTTCATATTCAAATTCCAAATCGCATTTTTTATCTAGACTTAACAAAGTACTTTCAAATCGTCAGAGTCTACCACCGGATTAGGAGCGACGTTTTTGCTGAGAAGAATCCGGCAAGAAACTCAACAATTACTTAAAATTAAAAGAAACATCTCAATTATACGTGACATGAATATTGCTTTATCTATATATAATAGTCCACAAAAGCAGTTAAGACTATCTCGTTCTCTCCGAAAGTATTTGAATGAGACAGAATGCGCCATAATGAAGCTTAGTTTTTAAATGTAAGCTATTAGAATTTAGAGGTCAATATACCGAATGACACCTAATCATTTGAATAAGTGTAAATATTCCAAAGCCACCCTAAAATTGAGTCGTTCAAACATAATAATCTTGAAACTCGAAATTCTTTCTACAAATATTCTCCAAATGTTGGAATAAAAAATGCTGATGGCTATTGCTCCGGCCAGTATAACAATATCCCCCATTTTATATATCCCTTTATTGTAAATCACGGGTTAGAAAGGTCTTAATGTATTGGTATGTAAACATAGACTTTTGAAGAAGAATCAAACACAAATATCCAAAATATTTCATTACAGAAACCGGCATTGTTCTCTCCCCTTGTAAAAGTTTGCGCAGTCGGGAAATCTAAGACATACGCACAATAAAAGAGGGTTTCTGTTTTAGTTACAGATTAAAAATCTGTTACGTAAAGTTTATATTATACTAGCTGATACCCGGGACTTGCTTGCGTGCTTTTGAAGTTTTTTTCCGTGTGAAAGACACCCTATGTCATTTTCTGTACTCTTGACAACGTGTGTTTCTTTCAGGATAGGTTGAGTAGCAATTATACAAACAAACTTCGTTTTTGTTATATAATATATTGATATTTTATGTGGGTCGCTATAGTGTCCAAGTAGTGTGCACTATAGGGCTTCGCACGGCCAGCGTTAGCAATAGATGTTAAATACCTACAAACACACAATAAATTATACATAAACCTTCCTCTTAAATCTCCTCACTCTATCTATTAAAAAATCGCATCAATAACCATTTAAGTGCCTATAGGGACGGACAGACAACGGGAAGCGACTTCGTTTGAAACTGTATAATGTATTTTATAATTTTAATTTTAGTTTAGTTTTAATTATTTGGCACGCTCCCGCATGATTCCGGTTTGGGGCAGATCTTTTATCTATAAGTAGGTAGGTTAAAATCTGTTTTGTGTCAAAAATTAAACCTAAAATTTAATCAAGATAAGTTATTTTAGTATAAAGATTAAAAAAAACGGAAATATTGCCAATTTCTAATATAAATTAAATAAAAACATTACCTTCAGAACTCCGCACTTCTTCTCAATACAAACTATTACTGTGCCTTCGTACTGCTCCGCCCTAGCAATTTTTGTAAATCGGCGAATTTTTTTTTAATATTACGATATAATATTTTCTCCCACATTAAGCATGCTTGGTGTTGCCCTGCGGCTATTGTGATTCTCCCCAGCCTACAGCTACGTCACCGTTATCTGTGATTTTGAATGGCGGATGCCGAGTTTGATTTTTCCATTTCCCTTCACATTTGAATAATATTTCTACCTGAGATGCCTTTTGTGAACACGTTTTAATATACCCTTTCATATGTATGGGATATGTAATATATGTTTGTGGTCTGTTACTGGATAAATATAGATATTAAATATTCCCACACTGTTTCTTACTATATAGGTACATTGTTATCGGAGGCAAAGACTCACTTTGGGTCACTGTGCCACAGCAGTAAGTTTTTACTATATTGACTACTACCGGTAGCGACTTCTGCATTTGTTTAAGTACAAATTAGCTCATGTCCTTCCCCAGGATATAATCTATCTCCTTGTCAAATTTTATCACGATCCAATCAGCCGTTTAACCCTGATATGTAGCAAACAAACAAAGTTACTTTCATTTATTATATTAGTAGGGACTTCCTTACAAAATTTTTGCATTGAGAATAAGGTTAACTCAATTTTACTAAACTTTCAGTAGTTTTAATGCCAATGGTACAACTTAAGACTCGTTTTTTTTTTATTGTGAAATTCCCACCAGTACATTACACTGCTGTGAGTGCTGTGACCCAAACGATTGATCTTGTAGATAGTTATTATCTTCATAATTTAATTAAAGTCATCTCCTATATTTCCACTTATCACAAGAAACCCCTCGTGCTCTAATTACGCAAAAACATCGCATCCCCATCAAAGCGAACTGCGCATAATCCTTCAAAGGACGGAGTCTGTCGGTCCAGCTTATCGTGACCTACCCGGTGGCTAACCCGACTTAAAAATATGCAATTATCATCCTGTACCTTTTTTGGATACTCTGGGTTCTTAGGACCAATTAGCAAATTATACTAAATCATATAAAAATAAAAAAAAATATAATAAAAATAGCCAGAATAGTTATGAAATAAATAATTATAATTACTTAAACTAAAACGCTCTGGGGTCAAAACTAAGCAAAGATATTTAAAACTATACTAACATTTATACAGAGGTAAAATAAGTTTGTAATATAGTGAATCTGGAGTGCAGAGACGGGTCAGTAATCAATGTTATAATTTACCATAAGGCAATAATGCTGTCCCATTCTATCCTATAACATTAGTAACTAAAATTTTGACATGAAAATCTTTATTCTATTTAGACATGTGTAAAATGCTAGTAGTAAATAAATAGCTTTGTGTAGTTAAAAAGGCATGTAACAGAGGTCAATATATACTGGTGCTTTTATAAATGAATCCCACTATCTAGAGGGTAGCTATAATCCCAAAATGATTGGCACCCTCGCTCGATAAATGCTCTTTAATGTTGGTAAACAGGCGTACGAAATGTGGTTAGTGCTCCAGAACTTTACAAAATATTGTCTGCTAGAAATATTGTTAAATTAATGATAAATTACGATTGTTTTTAAATAAATAATTTAAATTAATTTCGTATTCTATTTCTCCATCGGTTTGGAGATAAAACCGCCTGCGAAGAACCGGCAAGACACTCAGCCTCCTATATTTTATTATAGTTACAGATGTAGTTGAAAATTCAATATGCCTTAGATACAATAACTATAGAATACTATTTCTATCTTGCCTTACAAGTATGACTTGCTCCTTACTCATAAATCTTCTTAATATATGCGAAATATACCACTCACTGGCTCACCATGAGATCTCTAAAACTATGATCTCAAAATTTGGAGTAGTTACTGTTTTCGTAACGTATCAGACTTTGAACAAATCCACCTAAAACTGATTTTTACCTACTAAGTCGCGGGGGAAAAGGTAGTGCTGAATTTCGACCTTACAACAGTATTATTCACTGTATTACCTATACACTAGCTTCTGCCCGCAACTTCGTCCGCGTCGAGCTTAAAATCCCAGAGGAACCTAACATTTTGTAGAGGCAAAAAGTGTCCGTAAACTATACGTGTGTCAAATTTTATACAAATCCATTCAACCGTTTACCTGATTGAGCAACAAAAATACATCCATTTTTTACGTTGGTGACTGACGTGTACTGTGGTATAAATTACCCTATAGATGTATGTATAGGAAAGTCGATAAAACGTCGACGGCATTACATTGGATCTGACCCTCGTAATACTCTTAAATGGCGGACTGACAGCCGTCTGATAGTTGAACAAGATACCTTGTTACGCACTTGATCGAAGTAATCCTAGTCTACAGCATTAGCTTAACAAGAGGAGATTATATGACGACCAGGTGTAATGACTCCAGACATATGTCAATAACACATTTATAATGGCGTCGATTATTTTTGTCAGGACTCTTGAGGAAGAGTCTTGCTATTCTTTTCGCATGTGCTGGATTAAATAAGGATGGCAATACTTTAAGTCTTGTCAAATCAGTATAGTTAAATTGTATTTATAGGTATTTTACCATCAATGAAAGGATATCATGTAGTGAACAGACAGTACAGTAGCGGTGCTAAATCTGTTGTTCAAATTACTAAACTTAATTAATTTAACAGATCAAAAAATATTGCCATCCTTATTAAACCACGCACATGAGAAAGGGATAGCATGACTTTTAGACCTGTCAAATTAGTTAAGTTTAGTAATTTTGAACAACAGAATCTACATCAATATAGATAGCCTCACTAATTTACGAAACAGTCTTCGTATGTACATGGTTTTCTGTGTTGCAGTAAATTGCACATTTTTTAAGGACCATTGAATATCAATACAGAGCCTTTTTACCTCTCCAATGGCTACCTTTTAGCTGGATAGCAACCATACTCGATGCACTCGACATCGTAAAACCTCACTAACAGTTACAATAACCCACACACGCGTAGTTTCACTGTAAATACAAATAATGTTATACGCATTGTTTTTTTAGCGTGTGCCTCAAGATTATAGGCTGTAGCGTTATTAATAAAAATGAGACGGAAAAACAAAGATTAGAACATTTTTAAGATATTCAATGTCATCATTATTCATACTAATATATACGCTGAAATTCGTTAAATGAATGGAGTACCATATTATTCGGTCATAATATAAAACGTTTCAAATCATAATTTACACATGCACCCTAATAAAGCCCTTATAGCGTCGACTTACGTCTTCTTTTCATTAACTTCGTATTCAATTAACCAAGCCCATTCTCTAAACACTTTCATTTGAAATAGTGCGTTGATTTTGTTCATATTTATATATTTTTTAGCTTATATTGTATTTAGCTACGTAAGCAAACAAGCAATTCGCTCACCTGATGGCAAGCGTCACTCCCATACCAGATGAGGTTCCAACCACTCAATTTACATCAAGAACGTTCTGCCACGCTCACGATAAAGCCTTTTTAATTCATTCCATGACATTCTAAAATATTGATCAAAACAGGATGATTCTTCACTTTCACTCTTACATACAAGTAGACATTTTTTTTTCATTCTCTTTCTTTTCTGTTTTTTTTGGATTTGTCTCTGCCTTATCTGATCACTTGTACCACACCTCACTCACACAGGCGACTGTCTGTATGGACATTGAAATGGCGGATAGCGGGAAATCAGCTATGCACAATAGCTGGGGTTTCCCGATTTAAAAGCCCCCGCGCCCCTCTAAACAATAATTCAGTTTCACCCTTCCGAAGTGCAAGGGCGCAGTTACCGAGGGCACTTTTAGGGATGGGAGCTGACAAATCGATAAACGGTTTTCCTGAATTGCCGGTGATCAGAAAGAAAAATAATATAGGGTTCTTTTTTTTAATTTTAACATCTGATGCTATTAAACCATGCATGATGCATAATGCAACCAACATGCATGATGATATTAAACCTTTTTTTTTTCAATTTGCTAAAAAACGCTCGCGATAAGCCTGACGGCTTAAGCTATACAATAAGGTATGTTATGGTATCAACTAGAAAGAACCTCGAGATCCTAAAGCCTGAATCTATCTGACAAATATAATCATTACATAATACAACACATTTACAAATAAAGAATGTAGAAAGCCATCGACCAACCAAAGTGTATACTTTATATTGTATTTTTTTATGTGTAAAAGTTCGGCTACATCCCTAGCCCACGGTCCAGGGGTGCACCACTGCACCCCGCTAGGTTGCTTCACCGCGCATGTCAAATTTACACTCTACACTAATTGTGTTTGCCTGTTATTCGGTTTGCTTGTTTATAAAACCGCCTATTTACTGAATAAGCTTATACCGGCACCTTATTTCTGATGTTGCTACTTCTAAACTCAAATTGTTAGAGAGAAAATGAGAAAAAATAGTAGAACTACTGCGGGCACAATCTGACCGACCATACACCATATGCATAATAGCAAGCGGCTAAAAAAATTACATACATAGCATAGTACATCACGCCAAATGCTTCACGGAGTAGGCGGTGAGAATAGAGCGCCATTTCTCTCTCGACTTAACACCTCATTTGCTTCTTCTACATTAACCAATCTTTTCATCCATGCCCGAGTTCGATTCGATTCGAGTACTCTTTACCTTTCTGTCATGGACTACGAGTGAGCCTATATTCGCACATGATGTGTAAGAGACTTCTCACCTTACTCTAAAATCGCGCGCGCTCATTGGTCAAATCAAATAGCGCGCGCTTCTTGTAACATACTTCCGTCCCTTTTCACGAACAGCTTGCAGGAAACCGAGAGGAAATATATCACAAATCAAAATGACTTCATTTACTAGATGGTGTTTAAAAAGGCAAGTTTTACGTTGATTCTCAGCTGTAGACCGGCTGATACAATTTGCGAGCCGGCGCCACGCCGCGGGCGACCCGACGACGCCTGCAAATTAATGCTGAAAAGGACTGAACAGCCAACAAAGATATTCATTTCTTGCAAACCTATTTACTATTATTATGAACCCCTGTTTTTATGTTGATCTCTGAATAACAGACCAAAACAGTTGTATTTTTGAAAGATTGATAAAAATCATCGTTTTAACTGGTTTTATTTATGTAATCTATCTTGGCGTGAAATTTGACGAAATCCAACAAACTGCAAATCAAGATTACTCATATATTCATCGCTATCTTCAATTCATTTTATTCAAAATTTATAAAATATTAATAGATGACCAACTGATGCCCTAAGATGAAGTAGAAGTCGTCTGTTCTCTATATGATTCTGTATTTGATATTTTCGACGATAATTTTCATCTCTGTGACCAATAATTTCAAAGTCTAAAGTCGAAAATCGACAAAAGATACTGAATAATTACAAGACATTTTAGAACAAGTGAACTAACCCTACTTAGTTGTTGATTCGGGTGCTTTTTAAAATGCCGTTACTATTAGTAGGGGAGCCGAAGCGGGGATTTTGGGATTTACTCGAGCACCATGATGAGTACCTCCGCCATATATGAGCCCTCCATATAGGTCCGCGCGTCTAGGGCAGCTTTTTTTTACTTTCAAACCATCAGTTTAAGAAATATCGTCCCTATCACCGTCAGATTATGTGTCAGCATGACTAGGACATCAAGCTGAACCTTCTGTAAAAAAATCTATTAATATGCATATTGTATTTTCAAAAATTGACCACGAGCTTGCGTCACGTCCGAATCGTCAGTCTTTCGAATCAGGAGCTTTTTCGGGTTCACTTAACATCCCCTCTGAAAATCTGACGCGCTCGAGTATGTCCATGTAACTGTTTCATCTACATTTAAAAAAAAACTTGCATATAGGCGGTCTCCCCATCGGCTTAGGGGGGAATACATCATATAACCTTATTGTCTACCTACTATCTAACCTTAAAAAATAGGTCCCCATGACGCTCGAGTGAATCCTAATTTAGCTTCGTGGGCTCCCCTGCTATATATTTTATTTGGATTTTGTAAAACAACTAAGTGTTATAATATGAAAATGGTATATTCAAAGTTTATCTCACAGAGCCCGGTATTCTCTTCAGAGGCTTACCTCTTCTGTATTAAGGCAGTATTTCATTACATTATCAAACTTTCGCATAGCCCGTGACCATTAATTAAACGACCCCTGAATACATTACACGGGCCGACCACTCCACGGAAATATAATTAAATTACAAAATTATAAACTCTTCTGCTTATATCGAACTCATTTTAGTAATCTATTCAAGTGATACCCAGTGTTCGAAATATTATGCTTGGACATTGTCCCACAGCTGCATCTACGCACTAACTTAACAAAACTATGGGTACCAGATAACTGAAATAATATTAAAATAAAATCTTCTAAATACAAACATTTAAACTAGATATGTTTATCACATAAATACTTGCCCTGTCGGGAATCGATCCCACAACACCTAGCGTAGCAGTCATGTTTTCTTAATACTACAATATAATGTACCTCTTTTACCTATGGCTACCTTTTGCCATCGCACCCTTCACCGATAAAGTGAGTTTATCCCCACATTGAAATAGTCTAGTAATGAAATAGACGAGTGAAATGAGAAGAGTCGAGAAGTTGACTTAGAAGTTATGACCTTTTCGGAATAGCATTGCTACTCTTCAAAACATAATAACGATAGTCGATAACATGTCAATAAAATTGTTGAAACAGCTCCCCGCCATGGTTTTCCCAAAGAGTTACAGTATGAAGTTCTGAAGAACTCCATAAAACTATCAAAGAAGAACCTAACAGATATATCTGCCGGGTGGAGAAGGCGCGAGTGATACGCCTGGTGCTGCAAGCGTCCATAGGCTACGGTAGGCGCTTACTATAGCGTATATATACATAGGCGGCCCGTATGCTTGTTTGCCACATTAATGGTACAAACTTTGATTAAAAAAAACATCGTTAACCAATACCTTTTACCGCACGTTTAAAATTGGTTGCATTTAAAATTGCTGACGAAGTTATTCACTGCGCTACCAGCTAGTGCAGCGGCTGGGTACAAGTATCTCCCTAATTACTTTACCGCATTCGGCACGCCGCCGCATAGTTTGGTAACGAAACCAATTAGAGCACTTCCATGGGATCACGACACGTTACATAAAGCCTTTTAAAACGTTTAAACCTTTACAAAAACCGAAATATAGTTCTTGAAAATAACACTATTTTAATTACTTAAAACATACATACATACATATCTTATTGGTGTCAATTCTGTTGTACAAAATCGCCTAAACAAAACTAATTTGGTTGACGAGACAAAAAAATCTTGCTATACCTTTCTCATGTCATGGGTTAAATAAGGATAGTCAATACTTAAAATCCTGTTAAATTAGTTTTGTACAAAAGAATTAGCACCATTATGACGTCAGCTTTAAACTTCGTGAAGCTGAAGTTTATTACCGAAATAAAGGTTTTTTTCGTAAATAATAAATGTGTTCCCACATTACGAAAGTGGATTTCAAAATCTTTCGTCACGCCTAACCAGTTGGTTATTTTTTTAACTCTCGTCCACCTTTTCTGGAGCTTATTCATACAAGCCCTATGTACGCCTCATTACTTCTTTGTGAACGTACAACATGAAGGTTCCAAGCTATTTCTGCGAAACAACGTTTTGTTATATGATGGAAACGCGCTCAAGGTAGTCTGTTATTGCTATTCTCGCGGCCCAACTAACAGAGAACTCGATAAGATAATCCGACTCAATTGGAAGCCAGGCCGCTCTATTAACTGATCTCGGGCCTGAGATATTGCATAATTGATCGGATTACGCTCTACCTATTTGGTACCGAGGCATGTCTGTTTAACATCATGCTTTATTCCAACCGAAATTCTTTTAGGTATTTTACACTATTTCATGTCTGATTGTAAGTGAAGATATGTCGAAGGTGGAGCTTGCTTGTCTATTAATAGCCTATTCACTCTAGTCGTAAGGCCCAGACATTACCCGCGCGAATTCTGTTTTGGGTCACGCCCACAAATCGACTTTTTGGTTTATGAAATCCTTAAGTATAGTGAATGACTTGTGGATGAATGATACAAAGTTCCAACCCGGGACCCTTTCTGCCCCTTAAAGAGTCCCAAGTTGTACGATTCTGAGAACACTGACGAAGGGAGACAATTCTACTGTACTACAATGCTTATCGGGTAGCTCTTGCAGTAAGAAGCTTAGTTGCTAAAAGTTGAATATGCATCAAATAATTACTTTCAATACCAAGCCACAAAGAAGCTATGTCTGTTCGTTCCCTTTTCACGACTAAGCGGCTAGGCCGATCTTGATTTACATTTAGAAAGAAATAGTACGCGTAATGAGGATAGTTATAGGAAATTTATTTTCAAATGAAATGGTATTTTTTCTGACGCGAACCAAGTTGCGTGTAACAGTTGGTAATATTTTTCAAATAAAAAGTATGCAACATGATCGCTCCGCGTGACCGACCAAAGCTAATGATGTCTACACTGCGGGCCATGATTAATGGTGCGCCCGGTTTAATTCCACTTATTGCCGAAAATGTAATCACTCGTCGAAAGCCGAACGAAACGACTTTGTCTAGATTCATCCAGCCACGACACGATTTGCATTTACGTTATTAATCTTGTGACGTTGCGACTTTCGGTGCATTTATGTGATTGTCAATTTGTGACGTGTGTACACACACACCTACTGTCATTAATCATATCAAAAGGGTGTGAGATACTCATCATTAACATTGTCTTACCACACACACACATGCATTTTAAATGAGTTAAGTGGAGCTCTTTAGTTCTGTTTACCTCAAAAAGTAAGTACGTAGTATTTAAGTAGGAATTCTGTACTTAAAGCGCCCATATGTGATACTTTTTCAATAATTTATTACTAATGTTTGGCAAAAAATTATGTGTTATTGACACAAAACAGATTAAACTATTTACAAAAACATATCTTAACCTACCCACTTATAGATAAAAGATCTGACCCAAACCGGAATCATGCGGGAGCGTGCCAAGAATGCTGGCAGCATTGCCACGCTGGATAGCAATGCGTTATTATGAGAATTCTAAATTCTTTGAATAATTGTGAAAATTGTATACTTTTGTACAGCGAACAGTATTCAATGCATTTCTAATTACCTTCCTCCCCCGGTCAAAGCTAAAATACCTTAAAAATTACGTTTGATAAATCACACAGCGACGTAATGCAAGGGGTTGTGATTTACACCGCAAACTAACGATCGGGTCGCGGCCGGCCGGTCATTCGTGTTATAAATCAGCTTTTATGGCTGCTCACTTTCACTGCACGGACTTGTAATTATACCACCACTGTGTTAGCAAAAGTTTTACTTTCGTTTGTAAGATAATAATGCGAGTAAAAGAGTTTTTCGTTGGTCATTTGAGGTGGATTAACCTCCTTTGCGAAATTCTTAAAATGAGCAGCAATTATTTATGACACTGTATACAGTACTCTATGTAAATCCTTGTCTGTGGAACTTTGACATTTGTGAAAATTATTTTGACATTATTTGTTACTCTAAATAAATGCGCCAAAATTCAAAAGAAGCATAATTATAAATATAACTCAAACGTTTATTGCGAATGTAAGTACAATATGTTTTCAATAAAATAAACAATTCATATGAAATCTTCTTTGCCTACTTTGTGTATGCCACGCGTACTTTATGTAAGACAAGCATCTAAACCAACTATCATCATTTGAAATACCTATTTTTTTTAACTGCACAAAGTTAGCATACAAGCATAAGGACCCCATTTTATCAAGCGGTTATCGTATTCTGTAGACGCTTGCAACACCAAGGATATCACTTGCTTGTTGCCGGTCCTACACAAATCTCGTTACACCCTTCTTATTATAATAATAATAATAATTGCTCGGACATTATCACACATCTGGCCCCAAACTAAGCAACTATGTATGTATGTATGTACTATGGGAACCAGCAGCTGATACAATACTTATATACTTTTTTGGGAAATACATACTTATAATACATACTAAACACCCAGACGCAAGGCAAACATATTTGTCACATAAATGTTTGCTCCGGCGGGAAACGAGCCCGCGACCCCAGCGTAGCAGTCAGGTATACTAACCACTAGACCAGAGGTCTCGTCGTATTACATGAGAAAGGTAAAAATTACCAAAACAGTCACCTTGATTATGCCTTCGTGATTCCTGGTACAATATCCAGAGCTATACGAATTATTCCCGTTACTAAAACAATCTAAAGCACCTGTCCTAATTAAACGCAGCTAACCTCATTGAAATAACCCCTTTGACACCCTATCGTCTGTTGATTCAGGCAGACAGACGCACAAACAGATCGGCGCTCTTTGTCTCACCCCACTTGATAACTAATGAAACCTCACGCACCACCTGCAGTAACTATCACTCTTACCATCTCATAAATAAAATCTATTTTCAATAGACTCCACTGCAGTTGACGGTAGGGTCTCTCAAATCGTGTCAAATATAACTTGAGCTCTCGCCCTCAATAGGGTTTGAATTTTTAGGGATATTATATAATGGTAATGGAAATGAAAAGAGTCCAGTTATTTTGGTTTGTTTTGGTCTGACCATGGGAGGTCGTTTAATTAAGAGTGTGAATGATGGCTCTCTTCAGGGCTTTTTTTAAACGGTTACATGACTGCACTGACCGTGGCGTGGCTTTGAAGGGAGATTTTTTATTATATTTTATTGAACTGAAAATACCAATTAATAATTGGTATATTTTATTTTCTATTGCACCCTTTCTTTACAGTTTGAGTTTACTATTAAAATCCACGTACAGGTTATGCCGTTTCTTTTTTAATGATTTCTTCTGTATCATGATACATCTGACTGATATGACGAGACCGCTGGTCTAGTGTTTAGTAAACCTGACTGCTACGCTCGAGGTCGAGGGTTCGATTCCCGCCAGGGCAAACATTTATGTGACAAATATGTTTGCCTTGCGTTTGGGTGTTTGGTATGTATTATAAGTATGTATTTAAAAAAAAAGTATATAAGTATTATATCAGCTACTGGTTCCCATAATACAAGCTTTGCTTAGTTTGAGGCCAGATGGCGCTGTGTGATAATGTCCAAGCATTATTTTTATTTTATTATTATTATCTATATCTATATTTGTTATCTGTTTGACACATACTTCGAACCTTCTTAATCTTAAGCATGTTGTGGCAGCTAGCAAGCACGGCGCTTAGAATATTGACTCAGTGTAAGTCCTTATTCTGAGATACGGCCCGCCTGATAGGAAACTGTCACAATAGCCTATAAACGCTTGCAAACGCGCGTTGCGAACTTTAATATCTACTCACTGCCTACCCTCGCCTACTTACAGCTTATCCTCGAGGTACACTGGAAACCTTATTCACCGCGCAAACACCACACAAGGCAGTGTACTGTCATTAATATTGACTGATACAAGTTCTTCAGTTATAAATCAAATTGACATGACAGATGTACCTAGGACTCACTTTCTCAAGTTTTTCTGTCGTAATGGATCTTCCCGGTTCATTCTCTCTTTGCAAAGCACCGATCATCTGTCCTTATCACCACCTTTAGGACATGCTGGCAATTGCAATGGCCGGCTAGATGGGTACCTTCGCATTTCCAGATATTTTGCCGCCAATCAGTAGTTTGTATCCTCGTAGCCCACTGGCGCTATTGGGCGACGGCTAAGGGTGTCAAATTTGGGGAGTCGCCATTCAAAAACTTTCTACGTCCGCGTCGTTGGTGCCGGGTAACGCTAAAGGAAAAATTACATTCTAAATAAAAGTTCAAACTGGTTCAGCAATAAAAATATACTCGATAATGATTTCCTTAAGTGGGCGCCACATTTTGTTTCTATACCACTAAAGTGGCACGAAAGTCCACCTGATGGTAAGCAGTCACCGTAGCCTATACCCGTTAGCAATACTAGGGTATCACTAACGGGTTGCCAACCATGTTGTTGATGAGAATTCACTGTGCTAGCAACATTACTACTAGTCCAGTGTATCTTCGTGGAGCACTGGCAACCTTACTTACCGGAGAAACACAAGACTACATCAAGTAGGTTATTTCACTGCGGTCTTCTGTAAGGTGGAGGTACAGTCCCCAGTCGGGCGGCTCCATTTTAAGTGGGAAAACCCACGGGAAATCCCAAATCGCCCCACCTCTCTTTAAAACAATATTCTTGCCCGGAGTGTCAATGGTCCTAACGCCGGTTCTGCTCGTAGCCAACTCTCCACCCATCTCCACAGCCCCGATCAGTACATGGTGAGTGCATTGTTGCAGGCGTCAGCAGCGCACTACCAGACCCAACTAGCGACCCTTGGTACGGAGAACGAGCGACTGCACGCGCAGGTGGCTGCCCTGTCCTCTGGTGGGGGGGACCAAGAGCGGCGGTTGGATGATGTCGCGCAAACGGTCGTGCGCGCGCTGCTCTCGCAGAAGGTAATTAGACCACTCTGTTTGCATCTTACCATTCCGTTGTGGCCTTGTGGTTGAAGCAACGGCCTGTCATATGATGGACCCAGGTTCAAATCCCGGCTCGTACCAATGAGTTTTTCTAAGCTTAAATACAGTGATTAATCACACCATGAGATTTGGGATTTCCCGTGGGTTATCCCATATAAATTGGAGCCGCCCGACTGGGGACTGTACTTCCGCGTTACAGAAGACTGCAGTGAAATAACACTACTTGATGTAATGTTGTTTTTCTGCGGTAAGTAAGGTTGCCAGTGCTCCACGAGGATACGCTGGGCTATTTACTACTAGCCACTGTGCTAGTAGCATTACTATGCTGCTAGCACAGTGAGTCCTCATCAACAAAATGATTGGCAACCCGTTAGTGATACCCTGGTATTTCTATCGGCTATGCCGTATGAGCCGGTAAGGATTTCCTCTAAGCACGGTCGCAATGAGAAATATGTATTAACTTCAAAATATAACATCTGATTTCAACGTGCCCAATGTCCACCCGTACCTCCTGTTAATTTGCTCATCAGACGAATCTTTTTAAAACCTCATTAGTGCGAATGTGGACAATACTAAACATAGCAGCCAACTGAACTCTGATGATCGTGGCTCTGCGGTGAATAAAGCCTCCAGAGATCCTCGAGGATGCGCTATGCTGGCAATACACACCGCATAAACAAACCATAAACAAACGTAGTACTTTATTAGGTTTTCCCCCGTTATTAAAAAAAAATCTCCAATAATGTAAAATTTAGGTACTCATAATCCAACAGTGACATTAAGATGCATTCCTTGAAAAAAAAATCTCATAATTATGACCCCGCCGAGGATTATGTGGCACAACACTTGCACATAAATCGTGTAAATGGGACAATTCGGCCTTAGCTGGCACCGTAATAATTTCACTCAGGCTTGGTCGACTATAATCTGGCGTAATCTAACCGATAATGCGAACGTTTCCGTTTAAATCCAGCTTACGAGCGGCCGCCATGTTGGCTTAGTTTTGGCGCGAGCCAGCTCACTTCTTAGATAAATTAGGTATGCTGTTGTGGAAGCTAGACCTCAAACCGGAAGTGGCATTTTAATTAAAGCATTTATACTGCTTTTTTGCCAAACAAATTTTGTTTTTCAAAACTTACATATAATCATTATTTACTTTATGACCAATCCGACATTTTATAAATCTTTGCATTCTATTAGTTAAGTTGGATTGTTTTCAAAAATATACATTTTACCTACATATATCTAATCTATAGGTACTACAGTTGATAAATAATATATTAATTTATTTTAATAATTAATTATCTTAATATTAACAATACTGCTTTCGAAGCTTATTAATTACACACACACAATTAGTCACGCGTGATATTTACTCAAAAACGGTTTTCCATCATCTCAGACAACGTTAAGGCTCTAATTACTTCCGTCAGATAATTTGACATAGTCACACATGGCGTGGGGTTATCAATAGGGGATATGATGTGCGGAGGCGACGTCATGGATGACGTTGATTGCTTTATCATTATTAGCGCCGAAATGGGGGAGGAATTAGGAATCGTTGTGCAGAAGTTTTGAATTCAGTAACACTGTGGCTAAGTTCCTTTATGCTTGTAGGCAATATAGGCAGGGGCGTGCATTGCATATAGGCAACAAGTATTTGGTGTCGATTCCGTTGTTCAAAATTACTTAACATAACTAATTTGACAGTTCATAAAGTCTTGCTATCCCTTTCTCATGTGCGGGGTTAAATAAGGATGGCAATATTTTTAGACCTGTCAAATTAGTTAAGTTTAGTGATTTTGAACAACAGAATCGCCACCAATGCCTACCTCCAAAAAAATCATATAAAAATGTATGACGCAGAATAATAAGCTTATACATATGCATATGCATATGCGTAATTTATTGAGCTAAGTAAGATTTTATATTAATTTCTTCGCCTGCCGACCTAAAACAAAATTAAATGGACGCCCCTGAGTATAGGCGTTAGGGCAATTGACAGGGCCCCGGACAAGAATATTGTGGCGCCCGCTGGAAATTATTATCGAGTGATAATTTTTTGCTGAACCAATGTGTAGAAAGTTCTGTAGTTTTATTTTAAGTGTTCCGTACCTCAACAGGAAAAGGGCACTCATATAATATCGTTTGTTGTCCGATTGTCTGCCTTGCTTGCTTTTTTTGTATATATTTGTTTTTTTTATATTTTCCTGTCGGCGTTTTATAGGAAACTAGCTGTTACCCGCAACTTCGTCTGCATTTGTTTTAGACAAAAGTAGCCTATTTCCTTCCCTAAGATATAATCTATCTCCTTGTCAAATTTTATTACGATCCGTTCAGCCCTTTACTCCTGCAAAGGTAGCAAGCAAACAAACAGAGTTACTTTCGCATTTACGCATCCGACGCGATGTGTATGACAATGAATGAATATAGATACATAATTTTCGGTTCATTCACTGGTTTTCCTCATTGTATTCATCCAAACTTCACCCTCGAATCGCACAATCTCAGTTTACTCAACTCACCCGAAATTTATAACCGCATGAATTAATATTATTTACCCGTAATTAAATTTAAAATTCAATTAAGATTACTTGAGATATTTTAATAAACAAACTCGGCGGCCGGGGCTCGTATCGTCTCCATTTAGCGGGACGTCTGAAAGTTGGCAACACTGAAAGCAATGTCTTGCCATCCACCCCCTGTAATTACCACCCGTCAATTACGTAACTCGAATTTAATTTAACTAATGAAGTATAATTAAAATGTTCGCGTTTATTTCTAAAGACAGTGACGAGAGGGGGATGTTCAAATAGGCGAAATGGGGGCGCTTTTTATCGTAAACGTTACATGGCAACATTTGGGATAACCATTTCGCTAAAGATTAAATATTTAAAACAATGGAACTGATGTAGCAGGGCAACTTAATTGATAGGATATGTTTTGGTTCAGGTGGAATCATTTATGAGGATTTCAAGTATCAATTTTATTATAGTGTTAAAATATTGCATCGTAATGATTAAAAGTGATTTGTTTGATAGTTGAATATTAGTTTCAGTAAAGTTGTCTAGCCTAGTAGTTAAGTAGTAAGCTCGACTCTATGCTAGTGTCGCGGCTTCTGTTTTGATACTGGGCAAATATTGGATAAGATTTTACGTTTGCCCTAATTCTAAACACATGAGTACTAATCGGTCACTTACTTGGTGGCAACTTTCGTAAAAAGGGGTACATAGTTTTTTTTTATTATCATTATGTACGGGTCAGCGATTGACCGCGATCTCACCTGCTGGTAAGTGAAGATGTGGTCGAAAGAGGAGCTCGCTTGCCCATTAGTAGCCTATTCAGTCTAATCTTAAAGAGTCCCACGTTATAGGCTTCTGGGAACACAGACGAGGGAGAGAATTCCATTTCTTTTCTGTACGCATTATAAATGATGACGCTAAACACTTAGTGCGTATTAGTAGTATCTCTCCCTACGCCTAGTGGTCCGATGTCGAAAAGGTGATTGAGAAGAGAGGTAAGGCGATTTGGGATTTCCCGTGGGTTATCCCATTTAAATTGGAGCCGCCCGACTGGGGACTGTACCTCTGCCTTACAGAAGACCGCAGTGAAATAACACTACTTGATGTAGTGTTGTGTTTCTGCAGTAAGTAAGGTTGCCAGTGCTCCACGAGGATACGCTGGGCTAGTAGTATTGCTGCTAGCACAGTGAGTCCTCATCAACAACATGGTTGGCACCCCGTTATTGATACCCCTGGTATTGCTAGCGGCTATAGGCTACGGTGACTGCTTACCATCAGGTGGGCCGTATGCTTGTGTGCCACCTTAGCGGAATTAAAAAAAAAAAGCTTAGTCATTATGAATTTTTGCTTCACGTATTAATATTATGATGAATTCCACTTGCAGAACGCTCGTGAGGAACTGGGTTGCGCACGAGCACGCGTCCGCGAGCTGGAGGCGCAGAACCGCGCGCTGAGCGCCTTGCTGGTGCGCCAGCTGCGACCGCAGCCGCGACCCTCGCCCGCCACCCCGCACACACCTCACACACCCCACACACCCCATACACCCCATACACCACACACACCTCACACACCCAGAGAGTTGCAAGGTGAGTCTACACAGAAACGCTCATGAACTCAATCTCAAAATCATCTTTATTTGACTAGACTTTACAAGTACTTTCAAATCGTCAGAATCTACCAGACGTCATGTCATGTGGTGTTATTGTTGGTGTGATAAATCACTCAACTAAACAGGACTTTGGAGGATTAAAAGTATTGCCATCCTCATCTAACTCCCCGCACGTGAGAAAGGGAGAAGACAGCAAGACTTTTTAGTCGTTTAGGTTTTTGTACAACAGAATCGTTATCAATAGCTACGTATATTTGATTTTTTCTTCTACCATACTCATACCCAAACCTTTCTTAGGATCTTCTTACTAATATCTTGACACACGGTAGCGTGTCAAGCCAAGTTCAAGCTAGGCGAGCATTATAATTTCATTATATTGTTGGTATGATCTCTTTAGTACACTCTTGACTCTTGACAATTTTATATAGAAAGTTAAACTTTCCATGGCTTCTTCCTCTCACATGAGCATTATCTTTTTTGAATCTCTCTCATCACTAATTCCATCTCTATATCAAAACCAACGTAGCTATATACATGTAAACGCATACCCTTATTCGGTTTGTATGTTGTCTGTAGTTCACGTGGTGGACGTCGGGTCGTGTGGGTCGCTGGTGTCGTTCCGCGACTCGCCGCCGCCCGCGCACCCGCACCCCCTCAGTCACGACGACAAGAGGAGACATCAGATCCTCGCTGATATCTGGACCGAGCTCAAGGTAAATAAATGTATCTTCACGCCTTCCCACAAGGGTCCCCGAAGAGGTAGACAGAGGTGTTAAAACACCAAAGATAATTTGGTGCCAACGTGACAGATGGTGAGTCCGTCGCCGTCTCTTAGGCACTACACTACATACGTCCGTGAATTTCTTCTCATACGTATGCAGGTTTCCTCACGATGTTTTCCTTCACCGTATAGATCGTGGTGTGACCGTGTGACTAATCATTGCACTTTAGTGACAAAAACTTATATTATACAATTCTCGATTCTCGCACGCACACACACACATGTAAATAGAACGAGACAGAGAGAGAAAGTCGTATTTTCGTTACGTGACGATTTCTACCAGTCAACTTTTGCCGCAAGCCGCGTTTAGGGACTTGGTTTAAGAATGAAATAAATTTTGCAGGGTCTGGAAGTGACCCCGGCGAACCTGGCGCGCGCGCTTTCGGCCGTCGACCCCACGCTGTGGGCCGCGCCCGCCCGCCCCGCCACGCTCAGCCTCAGCGTGCCACAGCCACATCCAGACACCAATACAGGTAACAAGGCATTTTGCATAATGTAAGTACATACTGTAGTCTAATTCAAACTAAGCAATCAGAATCAATACAATACCTACGCGTCGAGTAAAATAGTGGTGGCGCGTACAAGTTGTAACTTCGTCAGTCATGCATTATCTACAATAGTGAAGATTGTCAATAAATATTCTATAATAATAGACATGACAGATTAGACAGGGACGGATGACCGCGGGTCCACTGTAGTTTCCTTCACAGCTTTGCCGTCTCTCTCTTGGGAGAGCCAGAAACCTGGTCTCGCGCGGTCTTTCTGCGTTTTTTTTCTTTGTATTATTTAGGAATGTACTGGCATATAGAGAGCGGTATTATTGAAAAAAAATGTTTTTAACTTATTCTTCACTAAACACAAATCATTAAATGATTCTAATCTTACCTGGAAAAATAAATGCATTCTGATCGATACCATCTCCGACATATTACTTAAAATCACAAATCATCAAAGAGGGTTTAACTAGTAATAAACTACCTATCCCTGAGTTTTATAGGCTATATCTTATTCTAAAGGTATAAACTTTTATAAGTAGGTATCCATTTTCTGCGAGCAATGTCGCAAACAATAGCGAGATATAAAAACGATTAAATAATTTATTTACATATTTTATTTTTATTACAAAATCCACAGCTGTTACAAGATTAACTTAAATATATAAATAGTTTCATTAATAAATAAGTTAAAAATAAAATATTTAAAGAAAATAATTAATAAATCATAATTACAGGTACAATCGGTGTGAAAGGGACGGAGGAAGAAAGTGGTGAGGCGGGCGAAGCCGGCGTGGAGTCCCCTGAGAGCGGGGCGAAGGACGAGGGCTACTCCACCATGTCGAGTGACGTGCAGGCCGACGCCTCGCGCCAGTCCGACCACGCCGTAGACCGCACGCTCCCAGACCTCAACGAAGCCTCCGACGAGACTGACAACCAAACCATCGTCTCCATCAACCCTCGAGAAAGGAGACATAGGCTGCTCACAGACGCCGACTACATCTACTTCCCCATAGGCGTCGCTTTCGCCGGCGTCAGAGGAAGCTACCCTCCCTCACGACCCGTCCTCCCGTTCCAACACGTCGTCAGAAGCTTCTCAGATTCACACCTCTGTCTCAAACTCCTAGCAAGCACTACTTGTCCCACCAGCTGCCTAGACAGCCCCACTCCTAGCTCAGGTGTGCTCCTCTTAGATCTCAAGCCAGGCCCCGAAAGACCTCTCAGAAGGCCAGCGATAGCTTCCACCACCAGTTCGGAAAGAGTCTCCTGGGGCAGTACTTTAGGTGACAGGGCAGAAGCTCTACAGTTCGACGCAGATTATGTTCAGCATTGGCTGGAATTGGATGACGCCAGGTCGGCGCTCCAGCAGCGTCACAGAGACTTGGCCGATTTAGAGTACGACAGGGCAGAGTTAGAAGACTGGAGTTTATCACTCTCGTGTGAAGATCTCAGGGACCGACAGTCCCCTTTTGCGGAAATAACTACACCCGGCCAAATATCTTTGTCAACCTTGCCGAGTATAAGAGAAGATGACGCTTTAGAGCTAGAAGAAGATGTTGGCGATTGTCTTTGGAATGATTGTGGGTTTGCTACTGTGGAGATAGATGAGTGTAGAATGGTGGATGATGCAGACACTTCAGATAAGCGATGGGACTGCAACGGGACTCATTCCCCTGGCGGGTCTTGGTCTAGCGCGTCAGATGTCCCCGACAAAAGGTCCAGCACGGCGTTGAGTGAAGACGGCGACTGCGCCAATGTCGGCTTGGACTTCACGAGAGACTTCTACAGGCTCGTCAAATACGAAAGCACAAAGAGCTTAGCATCCAACTCGTCCAGAGGTTTACCCTCACAGGATGCGGGCAGCCATTTGCGCATTCACGAAGTGCAATCTATGGCGCTTCAAGATAGGGAACAAGCGCTGCAGAACGTTCTCCACTTTATAGCCGAGCAGCAGAAATACTGTCGTGACAGAGAAGAGTCAGACTCGATGCCGTCGCGACCGGTGTCAGAAATCCGTGAACTTCCGCCCCCATACGCAGCAGCGGACTTCGACGACGATTCCGTAGGACCAAGGAGCGAGGTCTCTGAAGATAGACAGAGGCCGGACTCTTTCGGCAGCTTCTCTGAGAATGACTCGTGTGATGTAATCTCGAGCGACCGACCCAGGGTAGCGTTTTGTGATAGTGTATCCGAGCCACGATCTACGCCCAGATTTATTGAACGCGAAGACCCTTACGTAGAGTCTGAAGATTACTGCTACGATGAGTACTCGAGGCTGGAAAATACCGAGAACGAAATAGACGAACAGATACTTAAAGTGCAGCGCAAGAACGAGATTAATAAAAGCGCCGATTGTAACCCGAATGGTATAGAAGAACCTCCAGCGAAAGAGGAGAAATCGAGTGACATCGAATCTAGTCGACTAGACCATTCCGCCTTAAAAGAAAATACGGTTAACATAATGCTAAATAAGGGCCCCGTTACCGAGAGAGCTGATGCTGAAACTGGCTTGACGAAATCGTCGAGTTTTCCCTTTTCTTTGGACACTGAGATATCCTTAGTGGAAGAAGTACTGAATGCATGTCGGAGGAGCACCGGAGCTTTGGTACCAGTCCCTGAAGAAGAAGAGAGCTCGTCTCCTGAAACTACATCTCCTCAGATGACAGAGTCTAACACGACGAGCACTTCAACAGCTGAAACTGTGATAGTAAGTAATAACGGTGAAGTGACTCAGAGAGAGAGACCGAGGAGGGAGAAGAGTCGCATTCCCACATTGATGGGAGGGAAGAGGCCCCCTTCTTCACCCAATAGAAAATCAAAGATTCCCATCGCTGAGAAAACTAAGCCATCCACGATGCAAGTGCCACCCATTCCGGAGCCGATCATAGTTAAACAAGAGCACACACTGAGCTTCCACGAAGCTGCTACCTCAAAGGATGTCATTGAAGAGCTTAATAGGTGAGTTTAATGAAATATGTATGTAGGTTATTTTTTTTATAGAATTTTAAACAATCTGTTGGAATCTGCTTAGTCAGTGTTGTCGAATAAAACTTTTTCATCAGTAAAAGAGCTTCCTCCCGCACAATTAAACTGTGGAATGAACTCCCCGCCGTGGTTTTCCCAAAGGATTACAGCATGGGGTTCTTCAAGAAGGGTGTGAAGAGATTTTTGAAGGGTCGAATTTTCTCGGTCGGTCGGATTTTTGAAGGCGGGCCTTGTATGTATGCTTGTTTGCCACCTTAGTGGTATAAAAAAAAAAGTAAAGACTGTTTTCAACGGCTTTGTATTTTACAATTTAAAAAATGAGGCTGGATAGGAAATTTGATAGGATAAAATTCTAATCTGACTGATGGATCCCATTATATATTGAGCAGTAAATAGTTTCTTGACTTTGATAGGTTTTGGCATTTGACCGAATTGTAGGTAACGATTGTGAAAGCAGTCCAATATGACAACTGAGATCAAATTATTTTTCTACCTGTAGGTATTGGTAGCGAGAACATTTTCCGACTACGTATTCGAAACGTAACTTTCAAAATGTAAAAGTCTTCATACGAATTTTTTGTTCCACTTTTCGCCGGCGCACCGCTGTTTATTTTCCCATACAAAAAATAGTCTAAAGCAAAACGGATACGAAATTGAAAGTTGTTTTTGTTGAGGCTAATAATAATAATAATGTTTGGGCATTATCACACAACGCCATCTGGCCCCAAGCTAAGCAAAGCTTGTACTATGGGAACCGGCAGCCGATATAATACTTATATCCTTTTTTTTTGTTAATACATACTTATAAAACATTACAAACACCCAGACGCAAGGCAAACGTATATCTCATATAAATGTTTGCCTCGGCGGGAATAGAACCCGCGACCTCTGGCGTAGCAGTCAGGTATACCAACCACTAGACCAGCGGTCTTGTCTTATTAATGATTGACACTTTAGGAAATATTACATAATGATGTGCCTGCTGAAGTCGCAGGTGTTAAAATGTTTTTAAATTTTATATATCTTATCATATGATAATCGTTCCCTGGGCTGATTTTACCATAATGTGTTTATCTTTTAGATAATCGTAAAAGCAGTTTTGTTATAATTTCTACGCGTGCATTGTGCGTCATATCGTGATAATTGTGATAATGTTTGTCTAGTTGAGTTGTTATAACCTCATTTTGTTGTTGTTTTACTTTAAAACGTGCCAGTGCCTTTTGTTTTGTGGTAAATTAAAAGTTTTTTTTTACTAATCAAAATTGTATTGCAGTATTTTTGGCCTTGTTTCAATTTCGAAAGTCTTTTACACAGATGTGAATTGTTTTATCGATTTAATATTTCAAAAATTTCACAGAAAACTCATACATATATTTTGATTACCATGTCATATTTTTATTGCTGTATCAATTATTTATTACAATTGCAGATAAAATATAAATAAAGAATAGTTTTTAATACATCAGTTCTTGCACAGACAACGTAGAATCGAAAATTCAAAGAGTTGTCTCAGCCCACAGAGTATAGTGCGCCTCGCGACACTTTTTTGTTACAAACAAAATTCTATTTTAAAACTTTCTCGATCTAAACCATAATTCGGGTCTTAAACGCGATACATAATTATAATTTGCTTATTTATCTCGACGTTTCATCCAAGTTGTCTTTTGTCTGATAACTGAGGTTTTATAGGTTTAATTAAGGTCTAGAGAATTGGCCTTAGGCATCATAGTAATTGTTTTTTCTTCTGTATAAACCTAGCTCTAAGCAACACTTATCAAACTGTTTGCGTGACTGTTCCAGAATGATCCGTCAGAGCGAGGGGCCAAGTGTGTCTGAGGCGCGGGGCGAGGACGGGGCGGGGAAGGGGGAGAGGGGGCACAGGGACAACGCGCTGTGGGCCCCCACCGGCTGGGTACACGTCGAGAAGGACATTGACTTCACTGATCCCAAGGTCAGTACCCAGGGGCGTAACTAGGGAAGGCGCTAGGGGCTATCCGCCTCGGAGCCCAGCAGAGTAGGGGGTACGCGAGCCTAAAATATTATGAACTCTTAAGAGAGGTCGGGCGAATTAAGATCTCCCGTGGGTTTCCCATTCAAATTGAATCTGCACGACTGGGGACGACTGTACCTCCACCTTACAGACGACCGCAGTCAAATAACACTACTTTGTGTTGTGTCTGCATTGAATAAGGTTCCCAGTGCTCCACGAGGATACGCTGCGCTAGTAATGCTGCTAGCACAGTGAGTCCTCATCAACAACATGGTTGGCAATGCGTTAGTGATACCCCTGATACTACTAGCGGCTATAGGCTACGGTGACTGCTTACCATAAGGTGGGCCGTATGCTTGTGTGAAAAAAAAATATAGATAGAGAAAATAGACAGTTAGAACACCGTTCTGAGAAGGTCTCAAGTTTGTAAAGCGGGCTACACACGTTCAGTTTTAACTGTACAGTCGAACTGTGCACTTAAAACTGAAGGTGTGTAGGCAAAACTGACAACTGTGCAGTTCTAAACTGAACGTGTGTAGACACCAGGGGCGTCAGTTATAACTGCACAGTTCGTCTGTGCAGTTAAAACTTACGTGTGTAGCGCGCTAAAGATGTACATGGTGTGTGTGGTGACAGGCGCGCGCCAACCTGCTGGACGTGATGCTGGCGTCAAGCGACTCGTCCCCGTCCTCGTGCGGCTCGTCCCCGGCCGACCCGCCGCCGCCCTACTCGCGCCTGCACCGCCTGCACCGCTCAAGGAGGCAGAAAGCTGGTAACTACACATACACCACGCTACACTTGGATTTCATAACCATTACCAACTTAATTAGCTGTCAATGGAAACGAAAGTAGCGCGCCATCAACAATCAGTGCCGGACTTAAATATAAAATTCATTTACGTGGTAAGAACCTCTTTTTTATATGACCCTCAGTCAAATAACACTACTCTGATGTAAGTTAGGTTCCTACAGTCTACAGCTATGTTCAGTGAGTAGCTCAAGGTTACACTGTACTGGTAGTTATATCCTGCTGGCACAGTGAATGCGCTTAACAATCAGTTTTGCTAGCGTCTATGAACTAAGGTGACCGCTTACCATCAGACGGGCCGTACCAGTAATTTGCGAAATACGTAGTATAAAAAAAATAACCTAAATTATTTCTATATAAATGGTGAAGACCATTATACGTATGAATTTCTTTTACTACCATAGATGAGAACGCATAAAATTCGAGCAATATTTGTAGGAAATTACTTTTAATATCGATAAACATTTACCAAAGTAACTAACTAATCGATATTTTAGTTTGGTCCCAACATTTTTATTTTGTTTTGTTATTGTTTTAACGTGACTAAAATTATTTAGTTGTAGTATTACTGTTCTACTAATTTCTGTAATTATTTTTTTAAACAGTTTTTACATATTCAAATATGATTTATTGCATGAAGATACATAAAAATACTAAATTATTTAGTAAAGATTTTTTATAAATATAATAAAGCTTAGATAAAATAAATTGGTGGAACAGATTATCCCATGCCCCATCACACAACTAAATTAAATATTTGTTACTAACTATAAATAATATTCTATTACGAGTTTCGATGAAAATAACCATACAATACAGTTTCAAAATGTTTGATTTGATGTCAATAATCCTTCAGTAAGGATACTAGTATTCAAAACATAAGGATGTGCTTTAAAATGATATCGATATTCACCAAACTCGTAAAAGGACGTAACTGTATGTGATGTTTTGGTTCCTATTTAGACGTTTATTCTCGGCTACACAAAGTTGACTGTCAAATAAAAATGAGATAAATGTAGTACTGTGAAAAACAGACAACATTTTGAAAATGATCTATTTATTTCAATTTGTGAAATGAGACAAGGTTGACACTCAACCTGTGTGTATTATGTGTCGCAAATCTTATACGTTTATTGGCATTGAGTTATATCCCCATATCGAGTAAAGATTTGTGAATATTTTGTTTTCATATATCTGTACACAGTTTGAATCTTTTAACTGAGGCAGTAAAGGATCTGCTTTTAATGAAAAACAAAAGATATTAGTACACAAATGTCAAAGTACAGTTACAAGATATTTTCTGTGTTGTGTCTTGTTATGTCATGTCTGTCCTTGTCACACGTCAAGCCGTCACTCGTTTCCGCTCACACTCACTCGCACCATCTCACTCTCTCGCCTCATTTCGAATAGATTTCATGTTAAAATTGCACATTGTTTCGTAGCTTTTTGTCGAAAGTAATTTATTTTATATATTTATAAGGTTAAATGGGTGTAATCTACAAAATCTATCATACCTAGTAATACGGACCAATGTGCAATGTAACACACGTGAACAAGCGATGCGCCGATGCCGCGTAACACTTGTGTAGGGTTGCCAGATTATTAGTATTGTTTTTTGAACACGTAACAATATCAATGAGGTTGTAGTTTCAATTATTTTAATTTATTTTATTATCATACAGCAAAAACAGATTACAATCAGGAAAAATAAAAAATATATATCGAAACAAAAATAAAATAACGTGACGTCTATATCGTCAATGGGTATTGTCTGGCAGCCCTACGGGCGCGGGGGTCGTGTCTGGAGGGTGTGTAGTATGGTGGGTGTGGTGGGTGTGGGGCGCGGGGGCGCGGCGCGTGGTCACGCTGTGTGTGGGTGTAGCGTCGGGCCGCTAGCGGCTAGCGCGGCGTGTACGCGGCTAGTGTATCGATGGTGTGTGGTGCAGCGGCGGCGCTGCGCACGCGCGGGCTGGCCGTGCTGCGCTGGCCGCGCTCGCGCCCCTCCATCCTCGGCCGCGACGGCTTCTTCGTGCGCTACGGCGACCGCGAGCGCGCTGCCGTCGCCAACTTCGACTTCCTCGACGACCTCTCCGGCGGCTCCTCCCCGGACACCAAAGACTGTGTTAATTAGCAATAACGACGCGTCTCTTTATTG
This sequence comes from Falcaria lacertinaria, assembly GCA_951449985.1. Taxonomy (NCBI): domain Eukaryota; kingdom Metazoa; phylum Arthropoda; class Insecta; order Lepidoptera; family Drepanidae; genus Falcaria; species Falcaria lacertinaria. The sequence continues at coordinate 1,993,222 of OX602111.1, forward strand.
TGTTGTATGTAGCGGTGTCTCCGAATCGAATTATTAGACGAGAGCTAATTATTAAATAAGCAATCATTAAAAATCTCAAAGAAACGTACATACTTTATTCATTTCCAAATCTGAATTTGTCCATTAGTGATGTGATGTCGTTCACTGCAATGATTTGTCGATAATAGGTAGGTAATCGATTTTTAGATACCGCCACCCGAATAATTATATTTTTCTATTGTGATAGTTTAACGTGTGAGGTTCCATTTATTTTGTAGCGTCATGTCCCGTGCCCGCGTCGTGGTCGACAGCGGGGCAGGTCTGTGTTTAATTTTAGTGTAGCGTTAACGTGGCCGCGACAGGCTGCAGCTTCTTTAGATGTTCCCTTATCGATACGAACTCTTCAAACGTAGTTTTGTAGATTATTGTAGTATCACTTTGAAGTCAACTAGGATCGACAACGAAGCACCTCTTCCTAGATTCACATTAATAAGGCGTGAGAAGAAATTCGTGGCCAAGGATGCGATGTGAAATGTTATCGATTTAATTTGATTTTCAAGTACCTATCGCACAAACATCTTGACAATTTCGTGAGTGATTTGCGCTTGTTACGACGCTTCCGAACGAAAACCGCTTGAACGTAAATGTAAGTACGTTCGATTACTTCCCGCATTGTATAGCTTACGCTTCGAACCGATAACTGATACTTAGGTAAGAAGACGAGATAAGAATATTTGACTAAGAAATTGAAAGCTGCGGCCTCGAAGTAATGTGATATTTTTGTATATACTGTAAGTCCCACTTATTTTCGTATACATTTAAATGGATTCCTTTCTAACTGAAAGATGCGTTACTGTTGGAAATAGGATTGAATGACGTTTTATGTATTTCCAGAGTCTGTACATCTGTGAAACTGGCTCGATCGCGCGATGCAACACCTTGCGTCTCTCTCGCACTCCATTTAACTGCATAAAGCGACTGAGATGGAGGTACATAGTACACCACGCGATCGAGGCCTTAAGCATAATTATAAGTACTTATGTAAATATCGGTAATGATATACTTACTTATCGAGCTAGTAACTACTCTTATATAATTATTGAAAAGTCATCTAAAGCAATCGATTAACCATTTAGAGATCCATTAAAATCAAAGGGTACTAAAGTAATTTTATTTTAAGTGTACATACATTTATAACGATGTCATTGGATACTATTTATTGATTTCTATCTTTTGCGATATTAATGTCTGTTTTTGTGTATACTTTTGGGAACATATCATGATATTATGAGACATTTATTTTAATACGCGGGTGACAACAATATTTTTTAATTTGTCGATGCTTTTTATCGATATCTGTTGTTCTGAATTGTCCTTACCTTTTTAATAAGTCGATAAAACGACAGATTTTAATTGGTGGTGAATTATTTTGTTGTTTATTCTTGCATGTTCAATTAAAATCGCCCAGTCGTTTATTGACTTCACACTCGCGTCGATTTCTTTCAATTTAATAAGAATTTTAATTGATTGACGGTCATAAAACCATGACTTAAAAAATGTATGTGTAATTTTATTTTATGGCTATACCAAAGCGAAAATCCTTTACATTTTTTGCCACCACTTGTTATGCTGCGACACTTTTTTTTAATATACCCAGCTTATTTAAAATGGTAAACATTGAAGACAATAAAGGAAGAATTAACCTATACTTATTATTAATTAAATGTAAACGATGCGACGACTTGATTTATATCTAAAATATTAACTTATTTAGTGTAAGCTACTATGTAATTGCCTAATTTGGTATTTACAAATACGTCCCTGACGAGTTTGGATACGTGTTACTGTTTTATCCAGAGTACATGACCATTACTTTTTTTTTAGTTTTATCCATACTCCACGCGTACACAAGGATATTTGAAGCCGCACGAGTTGCTTCAATGCATAATTGCGATTTCAACTTGTGGTGGGTGTTGCCAGTCTACTAAAATACATATTCAAACAACGAATCATTGTTATTTTTCTGTTCACTTATTGAATATGCTACCATAGTTTCCAAAATAAGTTTAAAAATTAAACGGACTGGACTGGCTGTAAAAAAACCCATAGCGTTTAGATAATCGTATTTTGTTTCAAAAAGCATATATTTTATACACACGTAAAATACACGTATCTAAAACTGAGCATGTTAAATCCTTAAATAATGTGTAACTCGAAGTATCTTATAACTTGGTTCAATTAAATCGTATGGTAAAATGTATTTATCTCATATTTTGTCAAAACAATGTAAAAAAAACAATAATTTATTATGAAATCCCTATCATACATTAGATCTTTCATTACAAATCATATTAAGGTAATTGGCATGTTGTCTCATCACTTTGGATGGTAAGTTACTTATTAACCATTTATATCTGAAACGTGTGGTATCCAAACCTTACTGTGATTGGTAACTACCAAACATTAAAGCACTATTGGAGTAAATAATAATTGAGGAATACATAACTAAATTGTATGGTATGGAAAGCATTCGTTGGTACATAATAACAATTAAAACCTAAGAGTTAGGCATACTTGAGATAGGTAGGTACTTGGAACAGTACAAACGTGTAGCGTAAACGGTATAATTTAATTATGTAACTATTACAGATGGGTTCAATAAACGATTCCGTTCCCAATTAAAACGTTGTTTTATTTGTATCCTCTTTGTCTAGGTATCCTGTATCCATATGAGTAAGATAAGTATCCCCCATACATTATTTTTGACGTAGGATACGTCGTTTTTGAGATAAATGCGATTTTTCGTCCTTTGTGAGGCTAGTGTCAATTTGGTAAAAAAAAGTGGGGGGCAGTTTAGGAGTGGAAGGGATGGTGACCTTACCAATCGCTTCCTCGAGGTAGTTTTTCTGGGGTGTGCGTCGATTGAGGTAGCAAAAATTTCATTATTTTTGACGTAGAATGCGTCGTTTTCAAGATAAATGCCACTACTATTTACCATTTCGTCCACCGTGAGGCTAGTGTAAATTTGGTTAAAAAAAGTGGGGGGCAGTTTAGGAGTGGGAGGGATGGTGACCTTACCAAGCGCTTCCTCGAGGTAGCTTTCCTGGGGTGTACGTTGGTAGGGTAACACAAAATTTCATTGTTTTTGACGTAGGATGCGTCGTTTTCGAGATAGATGCGATTTTTCATCCTTCATGAGACTAATGTCAATTTGGTTGCATAAGTTCCGTTCGTCAGCCAGCCTTCTTAACTATTATTATATTCAATATCAATTTATCAATTTATTCATACTAATAATTTAAGGAAAATATTTGGTTGTATACCTCAGTCAAAGTAGATAATATAGGTATAGCGTACAACTTTTAATTTTTTCAATGCTTGTATTTGACACACCTATCCTCCTTTATATTATCCTGTCGTCCTAGATAGCGCTGCAGCGTAAGACATGTTTATTACAGGAATACAAGACAATCATGTAATTTGTGCAAATTGCCTGTAAACACAGGTGTCAGTATCTACACCATAAACAAAGCCTGAAGTAAGAAAGTGACCATAAACCAAACCACCGAGCGTATTATCTTTTGTAATTACCCGCACCAGAATCTGCATAGATAATAGCTAAAAACGCAGCACAGCCGATAACGCACGTAACGTTAGTACGTAAGTACCTATTTAGTAAAAATACGTAGTTACGAGAGAAAGTTAATTATAACCAATAAGTTGAGTAGAAAGAGAGAGACCGAGTTTCAGTAGAAATTCAGTAGTCCGAGCAAGAATAACGTGCGTAAAATTTTCGTATCGCCTTCGACTATTTTTGTATGGGAAAATTACAGCGCTGCGGCGGTGAAAAGTGGAACTAAAAAAAAGTACGTTTTGAAATTTTAGGCGTTTCGTTTTCGCATACGTAGGTAGTCGTAAAATGTTCTATCTACCGCTACTGTTTGTCGGTTTCCGTTTCGGCTGAAAAACGAGTTTGAGTCTGTCAGGACGCAGGTAAAAGGAAACCAATGTCGTTGCCATATATATATTTAGCTACATATAAAAAATACAAACATGACTGATAAGGTTACTCAAAATTTTTACTGCAAAGGTGTTTTTATTTGGCTAAGACATCGGAGTCCGGAGATTTAGAATGCTCCTCTCTACATTCCAAATCATATGTACTGAGACTGTTTAACGGCTAAGGTGTATCAGCAAATTGTTTTTTAAAAGTTTATAACATTTCAAAATTGAAGATAACTTAGGCTATTTTTGAACATGGTTTCTGTTACGTGCCTGGATTATTTTCCCTATTTGCAATCAAATAAATGACTTAATTTCCTCCTACGAGCGACGACAAACAACCTACTACGTGATGAGGACAAACATAGCTCCGGTGCTATTGTTTCGCGATCATTGACGCATCGTCTACCTGATGCAATTGTGCAGAGATAATGGCATACTTATATACCTATTATTTAGTCACAAATACCACGGTATGACTAAATATTGATTAGTCCGCAAACGCAGCTACGCTGCAGCTGCCACGCAAGCAACGAAGTAGGTATTTTAGACGCAGCACCGACTGCAATCAAATACTAACAATTGCTATATTGAGGAAGCAGGCTTAGGGAAATCAAAACACATGTACCCCCCAATAGCGCTGCATCTGGCGGATCTTTTTAAATCTTCCGAGGAAACAGTTTAATTCGATTTATATTAAAATAGAATTGGAGCCTGACCTGACTAGACCTCGACGGTATTATCCCCCCTGACTTGCATCAACTTAAAAAATTGTCAATAATGAAATAAGTATATTGAAAACAAGCGTAGGTATAAAACTGGGCGTAGTAAATATTTACAGAGACTAGGTATGAAACGTTCAGCACTCCACAATCCACTCAGTTCAGTCCGAGCCTCGCGCATATTGCACGAACACTTGCTTATCTTGATGGGACCTGCAAACGATTAAATTGCAATGAATAGGAAACAAATATTAAATTTACACTATTTAGTTTAAAACTGGTGCGAATACAATTCTCTTGTTCATCTGAATAGACTAAAACTTAACTAAAATATTGACCCTATTTTGCTGTCCATTAAAACTAAAAAATTCCAGTAAAAAAATAATTAAAACACGCTTCGAAATTTATTTATCTTGATGGTTCTGGTCCAGGAAATTAAGATAAAATAATTAAAATGTTGTATACATTGTCCTCGGTCCTTAAATACGTATGAAAATTTTAGATACCCACATACATACCGATGAAGCTAACAAAAGCGTGATAAAATATCGTTTTGACAGAAGTTAATTTTATTTAACAGCACTAAAGTTTTTTTTTGTGGAATTTATATTAGCTAGTGTTTGACGAGAATTGGCACCGTCAGTATAACATTTTAGTAATGCAACAACACACGGGTTAATTTTTGTTATTCACTCACAAACAATACTGCACAACTCATTTCACCGCCATTTGTACTTTGTAAAGAAAAATAGTTTGAAAAGATTGCCAGTATTACAAAATATACGCACTACGCTTGGGGATGTTTAGTGATTCATAAACTATGGATTGGTTCCTGTCATCTCTCTGTCTCTCGGGTCGTATGTTTAAATCAATTAAAGAACACATACTGTCACAAAAACATTTTTATTAAATTAAAAATAAACATAAAAAAATAATTTTGTCATGATTAAAATCTTGAAATCACAGACGTCATGATATAACTTCTCTTCATTTTTAAAATGATAAATAAAAGTGTAAACAATTATTATGAAGCAGTTGGCGACACTAATTGGCAATTTACATCCAAAGTTTACATCGTAAAATCTCAGCAATAGGTGTGATAAATTGTAGTATATTGCAATTTTATGGAAATCTGGAATGTGAGTATGTTACTATGGTCACTAATTTTCCAGCATAATTAAACAATTAATTTAAACAATCATGGAAACGTATGTATGGAAGGAAAAATTTGTATGACTTTCAATGCCAATAGACAACCACTTTTTCACACTTTTTAATTCAATTCATTTAAACTTCTATAAACTGGTCTGCAGAGACGTTTTTTCCAATCAATTCGTACTCGATTCGTTTTCAAGTACCAAACTTCATTACCCATTTAGATCCTTTACATATACAGACCGCATTATAATTTAAAAGCTTATTATAAAATAAATAGGAGTACCAAAGAAAAATAGAAAAAAGAGTATTTACCTAGAGTACAATGAAAAACAATACTTATAACAAGAACAGTGAATTAGACCAAACCTCATCATAAAGCGAAGAATGCCAAGTTAAAACTACTAATACTCACTGTCGGTACTAAATGGCGAACTTTTTATGACAACTCTGTGAATCTCACGGAATATTTTGTGTATATTTTTAAACATAAAAAATATACAGTTATAAAAACTGATTGGTTTCAAATTACATCAATATTTACCTATAAATGATTGTCCCAGATTGCGGTAGCTATTATCTATCGTTTTTCTAAATTCTAAAATACTTTTAAAAAATGATTAAGAGAAAATCCAATAAAATTATTATGAAAATAAAAATTACAATAGAATATGATTTATTATTAAAGATCCATCGTAAAACAATAGTTCAATTTTCCACTGTGCAATAAACACTAGCCCATAACTAATCTCGAAATATTTACTGCAGTGCAAATAATAATATTAAGTACCTATCAAATATTCAATAAATAAACGCGCCTAAACTTGGCGTACATAAATGTACAATTAATTGACTCCATCCTGCTTTATAATCCATACTTTATTGCAAGTGAAGCGAAACATCCGCCATATTGTCCATTGTGACATTAGTGACTATTTGGGTCTGTGAGTATTTGTGCACTCGGTTCCCATAACAATATGGTTTTAGAATGTAGTTGTTGGCAAGAATCGGTACATTTTTGGATAAAAGCCAATAAGAAACATTTTATTCTGGGTGAGCGCACTTGAACGAAAATTCGATCGATGAAAATAGATTACTAAATATACAAATCACTAAAAAAAATGGGTGAATCTATTGCACGAACATATTGATGACTAGTAAGTAGTATGTAGATAATAATGCGATGCTATCTTATACAGAATTAAGACAAAATATACAAGATTATAAGATACATAGATACATAATATGCAAATCAGATTAATTAAAATACACCATTACATTAAAAAAATAAATCACAAAACAATATATTATTATATATGTATCTTCAATTCCGATACATTATGGTACATACATTTAGGAACAAGTTTTGAGCAGATGGCTCAAAACTTGATTTAAAACATTGACGCATAAGTCCAGTTAATTTTGACACTAGTTTAACTGACATTATTGATTAATGAAACTTATTACCAAAACTAATCTGATTCCAGCCGAAAAGACATTTTTATTTTCGGTTCCTTTTACCCTATTTTCTTATTACCAGATTTGTGAATTTATGTCATTGTAAACAGTATCATGAAATGCTATTTAGTTTTATAGCCAAATCTAATAGGAAGGACAGTTCATTTAAATACCAACTTTTAAGAATTACACGTGTACCACCTATACATAATTTTAACTATAATATTGTTTAATTGAGGTTGTTGCGATTTATTCTATTATACTGTTTAATTTACTTATAATAACAACATAGTTACTTACGAGTCATTATATATCAAGTTATGTCAGAATAACTCAACTTTGTAGCAATTTCATTCAGTTTGAACTAATTGTTGTTCAATATTTACATAATTTATAGGAAGAAATTCAGTATGTCAGAGTATTTATGGTATGATAATAAAGAGTAGCTACAGTATCTTCTGGGAATTCCCAGCATCCACATAGACTGTATTATCGAACGTAATCGCACTGATTACAGTCATTATTATGCCTTGTGACGCAGATAAATCGGGCATTTAACCGTCTCGGTAAGTAGCGTAAAATCTCCTAGCTATATTAAAAACTAAGCTCAGGCAACACTGGGTCTCAATAAATATAAGTCTTGTGATGATTTCGTCATCAATAGTAGAACGAATGTAGGTAAGTGAAACAAAATGTTGCAGTTGATAAAAAAACATCCCCTATGGTCTATGGTATGGCAATGTAACTGTATCTGTTTGACAATAAATAGTTTGTACGCGTACGTTTTACCAAATGATTAAGCAATTATCAACATGTTCATTTCGCTTGACCACCTCCATTTTACTTTAACGAATAAATTAGAAATTTCGTTCGTCATCTGATCTTAACTTAGCTCCATATTCTCGGTTTTGCGCCACTTGATGTGCAGCCTTCTTTCTTGACGTTTTTGTCTGGAACACTCCCGATCCCGAATACGTTGGGCTTCGGTTGTTGCCCTTTCTGTGAGCTGTGTGTCAAAATTTAAATTTCGAATTAATTTGCCGAAAATTTATGAATGTATCATATATCTATCTATCGTAATGTACCGTATCTGGCTTATGAACATAGAATTTCTAAATGTGTTCGCGAATTACGAGCAGCATTCACGTATGTGGTTGAACAATGGCGGACTCTCTATCGAGGTCATAATTATGAAATTTATTCTACACTGATCACACTGATCACACTGATCCAAATAGAAGTTCCTAATTCCTAACTATTATCATCCCCTCCTCTTAATTTTCTGCTGAATATTTTATAAAAAGGCCCAAATCGTTAAACCTCGACAAAAAGTACACCATAAAAAGTGCCGTAAAATGAACATGCAAGAACCAAACCAACGTCATGTGTGTTTGTAGAATTTGAAAGCCACATAACACAACACGTTACCACAAGGAAAAGTATGTTTGAACAGCGTACCTAAGTGTTTAAGCACATTGTAGTTGCAGAGTTACAATATTCAATTACCTAATTAGTAATTATATTAATGGACAAGTAAAGAAAAGTCACCAGTCACAGTGAGTGTTCTAATGATGCCGTTTCACAGTTTGTAAACGAGCATTTTCCAGTGTATACATTTCTAGATGTCGCAATTTCAAATCCCTTCTCACGTTTATAATACCTACATATCGTCAATGGTGGTAAGAAATTATTAAACTAAACCAATTTGACAGGGCTTGAAATATTGCCATCGTTATTTAACACCGCACATGAGAAAGGGATAGCAAGACTTTAAGTCCTGTCAAATTAGTTTAGTGATTTTGTACAAAAGTATTGTAATTGTTGTCAATTACAATATCAAGCAGAAATAGGAATTCATAGCAATATGGTCAGTATAGCATGCTATGCTGTGGTGATAAACAGGGTGGCTCAAGGAGACTGATACAATAACATAACCCATTATGTTTACCAGTTTCCCATAAAAAAAATACACCTTAACAAAGGTACCTAGTGCCTAAGCGTTAGAAGAGTCTGAAGCAGATAGCATAAAAAAGAAAGTGGCTACGGTGTTTCAAAAATGCAGTCCATCGGCTCTTTACAATAATGAACTGTTAACGATCGATGCTGACGCTAACCTTACATTACATCACGTTATCACTGGAACGAACGTTAGTTATTAAAAACCTAGTCAAACTAAGCAACAGTGATTAAAGAAAAAACTTGCAGTCAATGTCTGTAATCGACAAGCAACTTTTTTAATACCACTAAGATGGCACACAAGCGTACGTCCCACCTGATGGTAAACAGTCACCGTAGCCTATAGCCGCTAGCAATACCAGTAGGTACCTCTAACGCGTTTTCCTGTTTTAGTTGGGGACACTGTCCTAGTGGTATATCCTTACTGCCAGCGCAGCGTATCCTCACGAAGCACTGGCAAACTTATTTATCGCAGAAACACTACATCAAAGTAATGTTATTTGACTATGGTGTGTAAGGTGGAGGTACAGTTCTTAGTCGGGCGGCACGAATTTAATGGGAAAATCCAAGAGAGATCCCCTTCCAATTCCCTACCTTTTCTTTTTTACTTTGAAAAAAAAAAGTCCTTTTCTCTTTTAATCTTTTGGAATCTCTCATCAAAATTCTGTTACAAATGATGAAGTTGTAGTCCTACGTAATTTTTGCAGAAAATTGCGTATTTTCTATTTTCGTACTTGGACATAATTCAATGCTACATAATCAGCCAAATATAGTTCCTCGATCCAAATATAGTTGGCTACAGCTTCCCGAGTCTTCTAATACAATAAGTCGATTGAAAACAAGTTGTTCTTCAGAAAGTTACTGTCGTTCAGAATTCACAAAGGATTTCAGAAAACAATCATCTCTATTTCATCCAAAATTGAAACTATAGTAGATACCAAAACGCTCTAATAAACTCCAAAAATCATCATGTTTGTTCAGTTTGTTTTGTCAAATAAAATAATACAATATAATATAGCCAGATGCCATCAATATGTAAAGAAACGCCCATTCATTTTGATTTATAAATCATTATCTATCCGTTCCAATTAAATATGATATCATCAACTCCAGAAACGTAACTTAATAACAGTTTCCTGGTAATATTATAATTTTGATTTTATCTCGTTTCGTAAATAAGCAAAACAACAGTACGTCGTTGCGTTGGTATATGATGCGAGGACAAAAGCAGAAAACTGCTTACTGTAAGCAGGCACCAATGAACATCTACACAAGAGAAATCTATCAGCGACGTAGAATTCATGAGTTGTATAAAGACTGAAGCTACAAAACATGTACTTTGCAGTGAGGCATTATCAAGAGACGGCGAATGGACCCACAAACTACTATCTATCGGCTCAAAAGGCTAAAGCGTCAATGACAAATTGCAGCACAAAACATATCAAGGGTAGAAGGGCATCTGAGACTTGACTGACCCAGAATAATAACTAAACTAGGCAGATCTAAGCTTTAATCTACACAGTATAATTGAAATTTCATATTTGTAAAAGTGCTTTCCATCGTTAGGGTTATTAAGTCAGTGAGTGTGGAATTTTATAAATGGTACAATCCCATCAAGAAAGTATCATTAATGATCGTTATGAATCAAGACTGGCGAAAGTTAGTTCAGGTCAGGCTAGGATGCAGAAAAAAGCGACAGTAGATAAGACATGTGCTAACTTTGACAAAGATTATCTAAATAATCAAAATGGTGAAGCCAATGTGAAACCACCACGTGTGCTAACAACGACCCCAAATAAGGTGACTTAATCCTGCCCACTCACTCTTACGTGACGCGATCAACGTCTGAAGCCTAGACGCTCTATCTTGTGCAAAATTATGCATTAGTATTATTAGTAAACAAACATATTGGTTTCCTCGTACTTCGCAACATCAATATATCATCCAGATAGATCGACCGAGAAAGATAGATGACCCACTCCACGCATGTCATGGAATCTTACGATACCTGGCAGAAAAATAATTCTAGATTCCTTATAATACTGCAAATAAGTCGAATAGGTCTTTATAGAAGTATGTAAATTTGGGTAAGTTAGAAACAATAAAACTGCGCCATGCTAGATTTCGATACGTCATCATTATTAAACAGAGCAGCTGGCCAAAACTAATTTACCATTTCCAATATTCGTACAATAGTAAAGTTTGAAAAGACAATCAGAATAGCCCAGACTGCGAAGGTCATACGGAATTGCTTTGTTATTTTTTTTACCTAAAGATACGATAGTGCATTTCGCGACGAGCTTCATTTATATGAAAACAAAATACGCACAATTCTTCAAACGTCATCACCAATTCAACGTTATCAACTAATTTAATTAAAGTTACACACAATGACTATTCTATTACCTCATCTATTGATTTCTTATCCATGCACATTAAACTTAATAACTATTTAAAAAAGACTACAATTTGCATGGCGGGCAATAATGGCGGTTATAAATGACGTTACTCATTTTTGATATGGCTCAATTGCAAAATATTGTAAATAGTGCACATTCCATATGATGATTAGGTAAATTTTTCAAGTGTGTCTATAAATAGGAATTGGTTAATTTAATAATAATACCTTACTACTTCTACCTTAGAATTTCAACTCATGATAATTTCTAATATACCTTCATTAATAAATGTCTCTGTTGTTTGCAGAGTTTCATCTACACCTTTTTTATTTGATATGTTATTGGGGTAAATCTTTTACCTTTTTACATTCCGATGAGGGGAGAGATAGGATACTGGTAACTCTAAAAATATCTTCTAAAATAATAATAAGAGAGAATATAAGAACCTTACCTACACTGTAAAACAATCAAATAACATTTACCTACATGACATTTACATAACATATAACTTTTACATGTTATGTGAATATCAAAGACCTCTAACATTTGACATTTCTATGTTAATGAATGAATGTAAGAATATTGAACATTGTAGTATATTCAACTCTATTATAAAACAGTTAAGTCTATTTTCATAGTGAAGGATACATTTATTTTATTATTTATATAATCAATAATGTTTATCAAATGATTATAGAATACTTCAATATTATAGGTAGGTAAATTAATAATCTATAGGCTATAAAGAAGATATGTTGATATATACACAATTTAAGCACCTACATGGATATCTCATTTCCTAAAACAACAAAAAACTAAAAAAAAAAAAAAAATATAAAATTCCAAAATAACAGTAAAATTAAACTGATTTTATGGCTTGTAGATTTTTTTAGGTGCAGTGTATGAAGGAGACAACACCTGAGCAGAAATAGTGATTGAATTCATATTTGTTCAATTGAATAACTAGATATTCTATTGTTATTGCCCAACATGCATGACATTCTTTTATAATCTGACACTGGGGCAACAGTCAAGGGATTGGCAGACAAAACTGAGTTGCAATATTTGAAAAAACAATCAAGAAAGTGTTATTTATTGATACTAGATATTGAATCCTTCTCAATACCACATATCATGGTAATAAGGCTGCATTATCATCATTGAACTCTAAATTTTTCATATTATAAAAAATATTACCATGAATAATTTATGAACTGTTTATTCAGTATATATCTGATGTAAATTAACTAGCAAATTCAATATCTCTTTTTGTAGTAGGTATAGTATCTAGCCTTCTTATTTGCATTCATGCAAATGGATGTAATCATGACAGATAAGATAATGTTACTTAATTAGTAAGAAGCAAGCAACAGTAGCAGCCACCAAAGTGAAATAAAAATAATGCAACAATGTCAACTCAATCTCCAAAGAAATAAAGTCCAACATACCTTAGCATTATTCTGAAGTTCTCCAGTTCCCTGATACTATTGGATAATCTTGCAAATGCATTGAAAAGGGCTACTATTTCTGTTCTCTGTAATCGCTCATGGAATTTATGCCTCACAGGTAATTTCCCCTGTGCAGGATCCATGTCGGGGCTGTTCCATCTACTAGAAAACAATATTTTCAATGCTGTACCCAAGCCTTGTGTCTGCAGTTTGCCCCACAGCTTGCATTTGTCACAGCCCACACAGTCCATTATCCTGGAAATGTTACGGAAGTGCTCTCTGAACTCATGCTTCAGTTTTGATGCCTGACTACCTCCATTGAACATTGAGGATTCATTGAAGTGGTCCGGGAAGGTATAAATAACACTGAGCATGTTATGGATGGCCTGTCTTGTCTCCTCGTCTTCTGTAGGGTTGCCCGTAAAGTACTCTTCATGTTCTAAATAAGGACCTGCTTTAGCTAAAGCTCTCATTTCAAGTAAATACACAAAATATAAATTTTTCAACCAGTTGGCACTCTCACCCCTCGTTTGTGATGGGTCGAATCTGCGCTGGAACTCCTCCAAGTTTGGGCCCCACTCCCCTTCAGGGGGAGCAGCAAAGCCCATACTCTTCTCAGACAACAAATACTTGGAACACAGGTGAATGTTAATGCTTGTGTGCAAGCCAGACACAGCTCTGTAGAACACTCTCTTTTCTAAGCACATATTGCTCAAATCTGAGCTCAGAACATGTGGAAATGACTCATAAGGGTTAAGCTTAGGGCGGAAACAATTTTCTTCATAAATACTTTTCCAGATCCTGTGGGCTGAGTCACCTTTGTAGCTTGTGTACCTTTCAGGATTGAGAGATAAGTCCACATACTCAGCATCAGCATCTCTGTCATCATTTTCACAGAAATTCTCGAGGGCATCATCATAGGCCTTCCATTTAGCAATTTCATGTTGGCTAGCAGCACTGATGGTCATATTCAAGTAGCCCAGGTCAGGGTCATGGTCTGCATCAGAGTTGCAGTTAGACTGGGCCACTTTGGAGTACTTTGTGGCTGGTATCTCATCAATATGGTCGTCACTGTACCCGTTCTCGTATCCAGGCACACTCTCCTTAGAACATGTTTTAATATGACAGTATTTCATAGAGCATCTGCTGTCGTCAGCCCAGAATGGACATTCCTTTCTCAAATTGACCTTGTAGAACCTAAAGTAATCCTTGGAGACGAGGCTCTGGATGCGAGGGAAGATCTTCACGTTATTAAAGTAGTCTATTGTGTCTACATTGCACGAACAATCGCCTAGCGCGCCATGTAGCGCCTCAAAGCATGCGCTGCTGTCGCAAGCTTTCGTTTCATACAGCTCAGTGTCGTAACCAACCGCTTGGACTATCGCTAAAGCGAAAATTATAAACACAACACAATAATTTTTATAAGCCATTTGAGATGTGCTGGAAGCTATGGCATGAGTACTAAAGTTTATAAGCAAACAACCGTGTTCTCTCACAGTACATTCGTAACTGCTCGAATGATTCGCGAACAAGTGAAAGTGGATTTTAATACACCGAAGACGAAAGCAGAGGACGTGCTCGAATAAACGTTCTCCGCAGGCAGTTTTACATGATTTCGATCAGAGCCAATTTGACACTTTACTAAAATTATGCGACTCGAAATTTGAGTTTATTGAATTGACATAAAATGACTTATGTCATATAAAGAAATGACAACGGCCATAGTGCTCTCTTCTTCTTCTTCCTAAGTATGGCAATCAATCCTGTTCAATGACTATTTTGCCGTATCGTGTGTTAGAGAATTTTCAAGTTCCTAAATTTTTCGTGTTTGTTGCATTAAAATGCCTAGTAGCATGCATTTAATGCTTATTGGAGTTTCTGGAGACAATCCACGGCAGTTAGCAGATCGGAACACTCCTTTAGTCAAAGGTAACCTATTGACCAAAATTATAAATCACTTAACGCAAAATGCGTATTGTAGCATTATTTCCAATGTTACTTTTAATTATAATAATAATGTTTGGACCTATGTCCAAAAAGCGACGTCCTTATTCTATAATAAGGACGTCGGTTCGGTCTAGATCGACGTCCTTATTCTAAGGCGCTAGGTACTTACGTGGTATGTGCTAGCAATTTGACAGCACGACGCGAAGCCTCTTTTTATAAATGTGTTTTGTGGTATGGATACTAGTCTTTCAGACACTTTTATTTTTATATGAATAATATACCGCGGGTAATGCTTGGTATCCAAAATAGCAGCAGACCTCGGTTTATCTATATGCCATAATGACACACTCATATTTACCGAGCATTAAATAAAACGACCAGTAACATATTAATTATTAATCTCTTGGGTTGTCCTTTCGTTGTTCCATAACCAACCAGCAAACTACAAATTTTACACCAATTTGTAAAAGGAAATTCAGGAATGTGTACTCTGTCTGTGGCGTTTTGTTGGCTCGGTTAAGCTTTTATTTGTTCATTCACGCGTCTCATTCATTCATTCATTTCATTAGACACTATTCAAATCATAGATAATACACTTACATAGGACACTGGAAATTTTACGATAACGGAAGGTAAGAGTTAGATTCCCCTGGCTTAAGTCATTTTAAAATTGTTTTTTTATACAATCAAACCTGATTATATGAGAATCCTCTGTTATAGATAATTATAATGAGGTCTCGATACATTTGCATTGAAACATTGAAGCATGGGAATTTTCAAACCTTTTCAACTGAGACTTCATTTTTTTCTAATTTTCAGTGTTTTCCTCTTTAGTTGAGACGCGTTAGGAAGCGTTTGTTTTCTATTATTTATTTACATTTCCAACTCTTTCGATAGAAAAGTGTACCGACATTTCGACCCGGGGGGTCTACTGAGTCTACGTTTCGTCAACCTCTCTTAGTGAGACCCTCTAATAAACAAGACAACTGTCATGTTACTGCCTATTTGGGAAACATGGTTAATGAAAAGACCCCAGTAATCCAGGTTCACTGCAATTTTGGATCTACAGTTAGGCATAATGTGTTATTAATTATTTATTTGATTAAAACTGGTCATATTGATTTTTCCAAAATCAACAGCACAACCCTTTTTCATTCCATGGGCGTTTATTCCCCTGGCAGTTTACCAGGGTAATTTTTATTTCCTAATTACATACTACAAAACCTTTATTTCAGATAATTATTTAGTAGTTAAATTGTAATACTAGTAAATTTTAAGCTTTCATTTAAATTTATGCATAATTCTAGAATAAATATTTTCTAAGTCCTTTGTTATTTAATATTACAGGTTAAAACAATGCGTCCAAAACAAACTAGAGAAGAAAAACTACAGAAAAAACGACTAGCTGAGCAACGGAGACGAGAAAAAATTAAAAATGATTTTGCATTATGTGCACAGCAACAAGAAAAGGAGAGACAAAAGTACTTAAAGAATAAAAGCAAAGGAAGAATTATACCAATTCGAGAAATGTCTCCTACACAGCAAAAAATTATGAGAAAAAAGAGTAGAGCAAGCTCAAAGCGATACAACCAGAAAAAAAGATTTAAAGAACCTTTTACTATAGTAGAAGAGAAAAATGATTTTCACATGAACTGTGTCTTTGATGATCCACTGACTCTGACATCACTACATTCATCTAATTGTTTAGCCATTGATTCAACAGCCCCCCCGAGCCCTGACAGTAATATCTCTGAATCATCAATATGTATTAAAACATCTGTAAAAAGAAATATTATAGATAATATTCATGGACACCAACTTAAATTGGAGTTGGAAGCAACTTCAAACCAAGATAGTGTAACACCTTCACCTCAAAGCTCGTTAGATGAAAGAGATTTCACAATAGCATCAGAACCAATAAAGTTTTCAAATTATATACAAAAACAAGAGTCAGCTCACACCTCACTTAAGACTGAATCACATTGGAAATATCATTTAAGAAAATTTAAATATAGGGCTGCCAAGGAACTGCAGATAAAAGACAGAAAAATCCTAGAACTGAAGAGATTAAATGAGCAATATAAGAAACAGCTCCATAGGTTGAAATTAAGAAAACTAGAGGGAATGGTATTAATTCCCTCCGATTTAAAAAACCGTCAAGGCACTATGAGAGTTCGTCCAGCGATATGGAGCTGAAATGATCCTAGTCCCAGCTATGAAACAGCTTAGCCGTGAAAAATGTTCTGAAGAATCAAAGCAGTACATCTCTGGATAACACCTCAAACAATGAGATCAAAGAAGACTGCACTATAAAAAACATCTGATGGATATAACTGCTAACTCAAACCCAAACTATGGACCTGAACTGAATTTCAATCCAAAGTGTTAGAGGACTCTCAATTATTACTGCTTGTCAATCTTATATACAACTGTGTTACAACAACTTGGTCTCATGCATACATACACATATATCTTATTACTTTATACATATTAATTTACAATACACAATCTTTTTCTACATTTTTGTCACGAATCCATCACAGAGTACATAACCACTACGTTTTGAATCCATCACTTCCACTTTCGCCCCAAGATAATACAACCGCTACTTTCGCCGTTTCGCGCCTCTGGCTGGCGTTCCGGAGCTTATCTGTCAAAACCGTTTTGACCACAGAGAGGGTACATGTATAACTAAAATAATTAACAACACTACGTTTGTTTTGACATTCCACCCACGTTTCCTTGAATCTGATGACATCTTCTGGAGTAATGCCACGTCAATGAAGAAGAACTTAGGTCAGCTTCTAGTTTTTTATTATGTGAGATACAGTGGTTTTTTTTATTTTATTATATAGGCAACGTGTAATATGATAAATATTCCACAGTGTGTTCAACAAAAGTAAATCGAATAATAATGTTAATTATCAAAATGAAGATTATTTTCTGGTGATTGGTGAAATGGAGTCCATAGACTGTCAGGAAGGACGTTCCCAACCTTCTTGGTGGTTATCCCACCGTACGATGTTGCCAAGAGAATCCTCTCTTTTATCGACATGACATTGGCAAAATACGAAATGTACTTTTTGTGCTGCCATTATATAAACACATTTAAATATTGATTTTGATTGATTTGACGGCTCAGCTGATGGTAAACAGTCACCGTAACCGCAAGGCCTGCCAGCAACACCAGTAGTATCACTCGCTGCCATGTTATTATTATATCGAGTACCTACTAATATTAATAAAGAGAAGATTCGTAGGTTTGTTTTTTACTAAAAGCCTCTGGACCGATTTTAAAAATTATTTTACCAGTTGAATGCTATATTATCACTGAGTAACATAGGCTACAATAATAAATTAAATTGCCCGTACGCGGGCGAAGTCGCGAGTAAAAATCTAGTACTCAATAAACCAATAGGCAATAGGTATATACATATATATATATATACCTACCTATTCTATAGTATGACTGGATCAATAGAATAGTATTATTTTAGTAACTATATAACTTTGATTATACACTTTGTCCTATATAAATGGAATAAAAACCTCATTTTGTAGTATAAAATGTATTTATCGCCAAACAATGTATATAATCCACAGAAGCAGTTTCATCAGAAATGCACAAGAGATTCAAAAATATATAATTAATATACATTTGCTCCCGCCATATAGATAACGATTTACACAGACATGTGGAACATTAAAAATGCGTATACAGATATTATTAAAAAATTTAACACTTTAATAATTTGTAAAATGGACGTACAACTTTGAACTTTATACGAAAATACATTTTTTATATAATAAGTAAGTATTAATATAATTTCTATTGCTTTTTAACAATACGAAAGTGACTTAATTAACTTAACAATGTCTAAATAATCAATAAAATTGTGTTTAACAATATAAAAGAAACATTCTTAACCTAAATTATAATGGTACGGAAGGACACGTTCGCTTCATCTACGCGCAGTATCAATTGTTAAATTTGATACACGAGATAAATTAAAATAAACCGATCCAAATTTTTTTTTATTTAACACTGTGTAAGACTAAACATAGTCAAGAAGTTAATAATGCGAGTCGTTCCTTAGTCTAAAAATAAAATAGCATAGTTTTAGTAAAACAATTAATTTACCTTACTGCTTATTGAAAATGTATTCAGTCTACCCAATTTTTGACGTTAATTTTTTTTTAATCAATATGGTGGCAACATTTAATTATTTGCTTGTTATTAGAAGGTGGAGCCCTCTAGACTGTACAGCTTAATTTAACTTGTACAAGGCAACATTTTTTTCTCTTGTTGATTGTGTTCTATTGTGTCTTATTCGAAAGTATTTCGTAATGTCTTCGTTTTAGGCGTACCTGAAAAACATAAAATAAAATGTTATATAAAATTAATTGTTATCGAATAATTGAACAAATATAATTGAAAAAAAAAACTATTTATGGCTCTCTGGAACACTGGTACCGTAATGAATAATTAATTACAACCAAATATACATTAAAAACAAAATAGTTAATTACACAATTTTATATAAAAGTTTAAGAAAACAAAAAATAAGCATCTAAAAATACAGTTTAAAACATACAGACAATAATAACATGCAAGTGCAATTTTATTATTTACACAAACGTTATCACTTACCAAGTTTAAGGTGCCATGCCATGCCCTACTTCTTACAATAGCTGTTTTTAATTATTACAACATACAATCGTCTGAACATAACAGGTAAGTGTTGTAAAAGAAAACAGCATTGATTACTCACATTTTTTTATTCATAGCAAAATATGGAACTGACCCAAGGCACCCCATAATCAAAGACAACATCACAAATTCTGTTATCCTCTACGACAATAATTTATTCCAATAAATACTGTTTTTGTTGATCACGAATCCAGTAATAAAAAAAAAACATTAATTTCCTCGTATTAGGAAGAAAAATAAATTTTGTATTGATTTATTTGGGTTGAACGAATTAGCTTCAACAAAATAAACTTATTATTTATGCCACATGCTAGCTTACCCTTTAGTAGCACTTATACGTAGTATATTATCTACTCTGAGGTAGAACATCTCAAAGTTTAAAGAAATCAGAGTTTCCAAATCTAACCGCTAGATGTCTCTAACGGTCAAAATGTATGTAATAGAGATAAGTATGTAATGAATAATATCTTGTGTTTCCTTTTTTTTTATTAGTATATCAGAGTAGATAATAATACTACTCTGTGGGGTTTAAATGAATGGCAAGAGGCATATCCACTCCACAATATACACTGGATGTACGCTCAACGGGAATAAAATTAATCTTATAATTTGGCACTCATAAATCATATCCAAAATGTTACACACAACTAAAGCAATTCCAGCAGTTATTAAACATTTATTAAATCAAATTAGTACAAGCAATTGGTCATTATTTATTAGTGTGTCAATGTTAATAATTTATATATTATTGACTTTGAGAAGAAAACTTTTCTAAAAATGTTTTACTCAATATTATCAATTTTAAATCGATAATTAATTTAGAAGAAAATTAATTCGATAAAATTTATTATTATAAACACATATTGATTATTCAAAGTTAAACTCGCTTCGAAATCTAATTTTAAAGCATTTTTATAGAAAATACACATTTATTAAAATTAGATAAAAACATTCAGATTCTTATTCGTTTTAGAAAATATATATTTCAACACCTAGACAATATAAGGTAAAAAATACGTAGTATATGAATTGAAAGAAAATTACTAGTAACCAATGTGTTCCTTTTCAAAGCTTTTGAAAGTTCAATTTGTTTAGTGGACTCACTAAGGACATTCGTTTAAAGTCTTAATAAAGACTTACCTAATGCTTTTATCATTGGTTTGCCACAGTATTGGACCAAAGAAGACTACACGAGTAAGTAGTAAGAGTACGTTCATTCTAATTAAATTTTACTTTTCAAGATACATGAAGAATTCTTTGAATTTTCATCGTAATTCTATCTACAAGATTGGAACACAATATACGATTATATCAAATGTTATAACCTACCCCTTATAATATAAATAGTTATAAAAATGCAAATATAATAGGTGTCAAAGAAATAGGTTATCATTAAATTAGTAAGGCTTAATTTAACGTTAATAGCGCACATTAAGTTAGTTTATTATTAAGTTATGGTTAATTTATAAAAGCTTGCATTAAGCAAGTCTACAAACAATGGTGATAATTCTGTTGTACGAAATCATTAAACTAAACTAATTTGACAGACCAAAGCTATTGCCATCCTTATTTAACCTCGCACATGTGAAAGGGATAGCAAGACTTTTTAGTCCTGTCAAATATGTTTAGTGATTTTTTACAACAGAATCGACACCAATATAAATAAAGCCGAATAATCTGTTTAAGTTAATAGTTATCTTTTTGAAATATAGTTGGAGTAAACAACTATAACAGATATTTTTGAAAGCTTTCGTGTGGACAAGTGCTCACAACAAAGTTCAAAGATTGAAATACACTTGATCAAAATGGAAACGCAACATCAATCTAATTTTTGCGATTAGTAATGAACATGTCAAAGCAATAATGAGATTGTTATATAAAAAGTTGCCACATGGCAAGAAATATCAAATCCAGGCCTTTTTCGTTAATATGATAATCAAGTGAGATTCAACGTCATAATCATAGTACGGTTATTTAGTGAAAGTGCAAGGTAATTGGTAAAGGAAACGAAACAGTT
The DNA here is from genome assembly GCA_951449985.1 of Falcaria lacertinaria. Taxonomy (NCBI): domain Eukaryota; kingdom Metazoa; phylum Arthropoda; class Insecta; order Lepidoptera; family Drepanidae; genus Falcaria; species Falcaria lacertinaria. Next base: position 2,015,016 of record OX602111.1, read on the forward strand.
TGCATGCAAATTTCAATTTGTGGGAGTAAGTTGCAGAAATTGTTAAATAGATGTCGTTACTTGACTATTTCAATTTATTGGTGTGAAGTTGCAAAAAATATTCAATAGATGTCGATAGTGCGCTATTTGATTATCATACAATATTGAGTTTCGTTTACCAAAACTAGTACCATAAACAAAGAATAGGCGCCTCCAAAAACTCAGCCATGCAGTGCCCCTTGAGATTAGTTAACAATTAAAAAGAACCAAAATAATGTGTTCATAGGTACCAGTTTTAATGTACAAAATATTAGTAGCGAGACCTTCTGTCCATGTTTCTTATGGAGTTAGCCAGACACAGCGCGAACAGAGCTCCGACCACCTGAAATTGACGAAAAAACACGTTAAATTTACTGACTAGTCAGTCAGGTATCATTTAAAATAGCGCCTGAATTTTTTTTTAGTATCGAACAATGGATTTCTACCATTATTATGTAAGTCACCCTAGCAATAGCATAAATATAGGGGATACCCGCTGGGAAAAAAAATCTTTTACAATTGGTACAATAGCTCAAGAATAGGGCCCAAACTGAGCAGAGCTAAACCCAAAAAGTGTATTGCTTTATTTTTTTTTAAACCAAAGCACTCAACTTAGAATAAATAAGGCAAGGTATATCTTTACGCAGTATATTATCTACCTTTTCTACAGTATATCATCTACTCTGAGCAGTTAGGAATATATACTCTAAGCACATCGTTATCTTAACGAAAGCCACCTGAGAAGATCCGTCAACAACTCAGTGCTGTCTTGTCATAAAATAATGTTAGGTAAAATAAAAAAGATGATGCATACCTCAACACAGGCGACACCGATGGCAACCCCTGCAATGGGCTTGTTCCATTTCTCGTACAGATTGGCGAGGGTGGATGAGCAGCCAGGGTTGGCGTTGTCGATCGTGCACTTGCCGCCGATGGCCGTCCCGATGATGCTGCTCTTGTCGCTGCAGCAGCTGTCTGGCAGCGCGATGGTTAGCCCGTAGTCAGTAGGACCATTCTTGCCACAACATTTGAACTGTGAAACACGTCATTTTTCAAATTAATTCCAGTCTTGAGGCAGTGGGTGCACGGGTAATCAAGAATTACCTGTACCACCAGTGGGTGGACAGGTCACGAACCATTTTTATCAAGTAATCAAGCAAGAAGAGGTAAGAGAAGTGGGAAGCTTTGGAAGGTTATAGTGGACATCTATGAAGGAGGTCGTCGTTCAACAGTGGACGTCCGTCAGCTGATGACACTGCTGTTGAATAGGCCAGCGGACATTGAGAAATCTAATGAGCAGACTACCAAAAAAATTCATTCTGTATAAGATTTGTATATAAATGATACTATTGCAAGACATTTAAAAATACAAATAGATATTGATAAATATGTATGCTATACATATTTAAAAAGTATATAAAATATAATGTGTGCCTCTATTACATTACCAGAGTTATTTTTGTATATGTGTGGACAGTTAAGGCAACATACTAGTCGTGAGGTTAAGGAACTCCCCTGCTATCGATGTAGCGGTTTTTCCAATAGGGTCGACTGAGCGGCTGTCAAAGACCCTGGTGTGAGTAATATATTTTTTACCCGACTACGGCGAAGCAAAAACGAGGGTTATGTGTTTGACCGATATGTATGTATGTTCATCTGTTCCCTCATAACTTCTAAATTACTTATCATAATTGGACAAATGAGATATCGCTGGAAGCGTCTCAGTCGTCCACTGGTTATTATATTTACGGTGAAGGAAAACATCGTGAGGAACCCTGCATACGTCTGACAATAAATTCAAGGACGTATGAAGTGCCTAAGAGACGGCGACGGAATCACCATCTGTCACTTTGGCACCTAATTATCTTCGGTGAAAAGTCGTTGTAACCCTTCAGCCTACCCCTTCGGGGACCCTTGTGAGAAGATATTATTATTGCGTTTTTTATACCATTTAGGTGACAAGTTGACAAGCAAGCGTATAGCCCGCCTGATGGCAGTCGGTCACCATAACGCACCTGTTGCTCCAAATTGTGGAATACAGCTTCGGTGGCCTTGTTGACTTCTGAACCTGACCGCTTGTCGTAAAGCCCGTTCACAGACTTAGCGATGGCCTCCTTGATACTATCACCGTATGTGAACAGCAGAACTGCAATCACCACTTGCACTATGATGATCACCAACAAGAAGATCGCGTACTGGAATAACAAAGTAAACAACATTAGTTTGAACTTACAAGTAGGTAACTCGTGTGTGTAATACAGCTTAAATTTCCAAGTAAAGATAATTCCGTGTTCTGTGGTTGACTTTGTATAAAATCCGGAATATTCTAGTAGATGGAACATTGCGAACAACGAATTGACGCCGCATTTTAAAATATGCGTAGGAAAGCCGTAGTTCCTTTGTATTCGTTATAGGTGTGTATATGTAAACTGCGAGGCGTAGTTTTAACCAGCGTCACTTAGTTTTTCGCAAAGTTACATCTTCCTTTTTATTTGAGCTGCGCCTCCATGTTGGATAGGCGAGTCGTGGCTTTCGGGTCCCAAAAGCCACTATAAATGAAATTAATATTTTTCATGGGGAAACGGGAGCACAAGCGTGGTCCCGAACGCCACTTGCATAGGCATAGTAATCGTATCAATTTACATTTAAAAAAAATTCTAGGTATACTTACTGTGACAACCATGCAGTGGCTCTCGCGAATAGCGCCGCAGCATCCGAAAAAGGCGATGACAAACATGACGGAGCCGATCACAATGAACACCCACGGTGCGACGGTCAGGTTCGCCTGCAGCTCATCCTTCACCACAGCCCAGTTCACCAGGAATGCTACACCTATTGCTACCATTGCTAGCCCGAGCAGCTGCAAAATAAGAAACATGCCATCGTTAATGTGGTCTGGAAGATAAGTTTATTATTTTTAGGTTGCGTCTCTATGTTTAACTAGGTTTTGTTGTGTCCTTCCACAGTGTAATGTATAGAATAACACAGGCTCGGCACGCACAATAATTCCTGGTACGAAATCACGTCCACTCTCGTGTCAACTGACGTGGTGCGCTCGAGACAGTGTGATGTATGTATGTGTGTATAATTGTATATGTGTGGACTATTGTACACATGGCTGTTATATACCTATATTTAGGTATATAATAAATCCACATACACTACACACAGGTTTTAATATATCTCATTGCCAAGTTACCAATTTCCGTTCCGCCGTTTAGTCGTGAAAAGGTTGCAATGAAACAAACAAACAGAGTAACTTTCGCATTTATAATATTAATATTGATAGTATGGATTGGCGATCAACTAATAAATAAAAAAAAAGTTAATCTACAAACTCTAAAAATACACACAGCCAATTAGTAACATTTATTCCGCAACACTACAGATTTCGCGTGGGCTGCTTTCAATAGGAAACACTGAATCCTTTCATTGGCTGGGAGAAAGGTTGCAGTTTGTCTTGAAGAAACTAAGTTACTTCATCGATCACTAGTAGGTAGAAAAGTAATATATTTTTAAGCATGTAATTTAAAGCACCCTAATTATATTATTTCTTGGGACCTGCTAGGACTTAAGACAGAAAAAAATTTTCTGAGTGCTACAATTTTAATTTCATTCATAATTTAATCGAACTGCGAATTTTGATCTGTTCTTTGAGTTGTTGTTTGAGTAAATTGAAGGTTATGCTAAATATCACCACGCATTCGTTTTCTAAGTTCTTGTAAGTATAATTTTATATCTTTTAAGTATAATCAAAGATTTAATTACAGTAAGGCGGTGCCGTAATTCTTGCACAAAAGTAGGTAGGGAGGTAAACCAAAATTGACCGCCGCTAAGTTGGTCAAGGTTAATAAGTCTTTAGTAACATTGCCTATCAGCTAAATACATAAGCCAGGCTACAGCTAACAGTTCACAAAATGTGCGAAGAATTATTAAAATAAAGACAAAGAATTTAATATATCACACGTGAGAGTCACCGTTCGGTATACACTGATAACAACTCATATTCTTCAACGATTGATAACGCAAATAGAACCTGTCTTTTATGGTACAGAGAAATAAGCTGCTGTTTTTACGGTCCAGCAGCTAGCTAGACGACAGGTGCCCTGCAGATAGATGGTCAGCAAAAAGCAAAATAGCTACTTCTATATGAACGGAATCATGACCTAAAAATAAGGACAGTTTAGGTTATATACAAATTAAACGACTGGGTTGTAAAAACACGCTTTAATTGAGGGACTTCCTAGAACTTGTCAAACTTCAGACTGATAGATTGAAAGGGTTAAACGGAAACCGAAAATCAATGATATTCCAATAAATAAAGGAACTTTCTCTCCAAAGTTCCCTATACAAGTTTAAACAATCTTCCAGCTAACCAAGTGTTGTACGTGGCTGCTGTAGGCCAGTGAAAACATGATGAAAATAGGCAATTCACTCTCAATAATGTTTTGCTAAATTTAGCTCCAAGCTACACCGCACGTGCTCTCGGCGCGCGGTCCACACTTTATTTTTGTTTATAGTTCAGACTGTTTATACATTTATACATATACCTACATTATATTATTTTTATAAGCATCATAGTCGGTTCTGTATTTACATAAGATCCTTTTCGTTTTTGGACGATAATATTTAATACGCGCCAATTTTTATTAAATCACATTTGGCTTGGCGGTAAATATATTTAAAGCAAATGAACGACAGTTGAGTTGGGTTCCATTCTACTAGTCTCAACAGCACTACCAGCAAAAGGCTGGCCCGTAATCACGTAAACGCACAGATACTATCTAAGTAGCTTCGACTCATAAGCTCCACGATAGCGACTACGCTATTATAATCCACTTTGTGTACGGCCTGTGAAGTAACCATTCGTAAGTCCGTAACTACATTGATACCATGACCTCATGTGTCCCACACTTATAGATGAACTCATACTTTATTATTCATGTTCGTATAACAATCAAATGTCGGAATGTTTTGCTTTAGATAAACTAATAGTTGACAGGACGAGCTACTCGTTAGGCTGATGGTAAGCGACACGCAAGCTCATGCAACAGATGCACTGACAGTAGTTGCAATGGCGTGCGTGACACTCGTCATCTCTAGTTTTTTTTAGATATGTTGCGCGTATTGTATATATTTTTCTGGTTTTTACATCAGTTGAAAACAATTATTAATTACTAGCGACTTCGCCCGCGTAGCTATATAGACCCGTTTTCTCGTAGGAATGAAGCATTTTCCCGCGGTAAAAAGTAGCCTATGTTCATCAGCGATAATGTCGGCTTCTAATGTTCGTTGGTAATTTAGGCCTTCATAAGTGCCTTATTAGGGCCTAAACTGAATAAATGATTTAGATATTTTTTTATGGTAAATCAAATCGGTCCAGTACTTTCCGAGCCTATTCAATCTAGCGTAGATTGTCTAAGGACATATAGTAACATTATTTTAAATGTACAGAAAGAAAGAAAGAAAAGAAAAAGAAAGAAATTTCTTTCTTTCTAAATGTATCAGCAATTTCACTCATTACAAATGTCACAAAGCCATCCAAAAAAATATGTATCGTAAAGGACATCATCCATGTTTCATAGATATTTGGTCCAAATCTGAAAGTGCCGGCCAACGCATTTTTTTGTGTATGCTGTTAGAGCTTGTCCGACTGAGTATTTATTACTATGGCACCAAAGTTGGACATAACAGGACATTTCATTTGTTTTGGTAATTTTGAATTCCTATTATGATCAAAAATGTATGAAAATTCAGATTTTCGAACTCAAATAAAATCAACTACAATGATCGTAGGATCATTGTAGTTGATTTTTAGTTTTATTTTTATTTTATTTGAGTCTAAATATATAAATAATTGTACCACAGTAAAAAATGTTCAGAGGGGCAAGCTCTAACAGATTATACACAATAATTGCGTTGGCCGCCAGTTGCAGATTTGAAACAAAATGGATGATGTCCTTTGCAATCAAACAAGTTTGTAGCAATTTCTATTCAGTCAAAAGTTTTCAATGCACACCTTGTTCTACGACGCAGCTAGGCTAGCAACGAGTTAGGTACCTACTTGGTAAGTCAGTTAGATTAGGTAGTTAAGTAAAAGTAATCGTTAAACTATTCTGTTATGAGTTTAAACGTTCCAAGTCGGAACATTTTAAAACACTGTCTGTAATCTCTGGCGTTCAAACTGGTTTTCGATAACGTTATCATACCGGTTTAACAACAAAATAGGTACCCAATAGTCCAGTCAAAGTCAGTCAGTAAAGTCAGTATTTAAATTACAAATTTATGGTTGAAGTGTTGAATGTGTCAAGAATAGATAGTTCGATTGCAAAATTTTAGCAGATTTTTTTCGGATCATGCTTGCATCATCGCCCTCCCAAACTCTGTTGGGATCTGCACGTGTGCACTTACCTGATGTAGCTGGTCCCTCGCTTTTTTTACAACTGCCATCTTTCGCAACCCATTTTCAGGGCAAATAGGTTTATACCATACCTGGGTTAAAAACCTAGTTGTCAGAATTCCTGATTTTGACAGATTGCTAAAGATATAAATTGGTCAGACAAATTAGGTTGTAGTGGTAAGAAGTTACATGATGATAATGATACTATGATTAATGATCTGTGATTTTTATGCAATTTCGATCAGTCGTATCGTACCGTATCAAACTCATTTACTCAGTCAGAATTAGATGGGTGGACCAAAATTGCCAGGATTTAACTGTGGAAATAGGTAAGTACGTTTAAAATAAACTGATTCATATTTCAGAGGTTATCGATGCATAAGAGAATGACGTACCTACGATCTCTTATCAATTGGTTTTCGTTTCGATTGAACAATAACATATATAATGGGCACACAGCTACCATCATAAGTATATATGATAGGGTTATAAATAATACTGACTAATCATAAAACATTCTTTCTTTCCTTCTTTCTTGACAGCCGACACTGTCAATATAATTAACACAGGTTAGGTACTGTGAGTACTATGACTCTGATATAACCTTTTTTTTATACCACTAAGGTGGCACACAAGCATACGGCCTACCTGATGGTAAGCGGTCACCGTAGCTTATAACCGCTAGCAATACCAGGGGTATCACTAACGGGTTGCCAACCATGTTGTTGATGAGGACTCACTGTGCTAGCAGCATTACTACTAGCCCAGGCCAGCGTATCCTCGTGGAGCACTGGCAACATTACTAACCGCAGAAACACAACACTACATCAAGTAGTGTTATTTCACTGCGGTCTTCTGTAAGGTGGAGGTACAGTCCCCAGTCGGGCGGCTCTAATTTAAATGGGCAAAGCCACGGGACATTCCAAATCGCCCTACCTCTCTTGAAAGTGATATAACATACAAAGTCCCTCACGAGGTGGGCAAGCATGCATAGAGCGCCATTACACCATTGACTTGCACAGTCACACCTCTCTTGCATCTTTTACAATCAATCTCTTCATACCTATAAGCCCGCCGCCGCCGGTTCCGAATATTCTTTACCTTTACACAGAGTGTGCAATTATATTAAAAACCTATTCCGCTTCAACACACTATACATTCCTAAGTATATTCCATTTTTAAAAATCTATCAACAATTCGCAGACTACAAAAAAAAAACTGCCTGATTGGAGCCAAATGCCTACCAGTAGTATAGTATACTCAGGTATTGTATCACATATTTACCATTCAGGGCAGTCGACGTACGTACTTCTCACTTATGCTAAGCTAACCAACTGATAGCCAAGATGCATCTCTACTTATAATACGTATATATAAATTTGTCTAGACGTCTCGCCAGAGGGGCGATATCCCCTTCGACTCCCTGTCTGTGATTTAAATACGAAAATTACAGTTACTTTTATTTAAATACCACTATCTTATAGAGAGCAGAACTATTCTAATATTCTCTAATTTACTTCAAATCAATCTTTATTGATTTTCAACTCTACATAAACTTAACTTTGGCTAGTTGAAGCTAGAAATGCTTGGCATTTGGCTGCCGGTCCAAACACAGGGGAACCTGAAAAGCCTTCCATACAGAGACTGTGGGACGGGCCGCTTTGTGAGTTACAGTATGATTCTCTATTGGAATCATCCTCTAGCTCTCCTGAGCGTGCTCGTCTTTTAGCGGTTGCTAAGTGGGAGTCAGGCCTCTGGTTGCAAGCTTTGCCTTCAGTCAATACGGGTACATTTATGGACAATATAACTTTTCGTTTAGCAGTAAGTCTTAGACTAGGAGCTAAAGTAAGTGTCCCACATCATTGTCACTGTGGAGAGGGTGTTGACAGCCTCGGTCACCACGGCCTCTCTTGTATTAAGAGTGCGGGCCGGCTGTCGCGGCATGCGGCCATCAATGACCTTATCCGTCGGGCACTTGCCACCGCGGGGGTGCCAGCTGTCTTGGAGCCTTGTGGTCTGGCTCGTGACGATGGCAAGAGGCCCGATGGTATGACGTTGGTGCCTTGGAGGCTGGGGCGGCCCTTGGTGTGGGACGCTACCTGCGTCGACACTCTGCCGCAGTCCCACCTCCCGGACACTTCGGTGGTGGCTGGTGCGGCAGCCGCTCGGCAGGAGTGCCTCAAGCGCCGTAAATATTTATCTCTGAAGGACGGGTACATATTTATGGCGTTTGGGGTCGAAACTCTTGGGCCGTGGAGGCCAGAGGCTCATACCCTTTTTAAGGAGACCTCAAACAAATTACGCGAGGCCTCCTGTGACAAGAGGGCTGGCGAATATTTGGCCCAAAGGCTAAGCATTGCAATTCAGCGTGGCAATGCCGCCAGCCTTCTTGGCACACTTCCCCGTGACAGTGGTTCGGGACATTTATTTTACGTTTAGGTTAGTTTTGTACTTCTTAGTGTAGTTTATTTTAAGTTTTTAATTTACTTCATAAGTATACTTATGTTGTTGTTAATATTTACTGCAGCAAAACGCGGACATAGGCTCCCAATCTTTTTATTCGAGCCGTGCGTCGTAAGGTAAACGCGCCGGTTGCTGACCTCCTTTCATTATCGTCTCGTTTTAAAAGTCACCTTTGCAGCGACCGAGATACGTACCAGCTGGTTAGTTTGCATAACTCTGCGCCTTGCTCGTGTTGAACATGAACGTCGGCAGCTGAGTCATCCTATGCATGTGTTGAGCAATTGCAACCGCAATCGTACAAACCATTTATTCAATGAGCTAAAATTTTGTGTATTTAAATGTATTTTTATGTTTCTAGTTAATTCGAAGGGTTATTATAATTTATATTAAAGTGAAAAAGAATAAACGTGAGCGGTAAAGTTATATGTTGCGAAAATTTGCTCCAATACAACTGACCCTAGTAATAAGTGTTCATTAAGATGATTTACCCGATGATGTATAAGTCGAAGAAATTCATTTAACTAACTTTCGCAACGACACTTTCAGTTGAAGTAATAAACAGTCAAAAAAACAACTATAAAAAGTAAGTATTCTGGTGTAATGTAATGGCAGGTGTACAACAATGAACGATCGGTAACGGCACTGAACCGGAAAAATAAGTATTAGCGTTTATTGGTGAACAGGTTTATTTTACAAATAGAAAATAGATGTAGACCGATAACAGTTGAACTAAAACATAATACACATGGCCGTTACATGTGAATCAACGGAGAATTGAATCCGCATTACCCTGCGTGACGTGGCACAAAGCCAACTGCGACGCAATTTTCTTAGAGTAGGACATAATTACAATGTAATTAAAATATTCTTAAAACTCAAAGGTGTGAGGTGTGTGACCCTTGAGTAAGCATCATTTGCAACAGAGACTGGTCTCCCAATACTTTTAACTTAAGAGACGTCCCTAATTATCAAAATATGGGAACCTATGGGGCTAGATCTTGTGCCTACAGTCAGGCCAACTTTAACTATGTTTGAAGGATATTAATCTGTAATTATCCCCGTTTCAATACAATATCATGGAACTAATAAAAACACTAAATGTACATTGACGACTTCTCTACTTACTAGTGTTACTACATTTTTTGTGACAAACAACCGTGTGAAATGTAATAGTCTACATCTATAAATACTTAATTTTTCATACGTCACCCATTCTAACAAGTAGATGTTATCCATTGTTAGCTCCAATTGCTCGAATCGGTATGTTGATCACACATTGTGTATGATCAACATACCGATTACGATTATTAAAAGACATAACCTTTTCTTGGCATTGTTTCTTTGATAAGGTGCACTAAACCAGATTAAATATAGAACATTAAATTAAATTGTTATACAAGTTCCTTACATGATGCCTACTTTATGAAACTGAATGTGACTCTAAAAGAACGTCAGGCAGAAATGCTAGTCTCCTAAACCTCCACGCATGAGTAAAGACCCTTTTAGCCTCATAGCACTCATGCTGTGAACGGATCAATGACCCGGGGTCTCGGCTCACAGTGCCAGCTCATATCGTGGTTAGTATAATTTCCACTAGAGCTAAATCATACTACTTATTATCAGCTAATTAGACTCACTTAAAGGCATGCAGTGAACTTCGTAATCTTAGGTCAATATAAATTTGATTGTATTAATTACACAATGGTTGTTGAAAGAATCTAGCCGACAGTCTTTATTATTTCGAAATAGGTGGGCCTACATGTTTTCGCGGCAAAATAGTTGTAAATGCTTTTGATTGTCATCAATTACATAGTAAAATAGTAATTATAAATTAAGTGAATTACGCGCCCAACTATGGTCAATTCAACCTCATAAAGTTTTTCGAAATACTTAACATATTGGCGGGAAATTAAACTTCCGGTTTGTATAAAACGGTGTTATAATTAAATACAAGCTAATTGAGGAAAGCTTAATTCTACGATGATTCATAGAATCAAATGTCGCATGACAAGAATAGCATAGATTGATGTTGAAAAATAACCTGTATTGGATGACGATCTTTTAGCCCAACCATTTGGAAAGGAAACGTTGTTTCTAAGAACGGTAATCAATCATGCACATGACAGTAATTTCACGCCTTTACAAATAACACGGAGCCCTAAACTTTTGGAGATTAACGTCAAACTAATTCTGGTCGAGACACACATTTTGGTCGAGCTTGCCTAAATCTAAATATACTTATTTGAAGACAGGAAATACCTACTACACGCTTATTTCAAGGTCCATTCCCACACCTGGGATATTTATGATCTACCAGTCTAACTTAACTTATTAAGGTATTAATTAGAATATTTGAATTTGGTTGTTGCGCAAGCAGAACTACTCTCGTAAGATTCAGTTTACAGAGTTTTAATGATTATTATATGTATTCTGTTTGCCCTTGATAATGGATGAGACGGGTATAACGTACCTAATACAACGATCTAATATAACGACCATTAATATCCTCAATCAGCTTCAGTACACAGGGGGGACGAACCTGTGTGAAAATAGGTAACATCTCTTCACACGTCGACCGTAAATCCATCGTAGATTCTAATTAAACGAGATTCAAATTAGGCGCAGTTACATAACACGCGATCCAAATTGCCTCCAGGTGTTCCGCAGGCCAAAATCACGTTGCACAACTCGGGGCGATGACCGCTTCACAATGACGACACGAGGGGCCTAAGAGGAACCACGCTAATATAAATATTCCAGAGGAAAAGCATCGATTTGTAACGTGTTTTCTATACCACTAAGGTGACGAACGAGTAGCAGTTCGAAAAACCCGGACGACAACTATACATATATAGTAGTACCATTAGAAAACAATGAGATAGAAATAAGCTAGATACTAAAAATACATAAAATATCCGTTTAGGTACTGTTGATAAAGCAATTGTAAGATTCTAAGGTGCCTGATTTGGTTATGATGAAAATCCAACTTTATTCCCAAACTAGTTTAGATAATAATGGAATCATTTACCTTATCATAAACGTAAAGAACAAGATCGATCAATTTAAACAGTCAGTCGCGTATACAAAATAGATGTCTAACAGGTGATAGACAAGACTATTAATCTAATTAAATCCAGTACAAAGGATAATCCGGGGCATCGACCCGGGGACCATGGTCTTGCATATTTATAAGAACAAAATGCATGGAACAATCGCTTATATGAAAGATTTGTTGTACCATAGCTGTACCTTAGAAGTACCTTAATAGACGGAAGGGAAGTTAAATCTATTTAAAATCTGATCACGTTTAAGGCATTGCTTGCTACTTACCTACCTTATATTTTTGTGGTAGGATTTCTAGTAATTAGAATTTACATACTTACAATGTTTCCTTTACTTGATTGTTATTGTAAGAAGCAACAGGATAGAGTTCGAATAATTTTGTTTTATAACGTAAAGCACACCTACATAATCGTCAAAGTGGATATTTCTTATAACTGAATCTCTTTGAGCAACTTGTTTTTTCAACCTTCTAACTAAATGCTAAATGTCAGGGACCCTGACTCAGGGTTATATGTAAGGGAGTGAGCAATAAAGAACCAAGTGAGGCGAGGAGTTATGTGACCGAAATTCGGCCATGTGTGGCGGAATTCAATAATATGACATTCAGCCCCATATAATAGGGTGACGTTGGAACGGACGAATATTTTATGTCAGGAAAGATACGATATATTGTCATCTAAAAGATTTATGTGGATTTTAAATGATTCTCTCAGATTATACCAAAAACTTCTGCCTGGTTATGAAAATATCAAACGTTATCCTCATTTGTATTAATATAATAATATAATAAATGCGAATGTTCGGACCATGACCTGTCATGGCATATTTTAATCATAAATATCGTTATATATTTTTATCCAATAAAATAATTTTATAAATGGTTTTTAGCCTATTTCTACTCAAGCGACTAAAAGCTAGTAAAACCTACCTAAGTAAAACGCGGAATCTAAGGGAGCGGGCGGTGGAGCGGCAGCATAGATATTACATTTATATACTTATGTCTTTTGAGCTAACAACCATACTTATCACTCTGACAACACCAAGTACACTGGAATTAGTAGGCATATGTGTAGGTACTTAATGTGTTAGAGGTAGCCTGGGTGAAACGTGAATACTAACGGTAGCAGGTACCTCAGCAAGGTTAGTCGCGCAACCTCCGCTTACATTCCGAATATGTTTCAACACTAACTTGGCCAAACTGTGTATTGATAACTTGTTTCTCGGATTGTATCAATTCCCAAGACATTATTGATTTTTATTAATCATTTGGGAATTCCTTGGAGTTCGATTTTCAATATTATTTTCCTCATAATGTTGCAACACTTCGTAAATTATTTCTGTTGAAAGACAAATGAAATTACTAACTATGCATGTTAAAAGACTAATAGTAATTAATTAAGAAATTAATATTTATTTCGAATCGCCAGATGCCAACCTAGATTTAATGGTAAAATTACAGAACACCGAATTCATTATATAGTCATAATCCGTTAAGTGATCAGTCAGTTAATCAGTTAAGTTAATAATAAATCCGTTTAGCATTTTTGACGGGACTTTCACAGACTGTTTGTCAGGATGTTTGCAAATATTGTTTTATATAGCATTACTACTAGCCCAGCGTATCCTCGTGGAGCACTGGCAACCTACTTACCGCAGAAACACAACACTTCATCAAAATAATGTTATTTCGCAGCGGCTTCTTTATCGTGAAGATCAAGTCCCCAGTAGGGCGCCCGCGCTTATATTAATGGGAAAACCAACGGGAATCCCAATTCGCCCTACATCTCTTTTTAGCTCATGGTGTGATTAATCATTGGTACAGGCTGGGATTCAAATCCCAGCTTGTACCTGGGCCCATCATATGTCAGGCCTTTGGTTGCTTGAACTACAAGGGCACGACGGCTTACAAGATTAACTTTTTTACAAAATGTGTCCCCGGGAGCTCGATAAGTGCTGGCGCCAGTCGTCTCGGTAGTTATAGGATGATGTCACCCGAGGGGAGCGAACAACATCGCCTTAATCAATTATGCCATTAGTGCCAGTTACTAATTCCTCAGGAAATTGTGGTAAGTTTGTGCAGTATTTAAGAATATCAAACATGTACGTATGTTTTTCTTTTCTATGATTAATAGCGGCCGATGACCTACTAAGTGGATTCAGGTTCGCGATAATAGTTCGGATCGAATTTCGCTTAATGTTCCAATATTGCTCGTATCAATGAAATTGCGGTTTAATCTAGTATACAGTGTACACCTCTAAAATTCGATGTTTGGTCTCATTTAGACAATCTACGAATTCTAGGACATCAACGTGTTGTTGTTAATGTATGAGCACTGATGAGTCACAAATTCAATGGCTGAAATTGAATAAAAGATAAGCAGAAGAATTTAATTGAGCTCCTTACCTGGCTCATAAGGAAAGTATTGCTCGGAAAGATAGCAAGCACCTACTTAAATTCATATTCATTAATATTCAGGCGTGCCAATACCTATAAGGATAAAGTTGGTGAATTTGAACCTTGAGCCACTTGAGCTCGACAAGTCTCCAGTCCATCTAGGACTTTCCCTTGACCCACTTACGTAGGAGGAAGGAAGTTGAGATATCTTATAGTTTCATCCTTGAAAATAAACCGACCTTGCTTTGACACTATGATTGTTATATCTTGTAACAGTCATACATAATAACTAAGTAGGTTTTATGTAACCGCAATCAAGTCCAGAAAATTACTAATAGAGTTATTAAGGCAATTATAAATATAATTGGAGCATGGATTGGTTAATTTTCCTCATAACTCCAGTGTGTCACACTGTGATAATGTGAGGCAAACTACAGACAGATAGATAAATAATACGAATGACGTGAATGGATCAGTCTTAGCAATGTAAAACTGTCACCAGACTACGGATAAAAAATAAATAAAACCCGCGCTAAAACAGGAATGAAATCGATTAAAGTCGGGCTTTATAAGGTAAAATCGACTCCTCTCATTGTTAAAGTTCGTTAAAATGTAGCCTATGTTACCTGGGCTATAATAACGAATCGATTGACACGTTACTCAAAATCGGCGGAATAATTTGGGCGCTACTGAAACATACGTAAATACAAACATACAATAACATACATAGACTGCAAAAATTCTTCCTTTTGGCTTCGCCGTAGGTATAAAAATGTACACACAAGCAGGTAGATGTATTTTACTTACCTGGTGGAATATATTCTCTTTGTAAGAGGTATTTTCTGATTTACAAAAATGGTAGCAATAACGGTTGCGCTTGCGATCTTGGCGAGAAGGAGGTTTACAATAAGTTGAGATTGAACAGATATAGGCAGGAACATTTTTTTTTATATACCACTAAAGTGGCACACAACTTACGGCCCACCTGATGGTAAGCAGTCACCGTAGCCTATAGCCGCTAGCAATACCAGGGGTATCACTGACGGGGTGCCAACCATGTTGTTGATGAGAACTCACTGTGCTACTAGCCCAGCGTATCCTCGTGGATTAGATTTCGGTGCATTAGACCTAATTTGTTAGTTAGATGGATATTATGGGCAAAGGCGTGCATTACATTTTATTTAAGGTAAGCAACCAAAAGCATTAACATAAAATCTTGCCTAGCTCACTATGCACGTATTATTCTGCGTAATAAAGTGTATTGGATTATGGTGGAGGTAGGCAATGACTTTTTGCCTATATACAATGCACGCCCCTGATTATAGGTGGAAGACCCCTACACATCATACATGATTATTCCTAACTAGCTTTTTCCCGCGTCTTCGCACGCGTGGTAAATAAGTCAACATGTACCTATATCTAAAATAAAAATATAGCTTTTGTGCACTGCTACCTATTTTCACACAGACTTTCATCCCCTATTTTACCCCTTAGGGGTGGAATTTCCAAAAATGCTTTCTTAGCGGATGACTACGTCATACCATCTACCTGCATGCCAAATTTCAGCCCGATCCGGCCAGTGGTTTGAGCTGTGCGATGATAGATCACTATGTCAGTCAGTCAGTCACCTTTGAGTTATATATATATATATATATTTAGATTTATTATTATTATTTGATACTATTGGACAGAACAGTGTGAACGAAAACCACCCCTTGGTGTACGTACATACCAAATAGCGACTAATTAATTATTCAGCTCCTACCTATATCCACCTGTTGGTTGCCTTGGTTCCGAGGGTATGGGGAATTGACTTTGAACACGCCACCACATTTTGACCCAATTCTTGTAAGCGTGTGCATTTTTTATGTTCAGTAAAGGAGGTTCTGTTCATTGCAAGGTCTTAGGACCAACCAAATTGTGATTCTGAGTGCCAAACAAATGTCTATGTAGAACACTGATTCCTGAAGTGGTTTCGTGTGATGAGAGGAAGAACTCATTACAGTTATGGAAGTAGGTGTTAGTTCGGAGTCAAAACCGTGACTGAAGTAGCCAAAATCTTAACATTTGAACTTTGTACAATTTTCTCAATACACAAATGTTAAGTCGTCTACATACCTACCTACCTATTTTAATTATAATGTCTTCCATTTGTACTTCACCATAAAATAAGGGTTTTAGCGAGTGTTCTTTCTTACCCTTCAAAGTTTAGGAGCCCGTTGACGTACAACCAAAATTTTACCTTACTTAGGAAAATTTTACCTGCTTCTATGGAACTGGTAAGGTAACCTACCTACGTAATAAATTGCGAGTTGATTCACTGGTTGAACTCCGAAATGAAGGTAAGTAAATAAATTCCTCTGGGAGCCAGGATACATGTATTATACATTAAGGGTCCATACAGGTACCTACCTACTTTTACAGTGTTTTTAGTTAAAGTAGGTACAGGTCGCGGCACGAAACTCTAGCGCTGAGCGAAACGTGGAGGGGATAGCTGCGCATGGGTACCATCGCGCACGCAATACAAATTAGTAATTTAATTGCTTAGTTAAAAACAGCAAAATAATGTTTTAATGTAAAGTCAAATAGTAAGTCTAGCGGTGAACAAAATGTGGAACTTAACTGCGTATGGGTACTGTCACGCACGCAAATATTACTTCATGTTACCTACAATATAATTTTTAACAAGTTTATGGGGAGTAGAAAAATAAATACACTATCGGATTTGTAAATTTTTATATTAAATACCAAATAATAAAAAAAATTATATTAAGTCCGAATTACATAAGAACCTACTGAAGTTTCTTCTCAGGATAGAAGAAACCTGCGAGTTCGGCAGGGTGTGGACATCAGACACCGCATTCTCCTTTCCGATATCTAGTCCGAATCAGACAATGGTCTTACACCTTCAATAGTATCCCAACAGGGCCTTTTGCTTACTGAGGGCCCCGGCTCAGGGCTGCTTCGGTCGTCGGCACTAACAGCGTCATCGTCATCAGACTCACCAAGGCTATCCTCTGAACTGTCACCATCAACTATACGTATTCGATACGTAGTAAACGTATATTTGAACTTTCAATCAGTACTTTTCGATTGTTTTCAGTATTTTTCCACCGAAACCCTAAACTCTTAATTATTCGTCGAAGACTTCGTTCTGAGCCTTTGAAATTTATATCTTCCTCTAGCTTCTTTCTCAACTTTCCGACGGTGGGAAGTTCATTATTTGTCCTATGAAAGTTATGTATGCACCTCTTTATTAATCCTTGATCAAAGTTATCAATATCTGTGACCGGTTTTGATCTGGAGCGTTTTTTGCCTGGTGTTCTAAATACTGATAATAAGTCGGAATTATTGGCTTCAGTGGAGATTTTCCTTACCGTTGCTATGGACGTCTTTGTAGATTCAGCTGTCCTTTTCTGAATTTTCTGTAAGTCACTAATTATACTATTTAATTTTATATTTCCCGCCTGAATAACTTCTGCAGTTTGTTTTATTTCACTTATATCTACAGTGCTGCGGTCAGAATCGAGTAAAATACTCGCAGCTTCGCCAATTTCACTTTGAATTTGTTTCAGGGAATTAATGAAATCATTCGATTCCCTTTTCAGAAAACAATGCACGTCAAACACCATTTTCCGTGCCTGTCTTTTCAAAACAGTATTCCTTCTCGGCCTCGGCATTTTCACTGTTTAAAAACTGTTCAAACTTAATCAAACAGTGAATAAACTAACAAACACAACAAACAAATCAACAAAACAAACTTAACAAAAAACAACAACAAAAATTAACGATGACAACAAAACAATTCAGAACGCGACTGTACACTGGAAGTGCGCGGAGCGTCGTATCGGCACGGGGGACGGAGTACGACTGGAGAGCCAATCGGCGCAACGCACGCTCGCCCTTCACCCCTGTACCCCGCCAAGACACCTTATTTTTTACTTCTGCGCAATAACGGTCAGCGCTAGAGTTTCGTGCCGCGACCTATATGTATTAAGTACTCGTTCCGCGCTTCTCATTTTAAGAAACACATGCACGATTTAAAATGGAAGGTATTGGTGTCGATTCTGTTGTAAAAAATCACTAATTTGACAGGCCTTAAAAGTATTGCTATCGCTTTCTCATGTGCGGGGTTGAATAAGGAAGGCAATAGTCCTGTCGAATTACAATTAGTTTAGTTTAATGATTTCGTAAAACAGAATTAGCACCACTAGGCACCTTTATACATGATGTCAGTTTGTTTGTCTTTGTTTGACATTGACTCATCGCTATTATGAGCGGCATTTAAATTGTTTTAATAGGTTAGGTTAGGTAGTGTGAAGATGGATTAACCGACATAGTTGCATGATATGAATCATGTTTTTTATAATTATCCTTCCTAAGTATTTAAATAGCAGTGGATAATGTCGTCAAACCTTCGTGTGCCGGTTGAGGCAGGCATAATTTGATTTAAGGGGTTCCGTACCTTAAAAGGAAAAATGGAACCCTTATAGGATCACTTTGTTGTCCGTCTGTCTGTCTGTCAAGAATGCGTGGAATTATCAATCAATCATGGAATTATCATATTTTGCGATTTCACAAGGGAATCAAAACCTGTAGGGTACTTCCCGTTGACCTAGAATCATGAAATTTTACAGTAAGCAGTGTCTTACAGTACAAATAAAAGAAAAATCTGAAAACCGTAAACATTTAGTCAAATATATTTTTTATGCGAAATTACTAAAAAATATTCCCGTATCGCGCTGTTGAGTCGCCGTTCGCCTACTTTTAACTAAGGTTAAAAGTAGGCGAACGGCGCCGTACCGTACACACTTGTAGGTAAGCCTACAAGTATGTACGGTACCCTCAGTGCGAGAGTCCGACTCGCGCTTGGCCGGTTTTTTATTGTTTACCAGCGTTTACCCTACTAGGTTGTATTTATACCCATTCCGGTATCATACATGGGTAATGTAAATGTAATTAGGTCTTTTAATATTATGTAGGTATGTAGTGTACCTAAACGAGGCATTACTTACGTATCGTAAGCAGATAAAAGATTCTAAGTAAAAAAATGTTGACTCGCAGACATGCCTCTAAAACCGACAACTTTTGATTTTTTTACTCTTTAAGTCCAATGGTGGCCGGCCGCACGTCGGGCACATTACGATTTACGATCCGCGTCGGTTTTGTGATCTGTCCGCCCGAGCTGGCCATCACTTCTACCGGAACAGAAAACCGGTTCTCTCCACTTCTCACTCAACGCCCTTTCTGAAACTCACCGCAACAACCAGGTTGAAGAAGAACAGCACATATTTCACAAAACTCGTTCCACATCCCATCTTGAATGCACTGTTGTTATTCAGTCACACACAATTTCAATACACTTCCACTCGCGGATTACTTGTTTATGTGCTCAGAGATGCTGTACGCAACCTTCTGGTTATACGATGTAAAGGCGACTAAATAAAAATTAAAACGAACGACAGAAAATCCGAAAGATCGCGATGGCGTCGGTGCGTCCCCTCCGCACTGCATTCGGCTGGGTCTCGTGTCTCGCTCGCTCGCTCGTTGGTTGAACCATAGCTTGGGGTAACCATAAAAATTAAAACGCGCGCATGACTAAACTGTAATGACTCATTTTTCTTGTGAGCCTTCCATAAGTAAAGATGACGTAAAAATATTTATTGTGTAATTATCACTTTAAGGTTTGAATTTCCTACAGAAAATGTACTGATCTCATTCATACAACAAGGAACAACACAACGAGGTCTGCTATTCAAACTCCGAGCTGCCCAAATTTAGCTGTATTATCACCTCAAAGTTGATGGCTCCCAAATCACACTACTCTTTGTTTAGTGGTGTATTTTGCAGAGCTCCATAAAGAAAGAAAAGGCAACAACACGAAGGGATAAGAAGCACCGCCTAAGTGCCCTTAAAGGTTAGAACAGAATGGAAAGTACTTGTAGTATAATTTATTTGGCAGGCTAGGCGCTGTGCTGTAATACAAAAATAAGCATCCATAAGTTAGTGTCTATATTCCGAATATATCAAAATAACGATTTTTACTGATTGGATTTTATCGAAAGTGTGGATTGATGGATTTTATTGATACTAATACAACAAATTTAACTTACCATTTTTTTATTCACATATTTTGTACTAAATCGATCGCCGATTAGTATTATGTTACGTCGGGTACTTCTCATTGTTATTTTCCGTTTTTAAATGTATACGTGATTAAGTTATTGATTAATCTATTTAGGACTAATGTGACAATCAATAATTTAACCACGTCATGTAACGTCACTTATCCGCTCCACCCGAATCCATTCGTATAGGTAAGCTTTTTTATTTTTTGATTAAAAGTCCCTATGTATGTTTAAAATAAAAGTGTGTACCTAAATATGTACGTGATTGAAACTTAAGTAAGGAAAGGAATATATAACAAAATGTTAGTAAATCCTGAAAACAAACGCTCAGTAAAGAAAATCCCAATGAACTATGTTTAATGGTGACCCTAACCCTGACCCTTCATTCACCTGTCCTCTATCTCTCTCACACTTGAACCCACGGAGGAAGCAAAATGTCTTATCCCTTTCTAACTTTTCATCTCAAACAAGATCTTACCTACCAGAGAATTCCACAAATCCACAGATATCCAAATTTAAAAACTATTATTTACGCGTTTAACGTATGCAAGCATTGTAAGCTAATGTAAAGTAAAGAAACTAAATACCTGAATTTTCTCGTTGTCTGTAGCTACTTTTAATTCATATGCTGCAATTTGTCATTGGTGCTGTAAGTATAACCGTTAACGGATATTATTTTATTTTATTCCATCCCACGGTTGCCTGGAAGAGATCGCCGAGTGTGATAAGGCCGCCAATTGTACTCTACTTATATGCTACACTACACTATATTCATTATGTTGTATCTCTTGGTGTTGTACAATAAAGCTTAATTAAATAAAGAAATATACAAAAATTGTGAATTTAATGCCGGAAGTAAATATTCCAACGATTTCACATTTTTATACCTACTGGTATAATATTATGAAGCCATTTTTTTAACATGTAGTGCGTGGGCAAGGCGTAGTTTCCTAGTTTCGTTATATGCGTTGTAGGTGTGTACATGTAATGGTGTATGTATATACATATGCGGCGCCGGAGTTTCATCTACCTTTTTTATTTGCTCGGAGGAAACGCATCAAAAAAGTACCATCCCTAAAGGATACTATTAAGTATTCAGTGCTATGTATCGTATTGGAAAGTAAAGTACCGTGACGCAGTAAGACGTGGTTCGTGGTTAGACTCTCTCCGCCTGCACAAGTGGTTGGGGGACCAGCTCGTTTGTGGAATCGAAAGCGAATGTCTACTTACCATGTAGGTACCTACTCTATTGGTATGCAGTTTGTGAAATTTATGTAAACTAATGTTTGGTTGCCGTTTTGTTTGAAAATTCATTCGATTCTATAAAATCTCTAAATTATCAGCGTATGTATTCGAATCAGATGCGAGACGTCAAACTTATCACTAAAGCGGGCTGTTCACATCTGATTTTTAAATGCTCACCTGCCTGTAGTATTCTAAAAAAATAAGAATAAAGGTTAACATCAGCTAGCTAGCGGACATCCTGTGGCCTTGGTGATACAATGTCTCCTTTAAGTCCTCATAGATTACCACAACTAGCGATTTAATGTCACCGTATCCACCGTATCCAGCCGACGCTTCCCAGCGGCCTTCCGCCTTTATCAGGTCAGCTGCCCCTCTACTGGTATGCCTTCGACTCTGAGTCGTCCAATGCGTAGTCCAGTAGAACCTTCGGCCCTATCAGCCACCTAAAAAGATTGGGCAAATAACAACAATCATTCTATGTGCATTCATGTGTGTTTATAATATTATGAGAGCTTTATACTGATGTGTGTGTGACTTGGTGGTACACTAAAATCTAGGAACAACCACGTCAAATTCAAGGAAAGGTATCCCATCCCAGATTCTGTTAAAACGTATTGGTTATGTACTATGTGTTAGCATTATCGTACCACCATAATGACGTCATTTTTATTATATGACGTCATTAAAAATTTATGACTGGCTGTAACTATTACGTAAATTAAACATGTCAATCAACACGTCAAAGAATCTAAATTGTTAACGATGACGCTATTTGGTGGCCGTTGGGTACAAACCGAGAAGAATGCCGTGTTTGTCCTCTCCCATGTAGGTACGTGGGCAAAACACTTAAACAATCAAATGCCGACACGTCTGTTAGGAAATGTGAATTGCTCATACATGGCGCATACGAAGAACGATATGCTATGAAGCGGTTTACACGAAATATCATAAAGATCGAAGGAATGGTAGAGGAAGGCCAAGGATAAGTTACCTGCAACAGATAAAGACGAAGGCTAAAGCTATGTCGTACCAGGAGGTCAAAGAGATGGCTAACGATAGAACAGCTTGGCGATTGCTCCAACGACAAGTACCTAGCTCTTAAATAAATTATGATGAATCACCTATAAATAAAGCTGTTTAGTGTTGTTGCATATCAAGTCTGAGTTTCTTGCCGGTTCTTCTCAGGGGCTTTTTTTCCGAACCGGTGGTAATTTAGACCTTCATAAGTGTCTTATTAGGGCCTAAACGGAATAAATGATTTTTGATTTTGATAAGTCTCTATCACTTCCTCCCTCTACAATCTATTCCCATGCAAGACAATGGCTAAAGAAAGACAACTGAAGTAATTTTGATTATTTATTTAGAAAACTTTTTTGGTCACATAGGTAATAAATACAATAATTATAACAAACTTACAAAATGGTTGCCTGTTCAATTCCAAATGTTAATCTACTACTAATCTACATGTATCTATGAAAATAAGTAACGATCACAACATAGCGTGAAAACCATTAGGTACACAACCATTACTAATATATCTACTTTACTTCTTATATTATTGGTAGTCTCAGATCAGATAAAAAAGGTAGATGGAAATTTACGAACAACGAAGTGACGGCGGCGGTGGTTAAAACTACGCCTTGCTGTGTACATACATTTACACGCACAATGAATACAAAGATACCATAAGAATGAGTATTCCTATGAAGAATCTACGGTTTGCCCACGCACTTCATGGCTATAAAAGCGGCGTCACTTCGTTGTTCGTAAAGATCCATCTACCTTTTGTTATTTGATCCGAGGTATACGTATAAAAATACCCTTTGATTTATAAATATTCGAAATACATTTCAGTACAAAATCTACGAAAATACTTATCACGTAGCTCGTACGTAAATACTATTCTTCTTCTTCTTCCTCTTCCTAACTATGGCAATCAATCCTCTTTAGGGAATATTTTGCCATTGGCGAGTGTTAGGATTTTCAAGTGTCTAAATTTTTCGTGTTTGTTGAATTAAAATTCATAGTGTCATGCGTTCTAATGCTTATTGGAGTTTCTGGAGGCAATGCACGGTCAGAGGTAAACTATTGACTTAACCTAAAAGCCATATTATAGCATTATTTCCAATGTTCCTATAAATGAGTCACTAAATGAAACGTTACTGCACACAACGACACCACACCACAAAAATACACATTAAAGATCGACTATAACACAATTTACGAAACATTGGAAAAAATCTCAACCGCTCCGCCTGATTCCCGCCAAAAACGCCCTAAATACTATTTGGTAATGATAACTCTAATGTCAGAAGACTAATTTAATATACTTACTCTGTGCTATTTTGATTTCCTAAAAATGTAAGTTATGACGTGCTAATACCTTGTTTATTGGGCCGTTACTCTTGAGAGACACATTTTAGCATAGTGCTGCTTTGTTATGGACATTTTCGAAGACTGATTATTTTCTTGAAGTCGTGTCAAGTAAATAACCAAAAGATCGAGATGATGTCATCATTCATCTACTAATACTTAGGCAAGGTCGGCGCAGGAGCAGTAGGTGAGGCGAGCAGGGAATCATCAGGAGCAGCAAATGTGGATTCCCTGATTGATGCAGAGTTCCTGATCGAAGCTCGTCTCCTGACCTTAATAGCGTGGGCCAGGAAGAACGTGCAGAAGATGCCTGAACTCTGAAACAAAGAGAATAGAGTTTATAATAGAAGTAAGACATTTTGAAGATTCCACTAAATTATTATAGGCAAAAGATTTTTGAAACAACCCACTTTTGATAATCTGTCACTTCAGCTGTAACTAAATCACGGAAGATACAGCTTACATTATCTGTCATATCGATACACGGTAATGAATTTTCGTGTCGTGACACAGTGATGTCAGCATTAAAAAAAATACAGATGCATTAGTTGCAGAAAAGGAAAACGTGACTGGATGATTACTACAAACTATCTTGTTAAAATTGCAACTAAAGCAAACCAAGTGCATCGCCATCAGATGAAACTTTCCGAACGACTTTTTCAAATTCCGACCGTTTCTTATCCAGACATTAAAGTTGGGCTTAGAAGCAGTGGTGATTGTAGCGCGAGCATGAATAATTTGCGACAATGTTTTCGTATCGCCGTCGACTATTTTTGTATTAAAAAACTAATTTATTTTATTTTCGAAGATCCAGTAGCCCTAGCAAGAATAATTGCGACTACTATTCGTATCGCCTTTATTGTATGGGAAAATGAATAGCACTGCGCCGATGAATAGAGTAACTAAAAATTTGTATGACAATTTTGACATTTCGCGAGTTAAGTTTTCGAATACGCAGTCGATAAATTTTACTTGTCACAGGCACTCTAGCCCGAGAAATCTCGAAATGACAAAATTTTCACTTATCTTTAGTTCCTCTTTTCATCGGCGCAATGCTATTCATTTTCCCATAAAATAAAGGCGATACGAATACGTAGTCACAAATTATTCTTGCTAGGGCTATGGATATTTTGAATTTGAGTCCTTTATTTCACCTTTTACATGAAGTGCTGCGTCACGTGTAGCTTCATTTTCCATTGCGGACAGTCAGTCAGGTATTACAAAGGACACCAATACTCAAGGGTGATCTCATTTTACGTATATGACTGCACTGGCTGATTTGGCATGCATCTCGGTTGATTCAGTGAGATGTGATGTGACGTATATCGTAATACTGTTTACTCTTCATATACCGAGTCAAGTGATTTCATTATAATTAAGTAGAAATAAGTAGTCGTTACGCGAAACGACTCGTTTGCAAACTCATTGTATCAATACAAGAGAAGCAAATTCGTCATCTTTCATCATCGCCCAATTCCCTCACTTGATATTTCTAACATCGGATGGACTCGTGGTTGAACTTTTCTAGTTTGCATCCAAAATATCATTTTTATTTGATTACGAAATTTAAATAATTATATACAATTATATTTGACGTTATACATATTCCATTTGACTGGCGACCCATGCATCCACTAGCTTAACCGTCCGGTGGGTGCAGGAGTAATAAGAAAGTACCCCTGCACTCACCGCATCAGGTCAGAATTACGACTGTAATTTTTATTTGCTTCCCTTTGTCTTTGACGACGCGTCGTATCTGCTTTGAAGATGTAAGCTATGAGAAAATAAACATAATTAAATTTTAATAATTTTTTTGGTCTTTACGTTTATGGATAAACAACCAATCCATGGAAACAGCATCAAGTAAAACGTTAATTTCCTCTTAATGAATCCCAATATTTTTCACTGTGTAAACTTGGCATCATAAATATTTTTCTGAGACCTTACCCGTTTGTGTATTCAGTTCAGGAATTCCATAGGCGACATTTTAATCCGCGGTCAACCCTCCTGGATGTAGCTTCATCAAGTCGTTTCTTCGAGTGACTGGCGCCGCAGTATAATGACAAATAAATGGAGATCTCACAGTTCCTAATCTATCTTCATGTTACGCGTTGGCAGACCAGAGCAAATGAGCGTGAACACACCCACTGCCACTTTAATTCAATAAATACTAATGAGAAGAGATGGCGACTTTATCGCGACCTACTCATGTTAGACAGGATTTGTAAGAACAGGCAATAAATATATTAAACTAAAGTTAACAAACGAAGGAAATTTGAAGAATAAACTTTGTATTGCACATACGAAAATATTTGTGCGTTAGGAACGAAAACTAGCTTAGTTGGACACAAAAATAATAAGGTCCAGGAATTTGTAAATTTGCTTTATAAAATGAAGATTAATTTATCCAAACACACTTATAAGCTTGTAACTTTTAAAATAGAGAGTTATTCCAAGCATCTATTGAATCGTTGCATGATACTGCGTCTGTGACAAACAAAGACCTATTTATTAGTCCAGATCCTGCCTATTAGACAAAGCCCTTTAATGAAATAGGATCAGCGGCCAAGTTCCATAAGGAAGTCACACATTCTTTGTCGGTGTTTGGGATAATCGTACTAAGAAATAAATGAACAACGGTATTTAATATTTCTAGATTACGATGCAGTAACATTACTCCTGCGGTTTCGGTTGAACAATCAAGGCTCACAAACAGCCAAACAGCGTACACTTTATCTGCTAATGAATGACTCAGATAAAGAAATAGCGGGTCCTTTGCTCATTGTATACTCGATGTGATGACGTCGAACCAGTACCGGTGTTTGGGCCTATGACGCCCCGGGCAAGAATATTGTTGCGCCTACTTAAGGAAATCATTATGGAGTATCAATTATTTGCTGAACCAATGTGAACTTGTATTTTTAGAGAATTTAATACTTCTTTTAGCGTATCTTTTTTTAATTAAATTTATTTTTTTATTATACTTTTATATTTTTCGTATGGCGCCCCCCCATATTTGGCGCCTTGGGCTGTCGGCCCATCACGCCCCCATCTAACGCCGGCACTGCGTCGAAGCAATGAAAGTCAAAAAAGTAGGCTAATGTGATTGTAAAACTAGCGAAGAGCTACCGCCGTCCCGATGGACACTGAGGTCTTCGAAATAGTGACCCGATCTGATGAGATGTGAAAAACTGATAATGATAGGTGACAGGAAGCATTCAAGTAATAAGAAGGATTGTCCCAAAGATCAGTAAGACAAGAAAAGACAAGAATATAAATTCTCGGAAGACTTCGATGTTATAGTTGTCTACGAAAAGAATGAAGGCGAATGTTTAGTAACCACACGTTTTTATCATGATAGCCAAGTGAATGAAGATCAACAAGTGATAACAAGAAAAAATGTTTGGATACGAGGCATTCTTGGGTCATGTTGCGATAATAATGAGGTAGATGACTATTAAAACGTAGATAGGTTGAAAGACAATGAGACGCGTGACGCGTACTATAAGCCCAAGGTCTTATCTTACATTGTGTGGGAATCTACCGTGAATAATAACTAGGCAATAAGGAATCATCATTCTACATGTATATTAGTTACGATAGGAATATTTACACTATACCATTTGTTTATTACTTTAAATTGAGTTTAATAAGTTGATAAAGTTTAGACAAATATATTGCAAACCTAAGAATGTAACAAAGATTATTCTGTTTTGGATAAGCTTCTTATTTGCTTTACATATTATAGTGAGATAGTATTATCTCTGAAGAATAGACATAATCATGTCTATGTAGCGCGGACGAATGTACGGAAAATATTATGCATTTTATAAATATTGGTACATTGTATCTTACAAAAAAGAAAATGCAAAGGTAATTACTACTTCAATTCTAAAGCAATTAAAGTATTGTGTGAATTCCCACTGAATCATAAGAAATTATGTGAGTTTCGAGTGCTTCAGTTTAAAATAAAATCTTCAATCAATCATCATTTATGCAATTTGAGACACAACTTATGATCAGTGCTGCTAATGTAGCGACTTCGTCGCTAGAAATATCATTAGATAACATAACCGCTCCTACTACTTGCGCCTCGTTAGCGACTTTCTAGCGACTTTCGATACTGAAGCTAGGACCACGAATTTATAATATCATTGGCGTAAATAGAGTTGACACCGCACCGCTTGAGTTGCGACGCGTCGTGCATCGAGAACTCTGCGCAAGGTCATAATATGCTCTTGGGCGATATGATTCATATTATTATTGTTTATTTATTCTCTTCGATGGATACAAATACCTATGAATGCTGTATACTTCTACATTATATTTTTGGTATTGGTAGGTACCTACTTTTTCTGTTTCAGTACCTTAAGGGTAACCAACGGAACCCTTTTACTAGGGCTTCGCTGTCCGTCCCTCCATCCGTCCGTCCGTCCGTCCGCCTGTCTGACTGCGGGCTGTATCTCATGTCATGGTCCGTAATAGATAGACACTTAAGACAGTTGAAATTTCCACAGAATGTGAATTTCTGTTGCCGCTCTATAACAACAAATATGAACATAAATAAAAAAATAAACGCTCCCCTACTAGAAACGTGTTTTTTTATTGGGTATTTTTTGCTCCATCTAATGGCAACAAGTAGACGCACGAAATGCTCATAGAGTGTACAGTATTGATCTATGTATTTTCTACGTTTTATAGACCTAGACTGTTCCACCCTGTTATCTGTTAAAATGAGTTTCAAATACCACACCAATTACTGGACCTGACCTGCCATGAACCGAGTTGCAAGTATTCGTGTTACACGCAACGCTAGCAAGTGAACAATTTTTAATCTCGTAGGTGACTCTACGTGTACGAATAAAATTTACTCCATTATACAAGTACGAATATTACGATACCTCCACTCACGATTACACGTGCAGGGCTCATATTCAAGTACTAGCTTCTGCCAGCGACTTCACCGCGTTAAGCTTCGAATCCCAGAGGAACCCAACATTTTCCTGATATAAAAATTATCCTATGTGCTAATCCAGGCTATAAACTATACGCGTGCCAAATTTCATACAAATTCGTTGAGCCGTTTTTACCTGATTGAGCAACAAACATCCATACATTCATCTTACAAACTTTCACATTTATAATATTAAGTATCGATAAACTTATGTTTCATATCATACGTTTCTAGAAAAATACTTAATACAATTTTGGAAATTTCAATATTATTACAAATCAAATAGCCATATTAAATAACACCATTAATGAAGTAATGTCGAGTACACAAACACATTACCAACGACCGTGGTACCCGCAGAATTATAGGCTATTCAAGGCGAAAAGAGTAAAATAATACGTTTAGTTGTTACTTCGAGATTTAATCGCGTCAATCACCTCAAAGTCGTGTTTCGAACATTCTTCAAAGTAGTATACCTTAATGGTCCTTTATTGGGATACTTTGTTTAAGAACCGATCGACTTTTGGGATATTTTGTTTAGGAAAACTTGAGTGGTGCTCGAAACAACAGCCTTGAGGAAACAGCGTAAGAGATTTTGCTACTTATAAAGAAATCATCGCTTGTGGCAAGGAATGGACATGAGTCCAGAAAATGCACATACTTGTACGTATATTATCTACTCTGAGCTAACACGCTTTAGAGAGTCGCAGAAATACGTTGTGCAGAGACTACAGTCCTAGGTGTCAAGGATACAAGACCACGGTGCATATCAAAAGTTAAATAGGATACAGGGGAGATGGCTACGGCCATTATATACAATCCAGCGCTTGATATATAGTCGAGCGAAATATATAATGCAAAGCGTGCGGCTTAGACACAATTTTCTTTAACATACGACATATTTTTTTAATAACTTCACCGATTAACACTTCCGCCACTAGAATTATAATTGGTTTCATGTGACACTAACAATATTATTTATTAGTGTGATTGGCTTGCGTGTAGTAGGTACAGCAATCAAGTTGTTAAAAATAAAATGAATAAATATTATGCTTTTCCTTATACTTTAATGTCCATACCATACGTTATTAAATAAAGTGTTATTTTGAATTGAACAATTAACAGAACACGTAGGGTTTTCAATCTTACAAAGCGACGTTAGAATTTACACTAGTTTTAGAAGTATATTTGCGTTACACCATCGGGGACATTTATTGGCTAGTCCCCTTGTTGCTAGCATCCTTGCTCCGTTCCGGCCAATTTTCAAATAACCAACCCATGTCTCAACGTCACATCTAAATGTTCCTAGTTTAATAACATGCATAACTTTATGATTCAAACTAGCGGCCCACCCCAGCTTTGCACGGGTAGACGTTTATCAAATATTGTGTCTACCTAAAAACATAGGCTATATATTAAACTAGCTAGTTTTATATATAGCCTATTTTACTCAGAGATAATGTAGCTTTCTAACGGTGAAAGAATTTTTGAAATCGGTCCAGTAGTTTCGGGGCCTATTCATTACAAATATACACACAAAAGTACAAATCTTTCCTCTTTATAATATTAGTGTAGATGTAGATAGTGTAGATGAAGGCTTAAAAAGCGAGTGAATGAAGTCGTGCAACATTTTATACTTCTATCCTATGAATGAGGGAGTTTTGTTTTTACCTCTAATGTGGCACACAAGCATACGGCCCCACCTGATGGTAAGCAGTCACTGTAGCATATATCCGCTAGCAATACCAGGGGTATCACTAACGGGTTGTGCTAGCAGCATTACTACTAGCCCAGCGAATCCTCGTGGAGCACTGGCAACCTTACTTACCGCAGAAACACAACACTACATCAAGTAGTGTTACTTCACTGCGGTCTTCTGTAAGGTGGAGGTACAGCCCCAGTCGGCGGTTCCAATTTAAATGGGATAACCCATGGGAAGATTTGAGATTTTATTTTAGATTTGACTCAAATATGAGAGATGCAAATATGGATGGTTAATGGTTATGGACCATGAATAGATGAGATGGATTGTTTGTGTGAAGAATTTAATTATTAAAGTGTACTAAGTAATGATAATCAAAGGTAATGAGTAACAGATATAGAGTAGACCCCGAATGGAAGAGGAAGGAAGCATTGCCTCAACCATTAATCACACAACCATATAAAATGGTATAGGATAAGAACAGGAAATTATGGACTTTTAATTCCAATACGATTTTAGGATTAAATTAAAGTAAATTAATTGTTAAATAGTTTTATTGTAGAGTTAGGATTAATAAGGATGTAGGATTTATAATCGTCATTTGTGCTGAAGACGATGATGTATCACCAAATAATTAAAATTTTATCTCATGGTAGGTATTACAGCAAAAAAAAATTGTTTAAAAATGTATAATTTTAAGAGACCGAAGAATATCCCTAACATAAGGAAAGGCTATCTGTCTCGAATAAAATAAAGGGTCTCATATAAAAAAAATATTATTAGTCACACCACTATCTCTACGGTAAACGAAAACATCGTGAGGAAACCTGCATACGTATGAGAAAAAATTCAAGGACGTACGTAGCGCCTAAGAGGCAGCGACGGACTCACCATCTGCCACGTTGGTCTCAAATTATCCTCGGTGGAAGTGTGAGTTGTAGCACCTCTGCCTACCTCTTTGGGGACCCTTGGGGAAACGCGTCAATGTATATTATAATTATAAAGAAGAGCGGTACTACACCACAGTGAAGGTCATCATAATTATGACCCGGTCATGAGTACTCATCATCAGATAAAAAGCACTTAAAACATTTAAAACGAATGTTATGCACACGACCATGTCGTGTATTCTGTACCAAACGAGTCTCTGATATCAGTCGCTATCGCATCCTCAATTATCACTGTTTTAACAATGACATGGATGCAGAGTAAAATTATTATATTAATTACCAACGACACGGCATTCAGTAGAGGTCGAGCCCTTGAGTTGAAATGAAAGATTCGTAAATTTGACGACACTGAAATTCAGAGAATATGCCGATGAAAATAATTTATTAGATATCGTTAAATGTGGTATTTTGGTGAAGAGGATGTAACGAAGGTAATTCTTGGTTCGACAATTACCTTGATGAAATGAATAACCTAAACTTCTACGCGTTGGTAATTGTTCGGTATATACTGGCGATCAAAACGGTAAAGTATTTGATATCTATGGAAGTCTACCTTGCCCACTGACAGGTCGAAAACTGAATATTTTTGTTATTAAACGTTCAACGCTTCCCAACTGACCACGCCCGGTGACGTCATGCGCCCGCGCAATAATTCGGAGCAAGGTTGTTCGCGGCAACGAATCATTATTACAGTCTCGCTTTGCTTCTAATCCTGTTGAATATTACTTTGGTTTTAATATAGTTTTGTTTCGTTGTGGATAATATTTACAGAGCAGTAGGCCGATTTTGTAAGAACATTGCAATCGTTCTATTCGGACGTCATTTTGACGCAACAAGAACAAACAAAATAGGGGAATCCCCTTCAGCACAATAACCAATGATTATTTTTTAGAAAAAAGCTGGTCTCGCTCGCACTAAACGGTTTCCATTTAATTTCCTTCCGAATCCATCATCTAACATACTTTACGTAAACAGATTTTTACACGCGCAAAGGATTTACTTGTTTTTTTGTAAGCACATGGGTAAATTCATATATCAACTACAACGGTTAGTGCTTGCCACTTTCCACTTTTCCTAAATAAATACAATATTCAAACAAAACCATGGTAATGTCTTGTCTTTATTGTCGTTTAACAATTGACTAATCTATTAGATTAATCCGAAAACATCGCAGAGACTTAGCAACAGTATAATTATTACGGAGAAATATAAATATTACTTAATACAATGACCTCACTGCGGCTCACACATCTTAGCCCACGGTTAGCAAACAACACTCAACGGCACGCATAAAATAAAGGTAAATCCACGTGACCCATTTAACATGCAAAATAAAAAAAACGGAAATTATTATATTACTATTTGTTCCCAACCCAATAGTAGGGGAGCCCACGATGCTAAATGGGGATTTACTCGAGCGTCATAGAGACCTATTAGGTTGCAAAGCTTAGATGATTAAAAGAAAAAAATGTTATATAATATATACCTTTTCATCGGTGGGGGAAGCGGCTATAGATTTTTAAATATGTAAAGAAAAACTGTTGCATGGACATACTCGAGCGCGTCAGATATTGATAGCATCAATGCCCTACGTATTTTTAATGATGTACGTATGTTAATCTGATCATTTGCATGATGCGGGTGGTTGTACATAAGGGTTAAAAATGAAAAAAAAAAAATTAATCGAGCGCGTCAGATTTTCTAAGGGGGTGTTAAGTGCACCAAAAAAAAGCTCTCATTCAGTAATCTGACGATATCGATTTGACGCAAACTCGCGGCCATTATTATAATGTGCAATAAAAATCGCCATTTTGAAATACTCAAGCGCGTCAGATTAAGATATATGTTGTTCATCTTATTGTTCTAGACGTGCTGTCTCATAATCTGACGATTATCTAAAGGGATTCTCTTAATCTGATAAAAAAAAAATTTTTTTTTCATTTTTTTTAAATCATTGAACATAATTAATTGAGAAGCTTAGGAAATAGCATGCAAATAAATAAGTGTATGTTTTTTGAGTAGAATACTTGTTTGTGTTTTGAGTGAATAAGGAAATAATTTTAAAAAAATGCCATAGGAGTAGAAACGCGGAGAGGGAAATATAGGTATCACCCAGCTGCACGCACTAAACTTTATCGA
Source organism: Falcaria lacertinaria (assembly GCA_951449985.1). NCBI lineage: Eukaryota > Metazoa > Arthropoda > Insecta > Lepidoptera > Drepanidae > Falcaria > Falcaria lacertinaria. The sequence continues at coordinate 2,048,846 of OX602111.1, forward strand.
CGATTTTTTATTATTTCGGCTTACGGAAATCGTCAGATTATATATTTTTCGTTATCCTTGAATTATTTCCTTCAAAATAAAAAAAATTTGGCTACGCTCGAGAATGTCGAGATGACGTTTTTTTTTTACAACTTTGCTGCCCTCCCCTTTCTTTACGTCACTCTCAAATTGTCAGATTAGTGGAATATACACTTTTTAGCATGTAATTAACTCATCCTACCTGAATCTGACGCGCTCGAGCATTTCTAATGATCAATTTTTTTTTACTAATCTGATGCTTTATCTTTCACGGGCGGCCTTATATATGGGGCTCATATTTGGTGGAGGTACTTAACCGGATACAAGGAATCGCCCTGTATATTAATCTGCCGCGCTTTAGTAAATCCTGAAATCCCCGCTTGGGCTCCCCTACTACAAGAAAAAATACAAAGAAATGGAATTAAACATGAACTATTCATATACATCAACATTAATAAGTACAGAATGCAGTGACTTATAGAAATTTGTACTAATGATGACAATTACTCAATAATTACAACTTGTAATTATTTTATTCTTCTTGCAAATTTGCTTAAATATTTTTGTCTAATTTGGGAACTAATTTGTTGCAATGAACTGACTCTAATTTCTACTGCCGTGTTAATTTCTTCATATTATGATTCTAAACATGAGCCGTGGACGACTATGTCCAAGTTCTCGAACAGATCGAAGTTAAAAATTCTCGAATCCATTCCCCAAATAATATCGAATAGCTTGACAAAAATAATAAATCTATGTATTTAAACCTACGTCATGTCAGTACTACATTATATTAATAAGGCTTGGTGATCCGAAGTGCAGACCTCACAGCAACTCAGGATCTTATAACCAGCACCAGCTATAGTCCATAATTACAGTCAGAAATTATCTTTCGGCGCCCTTTACTCGATGGTATTATTACGTCACATTAATATCTTCAGCTAATTATAATATATAATCACCGATTTTTACCTATGATCTCTATCTCTAGTTATTATACGCCTGTTTTTTATAAAAAATATGTAATTTTTTACTTTGGTGCCCCTTGACACGTAGCGCCTCGAGCGACCGCCGCTTGCAACATTATGTTTCGATGTTTCAAACTTCGTGCAGAACTTTCTTTATACGTTGCATTGCGTTGTATGTTAATCATACATTCGCGTCGTCATTCGTAAGGCGTTGAATACTATGTATAATTCAAGGCTATTTTTTGTTTTAGCGCACAACACAAACGTAATTGTATTCCTGGTGTAGTTGCAATGAACTGACTGTAAGTAGATAACAAATTGCGGAGATTTGCCTCTTCCGCGATAATTTTGACTGCTTCCGTAAGATTTGTCATTGCCGTTTGTTTGTACTGACAATTGATGCACTCTATTAATATTTAAAGTTTTATCTGTTTCAAATGAAGATAAAACATCAATTACAAATGTATTCGCGCTTCAAAACACATCGTGTCTATATTGTGTTTGTGGAATTTCAGGATGGCTGCCGAATGTATCAAAGACGGATAAATTCCCTGTCAATGTAAACATTTCCACACAAACAATCGACCAAAAAGTAAAATAAATGTCAGTCAATCACATCACTAGTGTAAACTGGAGCTAGTGTTTTGCTACCTTATCTTTGTTTATGTTTTGATAAGGACTTTATTTTTCTTTCTACCGAGGGTATTTCCAGACGTAAACAGATATATGACTTTTGAGAAACGTGCATGTTGATATTTCAGCCAATTACATTATTTATACCAAGGGTATTCAAGTCTGTTACACATTTTATTTACTTTTTATTCTAAGATTTATTATATACCAATGGTTTTAAATAAATTGAAAAGTTTACCAGCGCGAAAATACTTTTTTTTTCATGTAACGTTAAGTATTCAACCTTTTTTTATGTTCACTTATATACTTGTTGGCAATAAAATTATAGCAATTTTTTTTAAATACGTCTTGGAAAATTTCACACAATGAATCCTTTTTTTAGCGATAATCGATTTTGATTCACTTTCTTAAGCATTTCATTAATAGGTACATTCTTATTGTAATCGATTCCTTTTTCAAATATATTTTTATGAACTACCACAAAACAAAGGTTAATTTATTTTTATTCAATTATTCTATAATTTATTCTAAATCAATATAATTCAAATAATATTACCACCCAGATGTTTTTCACTCGTTTCTGTGAAACACATTCTCGAAACATTATGTAAAAACAGGCCAACCAACAAAATTACATAATAGCACGTCAATATGGCAATCAAAAGCTTCCGAAAAGCTTTTACATAACGTACATTACTTTAATTATTAAATCAAACAACACACTTGCCAAACATAGATGCTGTTAACACAATCACTTTCACTACACACAATACGATCTATTGTAGTGGCCATATTTTCGTGACAAAACCAGTTTTGTAGACCTTTAGCTCTCCCGGGCTCACTTTTGAAATATGTACTAAAGGAAGGCTGTAAGGGTCTTTTTAACTGGTTTAAAATCAGTTATTCATGAAGGAAGGCTGTACGGATCAATTAAGGTATAAAATCAGTTATTTAAAACATCGTCTCCACCCTATATTTTATCATAAATGTAACTTAAAGTATGAAGAGTTTTACTACAGGCCTATTGTAGTAAGAGGCCTCATTTACTTGGTCAGTTTTCGCATGTAGGTGTTCTGCGGCAGCTTTCTAAGATTGCGCAAGAGTGAACCATGGTTTCGATAGAACAGAGCCGGTTTGGCGACTTTTTACACTTTTTAACTCCATTTAAAACGTGCTGTGGATTGTGTAAAACGGTCTGCCGTATGTTTTTATTGTTGCTAATATTATAAATTAATAACTTTCTGTCTTGCGTGACTTGAGGTAATTAAGGATATACTGGTGTTTAGAGTGATAAGCTTACTTATAAGGGTCGATAAAAGGTGACTTTGACGGCTAAAAAAAGTGCCGTAAACCAACGGTAACAAAAAATATGAATTGGTAGACCTGCCGAAAGTAAATTCTTATCTTGGCCCTACTCTATAAAATTCGATTTTGTTTTCGCTTAGTGCTGTCATAATCAAATTAAGTCCTGTCAAAATGATGCATATAAATTTAGTAGAATGGGGTAAATATTCCTTTTAGTTTAGTGAGATGAACAAACAATTGGCTCAGATTTTTGCTTCTTACATTGATAATATGAGTAACCTGACAAAAATATACTAACTAAATAAAATATGCTTGATTGCACACCGTGTAGTAACAATAAAATTAAATAGTTAACAAAAGGCGACCTTATCGCAACACCGATTTCATCTAGGCAACCTTAGGCTACAGAAGAAAAGAAGCGAAAGACAAAAGCCAGGTTTTTGGTCTGGGCAGTAAATATGCATATCAATTTAACTATTAGTACACTAGCATGACGTATACTATGTACTCTGAGACACTAGGGATGGGGCTAAATTGATGTTAACATTTCTTCACTCCTCCTGCCAAAAAAGTCCGTCATTGTAGCGTAACAGAGCGGGCTTAAAATAGCATAACATGCGCTAGGGTATTTTTTTTTTAGATTTATGTCTGTTACATGAAACTATATGTATCTTATTATTGTCATTGAGGGTGGCCTTACATAGATTTCATTTACAACTTAACTATGTTTATTTCATTCAAGTTCAACTCTTAGGTCTACAATAATGATTTATCTGTGTTCGTTATTTATTATTTATTTAAATACAAGCCACAATAGATAAGGCCATCGATTATGATCGCGTAGTTTTAAATATTCTAGTCTCTTTTTCGGCGACGATGTTCAAACTTCATTCAAACAATAAAGTTTCTATTCAAACGCCTAGAATAGACTCGATAAAAAATTGGGGGCACATGAATCGGCCTGATTTATTTGAATTGTACATTGGCATTCGCCTCGATTCGACTAGACAGTATATTGCAAAGATACAAAATAACAACATATACATTGCAAAGATTGAAAACAATAAAACGGACCTGAAGATAGTGGCTCCCACAGGCTATAACTGTAAGACTCTTGGAACTGAAGAAGAAAGGCATTTGCAGTGCTTCGCCTCAGCAAAGGAATCGCTCCCTCTTGACTGAGTGGTCGCAGTCTCAGAATAATAACTGCGTTAGCGAGCTAATATTTTTAAGATTTTTTTAGAATAAAAATGTAATGACCCGTTTATTTAGTCACCTTCGGAAGTAGAAATAGATGTTGCGCGTTATTTACTAGCAGTGCGGCAGTACATTCACGATAGGCCACTAATAACACTAATGGTTAGGCACACTTATGCCTCAGAGTAGATAATATGCTACGTACAACTTATGCCTTAGTTAGCAAGAGTCGTGACGTCAGCGCCTGAACGTAATGAGGAACTGGCAGTACCGGCGAAGGATGGTTATCAGGAGGGAATGCGCCAAGGGCTTATAATAATAATAATAATTTATCTATACCACATTTATCTATTCTGAGTATACTAATATTGTAAAGAGCAAAAATATTTGTATTTTTGTGTGTGTATTTGTATTGAATAGGCTCCGAAAGTACTGGACCGATTTCAAAAATTCTTTTACCGTTAGAAAGCTAAATTATCACTGAGTATCATAGGCTATGTATTATACTAGCTGCCCGCTCAGGCTTCGCACGGGTAGACAAAATATTTGATAAATGTCTACCCGTGCGAAGCTGGGGCGGGCCGCTAGTTTATTTTTAAACTGATTGTAGTATATATGATTGTAGTATACATTATGGTACTTAGGTAATGATTGTAAATGTAAGTACTTAATTAACTACAGTTTAGTAGGTGAAGTGCTACTTAGTATAACACAAAGTCGCTTCCCGCTGTCTGTCCCTATGTATGCGTAGATCTTCAAAACTACGCAACGGATTTTGATGCGGTTTTTTTTAATAGATAGAGTGATTCAAGAGGAAGGTTTATAACTTATATGGCTAACGCTGGCCATGCGAAGCCGGGGCGGGTCGCTAGTAGATTATATAATAACCTGTTTTAAGGAGTGACAGTCCAGCTCCCCTTAGGTATACTAAGAATTTAACTCGTTTATCTGCAATATTTCTATAAATAACTTCTGTAAAATAATTTTCTCTAGTGTTAACTTTCCAGGGAGGAAACATGATAATCCATTTCTATGGAATAAACGCTGGTTGTGGCATTTATAACCGACACGTAACAAATTTTAAAGCTAGTTATTACCAATGTGTCGCGGGCATATACGGCATGGTATGCACTATGCAGTCACCGTAGCGTATAGCCGCTAGCAATACCAGGCGTATCACTATCGAGCTACCAACCCTGTTGTTGATGAGGACTCACTGTGCTAGCAGCATTACTACTAGCGCAGCGTATCCTCGTGGAGCACTGGCAGCGTTACCTTATAAATGATTTTTGATTATGTTTACCTGTCATATATATAATCTAATAATAATACATAATGTGTTTGTCTGTATGTCACAGACAGACTAATAGGTTAAGACTAACGAATGCCATATCCAGTCCCATGAGTGTTGACCATGTGATATCATCGTTTTAATTATCGCATTGCATTTATCACGAGGTCATGTATTATATTTATTATTCGAGTGCCGTCTGGGCACTAATAATGTGGTATTGTTAATGTACCGAAGGTCGCCCTGTAATATAACCCTATGGAATTAGGTTTAGTTAAGACTGTTTTGTTATTACGGTCGGCCATTTGCTAAGAACATCTTTTGTTACCCTCTACTTTTGATCGTATCATCCTAAACACATCTAAACTGGTAGCAGGAACATGTTTTGAATATGTTGTTCTACTTGCAGGCGCAGCTCTGTTCCTCATTTTCCTACACAAAAATAGTCTTAATCCTTAGGAATACTTAGTCGAAAGATGTACTTGCTAAGTTTACCGGTGCCCTTACTTTTTGCAGAAACGCTATACTAAACTTTGATCCAGTTGAATCTAACGTCGATTACATATTTATTTGCGCTTCAATTACACATCCTGTGTACATTGTATACGTAATATACGTTGCATGGCAGCATAAACAACTTTGTATTATGAAGCCGGCATGAGGGCTGGCGCCCTAGGGTAGAGCGAGAGAAGAGGTCACTCTACGCGCCAGGTGACAAGGATGGCAATTTTTTTTAAAATTAGAACATCGACTAACCGCAGCCGAAAGCAAATCTCGCTCTGCCCTGATCAAATCAAATGTGTTACCAAGCCGTTGTTGCTGTCGTGTTGAATGGCGTAATTTTAGACCGCAAATAAAGTAAAGAAGGAACAATGTTACATTAGAGAAGTGTTAATTGACAATAAACTTCTCAAAGGTGATGGAGGTACAGCCCCGAATCCCCAGACGGGCAATCCCACGGGCCTTCGAGAGATCACATTTCGCCCCACCTCTCTTTTGACGCTCGTGGTGCAATAATCATTAATTGTTGCCACCTTTTTACATATAATATCATTGGTTCAGGCCGCTTTGGGTTCGAAACCAGCAAATGACAGGCGGTCCCTGCAACCACCACCGCTTTTGAGCTTTCTACTTATCATACCGAAACTTATGCCGTAATGTTAATGAAATGAGCAGACTCAAGTGGTACCTACATCAATACCCTGACATGCTACCTGGTACCCTGTATTTCAGACTGATGATTGAACAAATGGGACTCATTAATAAGGCTTTCATGCTGTTAAATTTTAATCTGAATCTGAAAGGTGCTAAGTGAAAAGGACTTACCTGCAAAACTGAAGCTACCATGGCGGTCATAGCGACTAAAATCAACTGCTGCCGAGCGTAGTCATACAGCGGCTTGGCGCACCCTCGTTGGTACACCATGGAGCAGTCTCCAGCGTAGGGCCGGTGCAGAGCGTCCAAAGGGCCCTGTCCACAGCAGGAGAACGGCACCGCGCCTTTTGTGGTGAAGTCACTAGGTCCTGACATGCCGCAGCACTCGAACTGTGATCAAAATACCAAGTATGACGTACATGATCTAACTTACATTCAGACCGACAAAATAGGTTAGTTTATCGGTCGCGTTCGGAACTTAAACGTAGGTTACGACTTTTATCCAAACTTACAATTTCTTGAGGAAGAAAAGGTTGGACAATTTACAAAAGTATTTGAATATTGTATATAGATAGATAGTAGGTATACGAAGCGAATGCAGAAACATTCTAAATATTAATCTTAAAATACCAGAAGTAGAACAGAATCATAGACACTAATAGGATCAGCAACGCGCCAGTTATAATAAATACCACAGGTGTTTCAAGCGACCATAAAATACGGTAACCGCATGCTATCAGACATTCCGATGTTTTTAAGCCACCTTACTGGTGTACAAAAGACCTGCGGCGTCGATTCCTAGGTAGGCAGAGACCAATCTCAGTCCACACCTTACAGTCAGAGAGCTCGATTCAGGCTACGGTAACCGCTTACCATCAGGCGGGCCGTATGCTTGTTTGCCACCTTCATCATCAGCCTATCGACGTCCACTGCTGAACAAAGGCCTCCCCCATAGATTTCCACAATGACCGATTCAATGCGGCCCGCATCCAACGCTTGCCACCTTAGTGGTTTAAAAAAAAAAGTCAAAGCTGACTGATTGAATTGCTAAAGACCAATTATAGATACCTTAACATGGAGCCGGTCCCATCTAATGGAGTCAACGGCGTTGTTCTGGGCGCCCTCGAAGCTATCCCGGAAGTAGGCCTCCATGGTGGTCTTCACATCAATGTCAACGCTGTCCCACACAACCATTGCCCAGACGAAGCACGCAAACTCTATGATTACCACCAAAAGGATCAGGATTCCCGTCTGAAAATAATAGAAGAGATTATTAAGTACATATGTTACGACTAAAAGCCGAAGTGTGGTCCCTTCATATCCGGCGCCCTAGGCGATCGCCCAACCTGAATCTATCTCATTGCCGAATTTCATGACGATCCGTTCAGCCGTTTAGTTGAGAAGGTAGCAAACAAACAGATTTACTTTCGCATTTATAATATTAATATGGATAATGAAAATTGTTATATTCTGTAGTGTGGCCGCTCAATTCTAACGGGAGATCCTATTGCTCTCTACCTCAACTTTGACTTGAGCTGAACTAACGGAATACAAAGGAAGGTACCCACAATAATAACATGTATCTGGTGCATTGATTTAGCAGTCCTCCATCCTATCCAGGCTATCGAGCAGGTGTTGACTGCCATCACGAGCAGCAATATCACAGGGTACTCCACGCTCACGCCAACAAAGTGCCGGTACACGAACAACTTGTACAGCAGGAAGCCACTTACGCCAAACAGGGCTACTGCTGACATCTGTCGACAAAACGTGACAACTCTTCAACACCTATATTACCCGCCAAAGTTAAAATGTTATGACTCAACCTCATACTGCCCGTCACTCAGGTTTTGAAAGCTTGTAACAAAACGCATTTATGACACTGATTAGCAACTTTTAAACGTGTCGTTGTTATATCTTGTAGAAGTACAATGCACTCTGTTTCTAAGTTCTAACAAAGCTTGCGATGACCAAACCAAACTTGTGTGTCATTGCTGATACACTTTCAAATAATTTGATGATTTTTGTTCAAACATGCAGAAAGATCTCCTCAAGTATAACATGCATTCTAAGTGTATGGTCATGTGTTGTTATGGTAACATCACAGTGAAACGCGCCTGCTAAGGAAACAGTTCGAAAGTTATATTTTAGGAATGCATTAAAGTACTCACTGCGAATAAAACGTTGAAGATTAACACTAAATACTTCCAGCAATTCGTTGATAGAGCCATTGTGATGAGGTTCTGCGTTCACATGTCAGATATCTTGTTTGAAACTCGTCTCAAAACAAAGAGCCCGGCCGTTCCACCTCAGGGAATGTTTGTGTATATCGCACACTGAGACCGTAACTACACGAAACGAGTGATGCAACGGAACAACGGCGTACGGATTTAACATTCGACATTTAGTATCAGCACGGGCGCGACTTATCGCGCTATCTCACCCAAAATACTAAAGGAAACAGAAAGGTCTATCCGGCGATTAGCAATAATTTGTAATGATATTTCTTTCTACGAAAATAACTGGGTAATTCATTGATGCTATGTTGTCGATTGATATAAGTGTATCAGTTTATCAAATTGATAACGCTACGAGCGAATGTATGTACTTTGTCGTTGCAATCTAACCTACTTTCGATCCGCGGTAGAGATTTACTTTCTGTACTCAGTCTACCCAGTTATATAAATAGACCAGCGACATATTCTAAATTTGTCACACGTAGGTACACGAACAGAATCTAAATAGCTAAACTAAGTGCCTCCTACCTCTCTACCTCGTATACCTAGATTACCTAGTGACCTAATATGTTATTTAGATACCATCAGTAGTAGGTAGACCGCTACCATCCTTATAAAACTGTATACCAGTTCTTTTTTTTCAATCAGAAATCAATTAGGTTAAGTAGGTACGTAGGTAGGATACAGAAAAGATGTAGTAAGAACTACATTCTTAGATATAATATGTATTTTATTTAATCCATATATTTCAAAATCCTCTCAATATTATTTATTACATTATATTAGGTCCTTACATATGAAATTGGCGTTTTTCGTACTGGCCACTTTAATCACGAATTTCTCCTCTTTGGTAAGGAATTCCAAATTCAAATTTGTACAGCTATAGACTCATGTATTTGTGCTTCGATGATCGTCATTCATTTGTTTTTTTTCTTCTGTTTTTTTCTGTTTGCGTCACTCATTTTACAAAATGGAAAACCTTAAATATCGCATTATTTACGAGTACGAGTTCCGCCGTGGCACTAGTGCTGCGGAAACAACTCGAAGGGTGAATGATGTGTATGGCGGTCGTGTTGCAAAAGAAAACACAGTTCGTTTTTGGTTCCAACGTTTTCGTTCTGGAAATTTCGACCTGCAGAACAAGCCCCGTGGACGGCCTGAGACTCAAGTTGATAATGAAGAGTTGAAGGCTATTGTGGAAGCGGATCCATCGCAAACCACGTCCGAGTTAGCTGCAGGCTGCAATGTTAGTGATAAAACTGTTTTAATTCACTTGAAGCAAATTGGGAAGATTAAAAAGCTTGAAAGGTGGGTACCTCACGAATTGACTGAAACAAACCGGCAAACGCGCGTCGACTGCTGCGTTACATTACTAAACCGGCACAATAATGAAGGTATTTAAACCGAATCATTACCTGTGATGAAAAATGGGTTCTTTACGATAATCGGAAGCGCTCAGCGCAATGGTTAGATCCTGGCCAGCCAGCCAAATCCTGCCCCAAGCGAAAATTAACCCCAAAAAAGTTACTTGTAAGCGTTTGGTGGACTAGTGCCGGTATTGTTCATTACAGTTTTTTCAAATCTGGCCAGACTATTACGGCTGATGTCTATTGTCAGGAATTGCAAACCATGATGGAAAAGCTAGCGGCTAAACAACCTAGGCTGGTCAATCGCTCCACGCCACTGCTGCTTCACGACAACGCTAGACCACACACTGCGCTACAGACGGCTACTAAATTAGAAGAGCTTCAATTGGAAAGTCTAAGACATCCTCCGTACTCCCCGGACCTTGCTCCAACAGATTACCATTTTTTTCGAAATTTGGATAACTTCTTGCAAGGGAAAAAATTCAACTCCGATGGGGCAGTCCAAATCGCCTTCAAAGATTTTATTGATTCCCGTCCGACTGGTTTTTTTAGTAAAGGGATCAATGAACTACCTATGAGATGGCAAAAGTGCATAGAAAATAATGGTTCATACTTTGATTAATTAAATATATTATATTAAAAAATATTCGACTTTTTGTTCCTCCCATACAAAACGCCAATTTCATATGTAAGGACCTAATATATGGTATATGACAATGCATGTTAAAAATAAATAAGTAATTGGTACTAAAAATAAATAAACCTCCTCAACATAAATTAATTAAGTACCCACTAGTTCTTATTAGAATAACATTCAATATTTGTGGATTATAAACAAGTTTACATTAGAGCTCCGAGCTTGCTAGAGCCAATTGTAATAAATTACTGTAGATACTCGCAGAAGCACAAATTCTTCATTAGCGAATCAGGTAAAGTGCCTAGCTGTATAACTTCCGATGTTTTTCTTACTTCTTCCTGTATATCTGAGCTGACAGGGCCAACCTGTTTGGCTGTACGTAGCATTGTCCTAGCCACATCTTGGTTTCTCTCATACATTGCAAGTAAAGACAAAAATGCCCATCCATCAGCCAATAAAGGTTCGAACTTCACAGCTGCTGCCGCCCAACGCTCTGCTAGATAGTACTCTTCAAGTACAGCGTACACCCGTGCAATTGTCAGGGCTGAATGTGCAGCGGGAGCCATTTTGTGCGCACGTGCAGCTCGTTGTAGCGCTGATCGAGGATTTGTCCTTAAGCTTCCAAGGGCAGCCTGCAACAACACCGACGGGCTTACTTCAGCGCCGCTTCTCTCAGCTTCCTTAAGGGCACTGTCACATTCGCCATCCCATCCACGAGCATAAAGCAAAAATGAAGAACGCATTTGGGACATAGCTGGAGATGGTCCGAATTTCTTTATCCCTTCCTGTATAGTTTCCATAGCCTTATCCAACTGCCGTCTTAGAATAAACGATGCGGATCTCAGGTAGTAAACGTCTGGAGTAATCTTTGACTTCTTCCCATGGCGGTCGCCGCGCGTGGCACAGCCCGCTTCCACACACTTAAGTATAGTTTCACTGAATTTATAACAACGGAGACATAAGAAAAAAGCGGCTGCAATCAACATAGGATTGTCAGAAGCAACTACTGATGGAAGCCAGAAAGACTCCTCCTCTCCACTTGCATCAATCCACCTGTCAAGAAACTTTTTCCACTCTCTTAAAAGCTCGTATGATTTTCTCATCTTCTTCGCCGCCACAAATGCAGCAAACAGTTGATTATCATAATGATACAAAGCATGCAAAGCCGCCCATCCAATGGCCAGGGTGGTACCGTCAGAATAGTCACCTTTTACGGCTATACGTAACGCCGCAGACGCAGCAATTAATCCATCCGGCCCTTTATCAAATTCCATGCCTGCGTAAGTCCACAGCAGATATCTATTTCTCGGTTGAGCACGCAAACCATTGCGTACGTATTTTTTAGCTTCCGAATCACTACGTTCTTCAAGACAGCGTAGAGCTTTTGAGAGTAGGGACCAAGGTTGATCCGGCGCTACCTTCAGCTTTATTTCAATGTGCTTATCAGCAATTCTTGTATCTCCAGCAACGCGACACCTTGCTGCCGCCACACGCGGAGGTGTTCGCAGCGGTGGTGGTTGGGGAGAAAACGAAGCTGTCACTGCACGCCTGCATGCCGCGTGCTGCCCTGTCACTGTATCCTGCCAGTCAAGGTTGGAACAGTCACCTGGTGGAAATTGTTTCAGCATAGATCTAACACGCATCAGTAATCGGTTAGCAGCTGTGCGCTTTATACCCTGGTTCATTGGCACAGCACCTCGACAAGCCAATCCACTTAGTTCTTTGTGCACAGCTAAAGCACCAACCTCTTTTCTAATTCGTCTTACATCAATTGTTGGATCTTCTGGCGGGGGATCAACATCCAAATTATCTTTTGGTGCCAAACAACCTTCTGGTGGAGAAGCGCCGATCATTTCATACAACTGAACTAACTTAGTTCTTGGAAAGAGAGTTTCTTGTAAGTCAAATCGTAATACAACATATGCGCTATGACCATGGTCATCTTTTATCAAATCCGTATCTCGAGCACTAAATTTAGCACTCACAGGTGGAAGTTCCAAAACAGGCCTACAATTTTCAGGTAGGCCAGTTTCGTTAAAAAACAACAACTTGGTGCATACTGTTACTCCGTTCAAGCCTGGTTCTAATAAAACCCCTGCATCAATGAATCCCATATATCGGCCTCTTACGTCTATTTTCCCCGTTTTTGGTACTCCAGCAACTTCTATTAAAAAAGGTTCTGATAATCTTTCGCGTAATAGTAATGGGTCGACTAGGACTCTCTTCATGGCATTCCAATACACTGATATACAGCTGTCTCCATTATTTGGTTCGAAGTCATACGGCACATATTTGTCTTCGTTTGGGACATTGAGAACGGTGTTAGCTGCATTTCCTGCGTTGCTCACAGCAGCCCATACAACTTTCTTAGAATCACGTGTACTTAAAGACATACCAAAATTAACTGCAACTGGCTCTGTTACTCCATCCAAACTTAATGCACTTATATATACTGTGCCATCTTTCACGGGTGGTAAGCAATGTGCAGAAATCAATGTCAAAGTTAACGGAACATTCGTATTTTCAGATGTTCCAGATGAAACGGCATGAACTTCAACAGAACAACCAAATTTCTCGCCAGTTAAAATTGATACTAAGGGCACTGTAACAAAGATTTCTTCTTCCCCGAGCAATAATGGAAATAGGTCTACTGTGGCACCAGCCTTGTTTTCAGTATTAAGTAAAGGATCGGGATCCTTAGACGGCTTGCCACCTAGCGTGCGAAATATGAATATAAGCGGTTTATCCGCTATTATAGCATGACTATTAATTTCTTTAAGATTTAAAGCCAAAGCTTCGGATTCGAGAGTTAGTCCATATTGCCATTTGCCATCCAAGACTACTTGCCCATTAAATAAAGCCAAAAACAACGCCTCTCCGGGATCTGGATTTTCGCCCAACAGCACAAGAGTTAAACTAACATTTCGTGGAGTTATGTACAGTTCTCCTGATTCGCCGAAGACACTCAATCGACCGGATAGAAAAGCCTTGCTTTTCGTGTCTTTGACGATAGGATCTGGTGCTTCCGATTTGCGTTTTGGAGCCATTTTGATAAACTTGAATTACCTATTCATATGTAAAATTCAATTCATTCAATGAAAAAAAATCATCAAATGTAATATCAATCAATGTTCGAGGTGACAGTTTCTAATGATGACACATTTAGCGTAGCGTTTGTATTCTCTTGGGGCGCATTGATATTTTAATTGATGTTTTTTCCACAAACATAAATTCAAATTTAACGATTTAAACATTATAGGTCCATTCTTCTGATTTTGTTTCATGTTTTTTTGGGTGAAGTGTTTTTATGACCAGTACTTGGAACCGGTGGTAAGGTAAACGTTCATAAGTGCCTTACTATTAGGGCCTAAATTAAATAAACAATTTTTGATTTTATACCATTTTACACATGAGCTACTTCGGACCAGAGGCCCATTATAATTTGCCACTTTATTTAGAATATCTTCAGTAACTGCAACAAGCATATGAAAGAAAAGAAGAAGAAGTCTCGCATTGCATGGCATTTAAATGAAAAATAAGTGAAAGTGAAACACTACAATATTGAAAATCACGACATTTCTCACACTCGACACTGGCAAATATAGTCCTTGAAGAAGATTGATTGCCATAGTTAGGATAAATAAATTTGAATTTGACCATCTTCATGTTGACATTTATTGATGACGTTTCTCTGAGAGAATGGAATTTGCTATGTGACGTGAATGTGAATATTTTGTTTGCAATTTTATTTATAGTTTTTAAACTCTGTAAAATGTTATAAAATGTACACATTACTACATGGTTTTTATAAATATATAATTCAAAAAGACGAATATTGTGTGTTGATATTAGGTCTTGACAATGCGGGAAAAACGGTAAACAAATATCGTTCATTACGTTGGCAAACATAGTTTTACTTGAAACTTATTGTAAAGTTTGTTTTCAGACTTACTTGGAGGCTACTAAGACGAAATTTACCAAAAAATATAAAGCTATGAACCCTAGTAGGATAACCACCACTGTGGGACTGAACATAGGTAAAATTGACGTAGATGGAGTTCGTCTAAGCTTTTGGGACCTGGGAGGACAACAGGAGCTGCAGTCTCTCTGGGATAAAGTAGGTACTAATACGTGCCATTTATAGATAGGCAGTTTTTTTTTTTTTCCGTACTAAACTATTTTCCCTCACCCAACATGACATCCGTATCAGCAGACTTATCATCATCATAACCCCATAAGCACTAAATCTAACCCACTATTTCATTCATCTGGCAGACTATCACTTAGAAAAGTGTTGGGATATAATACATGTTAATGATAGCAAAGCCTTACTTTGGTTTGTATGTAAAACCCTTCCTATATAAAAAAAAAATTAAATGTAATTATTGTTTGATTTGACTTTGAAATTGACTATCCAGATTTTAAATTATATGGATTATCCCTAGATTTTATTGGATTTGCATAATCGGGATTTCTTAAGTCCCTTGCATTAGGCAGCCATTACACTGTCCAAAAACATATATTCTTCTATTTATATTTCAGTACTATGCAGAATGCCACGCTGTGATTTACATAGTTGATTCATCTGACAGAGAAAGGGTGTCAGAATCAAAGGAAACATTTGGTAAGAATGTATATTCCTTCTGTGTTGGTTGTATATATTATTTTGTTTTATTGAATAAACTCAAGACTACTGCACAATTTGAAAGAATCTTTCACCAGTAGTATGCAATAACATCACTTAGTAGCATATAACATAAAGTTAAATATCTTTACTGAAATAAAATGATAACCCTTTGCCTATCCTAAGACCATCTAAGAATGACTGAAGATATTATTTAATAAATAATAATGCTTGGACATTATCACAGCACCATCCAGTCCGAAACAAAGCAAAGTATATACTATGGGAACCAGCAGCTGATATAATACTTGTATATTGTTTCTTTAAGATGCAAGACAAACATGTTGGTCACATAAATGTTTGCCCTGGCAGGAATCGAACCCGCAACCCCTAGCATATTAACAGTTAGGTATACTAACTACCAAACCAGCAGTCTCATTTCCAAGTACAATATGTTTCAGATAGGATGATAGCTTCGGAACACCTCTCCGGGGTCCCTCTGCTGGTACTGGCCAACAAACAAGACATTCCAGACTGTATGGGCGTGCATACAGTCAAGCCTATATTCAATCAAAATGCCCATCTTATTGGTGCTAGAGATATCATGCTGATGGCTACTTCTGCTCTTACTGGGTGGGTTTTTTAATATTCAATTATACATAATTGTTGTAATATAATGTTACCAAGGGCTGTAGTTTTATAAGAGAGTACAGAAGGGATTTGTCTAGTTTAGTGTGATGAGAATTGTGCAGGACTGACAAATTACAAATTATGCTTTGGTTTGGTGTTGCAAGGCTATGGTACCCGATCACCATCTGGCGCCGGCCATATGCTGCTGTTCTGGTATAGACTTCACTATAACCGGTATAGAATGCACTAGCGTACTGCCCCGGCTTCGCATGGGCTTAGACAAAACCTTTAATGAATCCTACTAATATTATAAATGCGAAAGTTTGTATGGATGGATGGATGTTTGTTACTCTTTCACGCAAAAACCACTCAACGGATTTGGATGAAATTTGGAACACAGATAGTTTATAACCTGGATTAACACATAGGATACTTTTTATCCCGGGAAAATGTTTTTATCCCGGGATAATTTTACTTTGTCTCTGTGATTCTAAGCTCAACGCGGACGTAGTCGCGGGCAGAAGCTAGTTAAACATAAAAACCATTTTACCATTCTAGTTACATTAGGCAAATTTTACTGTATATACCTAAATTAATACATTGTATTGTATGAAGTAAAGTACATTTAAATTTCAAATGTATTATGTATACAATACATATAATTTGTAACATGTGGCAATAACAATAGGTTTAATAATAATAATAATTCTTGTACATTATATTGTACACATTAATTATCTTTTAAATACGAAATGAAATAATGAGTATAATTTGTTACATTTACATTAAATCCATTAAATAATTGTTCTAAAGAATTATATAATTAATTAATGATAATGAATATGAATTAGGACATCCTAATAATCCGTCCTTATTATGTTAATTACAGAGACGGCGTTGACGAAGGCATCAGATGGCTAGTGGACTGCATCAAACGCAACAGTCTCGACCGACCGTCGCGTAACCACGAAGACAATTTATAAGGCCAACGCTGCATACACGAACCTATATATTACCTACGCCCGAACCATAACGCACGGCGGCACCGCTCCTACAATGAATAATAATTAGTTTTCCTATTAAGATAATGATGTGACTCGACTCATTGTTTTGTACATATAGTATTGACATTAAAGAATACATTGCTCGAACCGTGTCGGTATTGCTATCCTTTTTCAGTGATAAATTGTACCTTTGATAAGAGATACGTTGTTACTCGATATTTGAGGAGTACCTGCACCTGATAAAACACTTCTGATAACAGTACACCTTGCACCGTCGTGAAATAGTGTGGTACACATTGTGAAATGTTATTATTAAAATTATTTTTGTATAAATATTAGGTTGTTTTCTATTGTGACCATGGCATACCCTATGTATGAAGTTGATTGGAGTGTGCTGCCGCCAGAACAAAACAGAAGGTAGGTACGATTGCCGACTATTGTTGTATGTATTTGGGTATTGATATTGATAACATTACAGTGACATCATATCAATACTCTCGGTTATTGGCTATTGTGTGCTGTGTCGGAAAGCTAAAATCGTACTAAAATAAAAACAAATTATTTTATAAATTTCCCATACTTTTCCACGTAGGAACATAGTGTAGTGTTCGTTCAGGAAGCGTTCATGATTCTTTACTTGTATTCTATCGCATAAATTACAAAAAATTGTGATAGTAAATAAATAATATTTCAATCGTTTCTCAATTAA
Organism: Falcaria lacertinaria; assembly: GCA_951449985.1. Classification (NCBI taxonomy): domain Eukaryota; kingdom Metazoa; phylum Arthropoda; class Insecta; order Lepidoptera; family Drepanidae; genus Falcaria; species Falcaria lacertinaria. Next base: position 2,066,621 of record OX602111.1, read on the forward strand.
AAGCCTAATATATTATCAAATATTGTTACGGTACCTTTATTGGCTCTTAAATTATTTTAAATTTCTCAATTAAATGAAAGTGATTTGACTAAAATTTGTAAACGTCATGTGCTGCGAGTCACGGCGGCCATGTTGAATTTCGTGCAACGCACCACGGAAATGTCAGCTGGCAATTGTATTATTTCCCTAAAATTATTGTGATAAACTTTAAATTTTCATCACAATATTATTCCAAGTATATATTAGCTTACATAAGAATCTACAGATATGATGTCCGTGTTTTAATTTCGTGTATAAATATGACAGAAGTTGTTCGGAGGTGGTGTGCGATTTCTCTTGCATTTCTATGGTTTGTGACGAAATAAAATGATTATAGGGCTGACTAAATACGTGTAAAATATTGTTTAGTTCCTTTAGTTATGATTTTAAGAGTAGCCAAGTGATAAGTTTCATATCCCAAGTGTTTTAATTTTGTTGGGTTTCAACCCGCTGTTCCTTGCACCTGCCAGTGTCAAGAACAATCCCTGTGAACTGGAACGAACATCTGTTTTAAAAAAGAATATCTACAACAAGCAGGCAACATGAACGGCTCCGAATCCGGGTAAAATATTCAATTCAAATTATAAATAATTATGCCTATCATTATAATTAAATAAAATACTTCTGTAATCTTTAAGCTAACACTTTTGTCCTTGCTTGTACCTATGTTAAACATTTTGCTTAATTTTTGAATAACTACTACATTCTTGTAACACAATAATTTTCATCTTAACCTTTAGAATCTTTGTTTTTATTTTGTTGGATACTGCACTGTAATATACTGATCTTCTTTTTCAATATACTAAAAAAATAGTATCAGTTAAGATCAACATGTAGAGGAAGTACTAACATCACTGGTCAAGTCCACACAATAGTTAAAAAACTATATTAGTAAGAGAATAAGGTGGTTTTATTGTTTATTCAGTCTAACTTTCCTATTCAGTACAGTACATCTCTGTTAAATACTGTAACTGATACTATGGTTTTTGTAAACAAAGATAAAAACATTTCAAACATGAATACAAGCTTTGGATATTCTTCTTCTTCTTCTTCCTAAGTATGGCAATCAATCCCTTCAGGGACTATTTTTGCCAGTGTCGAGTGTTAGAGAATTTTCATGTTGCAAAATTTCTCATGTTTGCCGCATTAAAATGCCTAGTGTCATAATAGTTGGCATTTCGTAAATGATACCCCTGGTGTTGCAAGCATCCATAGGCTACGGTGACTGCTTACCATCATCATGTGGGCCGTAGGCTTGTTTGCCACTTAAGGGGTACAACAAAATAGAACCAATTTTTCCTTTTTATAATATTATAAGTAGTGAAGATATTAATGTAACAGGATAGTTATTTGAAGCTTAAGAATACCATTTAGTATGTGATCTACATGTATAACAGCAGTTTTTTTTTATCTCAGAACCCATAAAATTAATTTTGTTTGCCTAGTGTTACAAGACAAATAAATGGTGCTCAAGGTGACACCATCACACTGATTTTATCTCTTTCTCACCAATAACTTTTGTGACCCTCTTGTAACAAGAGTCACTGTAAGTCAATTGATATGTAATTGATGATCAATTAGGATCAATTATTGATCCTCATTGGGTGCATTGTTTGTTACTATTATTAGCATGATGATATATAAAACATCTATTTATTGTTGATCGATGCGTTGTTGGTATGAGTAAAACCCTTTTGTCTCCTTTTTAGTACATTACATACATACATATCATCAAGCCAAGTCCCTCATAGGGTAGGTGGAGAGTAGAACACTATTTTACTCTTGACTTACATACCCGTTTTGCTTATTTAACAGTCATCCTCTTATTACGGTTTTCTGTTTTTTATTACTCAATAGTTATACATTTGAATATTCTAACAAGGTAACTTACATATGTTGTGCTAAGTGTAATAATGACATACCTATTTAGAGGATAAATTTGCACTTATTAATTTATTTCAACAGGTAAGAACATATTTATTGATAATTTGAAGTATTAAATTATACTGTAGGCAGATTATGTCACCTTAGTGATGTTGAAAAATAATATTTATAAATAATGCTAATTTAACTATTGTACAAATATTAAGCTTGAATTACTCATAACACACATTCTTCAATGTTTGATTGTATGAAATCATTAAACTAAACTAATTGACAAGACTAAAATTATTGCCATCCTTATTTTACATACCTGCACATGGAGAAAGGGGTAGCAAAACTTTTTAGTCCTGTCAAAATAGTTTAGTTTGGTGATTTTGTACAACAGAATCAACACCAATGTTGTCACGCAAAATTTTTGGGAGAAATAAAACATTATGTACCCATCAAATCATACTTTTATCTTGCTTATCATATCAAAAGCAAAGAAACGGAACTGTGGCCTGGTCACACATAGATTAGTTAATTCAACTTTTAAGACTGATATATGTTACATGCCAAAACGGTTGAATCAATAATGATTTTTACATTAATATAAATAGCAAGCGATCCAGGGAAGAATGTTTTTTTATACCGCAAAACTGGCAAACAAGCATATGGCCCGTCTGATGGTGAGTGGTTACTGTAGCCTATGGACGCTTGCAACGCCAGGAGTATCTCTTGCGCGTCGCCGAATCTACTACATACATACATAGGCTACTTCTCATCCTGGAAAAGAAGGGTTCTCACATCTATTAAAATAGTATTAAATTGTGGGTAAAAGTTACTATAAGCTGTGGGTACATAGAAGTTAATAGATGATACAAAACAGACAGCAAATGAAAACAACAATCTTTCTCCTTAGTTGAATATGTTATTTATTATGGTTTTATTGTTTCAGGTTCAACCCAGCATTTAACATTGCAACAATAAAACAAGTTGTCAATGAGGCCATAGAGAGAGGTGAGCATGTTTGGATTTATTTTAATACACAATAATTATGTACATAACTAACTGGTAACATTATGCTAGAACTACAGTTCAGTCTGGACACTTTTGTAGCAGGCTTACCAACACTGCACAGTGGAATGAGCCCAGTGTATTTTATAGATTGTGCATATCTCACCTTAAAGCTTTAACCCCTAATCCGCCGTGTCTCAACCTTTTGACTGCCATAACCCCCATAAAAATCTCAAAAATGTTCAACAATACTATACTTATTTTATGATAATATTCCGGGTTTTCTAATATTTCCATTTCAGGTTAAACTAAATAGTTATACATCTATGCTAAGAATGTAGAATAACATTTTTTTTATCAATCTCGCTCATGTTGAGGAACACTCTTGTATTTCTATAATATTGGCTATGTAACTTTTTTTTTTTTTTTATATTAATATCTACTAAGTACTAAATGTTTGATGATGGTTCTGTTCATATGATACTATTTCAGAGTCAGTGAATTTGACAAAGTTTATTGTATGTCAGCGGACAGTTGAGGCCCCTAGTACCTTAGCTTGTGATAATGATAATGATGATATATGTATATGATTTTACTATGGGAACCAGTAGCTGATAGAATACTTATATACTTTTCTCTGTAAATACATACTTATAATACATACCAAACACCCAGACGCAAGGCAAACATGTTTGTCACATAAAGGTTTGCTCCGGCGGGAATCGAACCCACGACCTCTAGCTTAGCAGTCTGGTATACTAACCACTAGACCAGCGGTCTCGTCAGCTTACCCAATCCCGAGCTATAATAGTAATTAGCTAATCCAGAAACTGTATTGATACTGCATTTGTTGCCTGTCAATGAGGACAAAACCAAAATCTCTACACACGACTAATATTTAATTAAGTATTTCGAAGACATTATATTCAGCATTAGATTTATTTTTACAAGCCAATCCTCCACTGACCCATAACATACCCTAAGGGTAGATATTTTTATTTTACCAGTTCATGATCTTAATTCTACTGTAACCATTGTCAGCCTCGCTTCCGTAGTAGTAAGTTAACACACCCTAAACAAATGCACTGATATATGCTTTCTGTGTGTGTGTGTCGTCCTTAACAGTCGCGCCGGTTTCAGTACGGATGCCGACGCCGACTCGTCTGAGAGACCTTATCAGACAGATCAGGGCTGCTAGGACTGCGGCCGAAGAACGTAGCGTCGTTAATAAGGAGTGCGCCTACATCAGATCCACCTTCAGAGAAGAAGACAGTGTATGGAGGTGAGTGTTGATACTTAAACTTCCGTATATGCCAACAATTCTAATTGTATCTTAGACGAATTGGTACAAAACAACTTTACTGGTAAACTAGATAGTATAGTATGTCCCAATCAAGATTCATAAAAACAATAGCTTCTAAAGCGTAAGACTATGCCTTGACTATGCTTGGAAAATACCTCTTTTAGAGTTCTTTAAGAACACCCTCAATTCTTGAAACAATGTGATATGTTGCATTATTAATATGTTGCAAGTAATGGGCGCATTTGAAGCCGAGCCGGGAACAATAATAAGACACCTCCTAAATACAATTCCTTGGTTTTACCAAAAACAATTTGCCAACAAAAGATCAATCGCACCTGCTTTCCCGCTATTTGTATTTATGAGCGTTCAGGGCTAGAGAAAAGGTATAATAATTTAGAAAATAAACTAGCATCAAGAAATAACAACTCTATTACAATGTGGGCCCATCAATTCGATTTGCTCATACAGCCTAGTTCTTTTGTTCTCTGTTCCGTTCTAATAATGGGGAATATTACGGTCGCATTTCCCTGAGGATTGACATTGAAAGTAATTTCAGACATATTATTATGTGAAAAGCTTTATATTAGGTCCTTACATATGAAATTGGCGTTTTGTATGGGAGGAACAAAAAGTCGAATATTTTTTAATATAATATATTTAATTAATCAAAGTATGAACCATTATTTTCTATGCACTTTTGCCATCTCATAGGTAGTTCATTGATCCCTTTACTAAAAAAACCAGTCGGACGGGAATCAATAAAATCTTTGAAGGCGATTTGGACTGCCCCATCGGAGTTGAATTTTTTCCCTTGCAAGAAGTTATCCAAATTTCGAAAAAAATGGTAATCTGTTGGAGCAAGGTCCGGGGAGTACGGAGGATGTCTTAGACTTTCCAATTGAAGCTCTTCTAATTTAGTAGCCGTCTGTAGCGCAGTGTGTGGTCTAGCGTTGGCGTGGAGCGATTGACCAGCCTAGGTTGTTTAGCCGCTAGCTTTTCCATCATGGTTTGCAATTCCTGACAATAGACATCAGCCGTAATAGTCTGGCCAGATTTGAAAAAACTGTAATGAACAATACCGGCACTAGTCCACCAAACGCTTACAAGTAACTTTTTTGGGGTTAATTTTCGCTTGGGGCAGGATTTGGCTGGCTGGCCAGGATCTAACCATTGCGCTGAGCGCTTCCGATTATCGTAAAGAACCCATTTTTCATCACAGGTAATGATTCGGTTTAAAATACCTTCATTATTGTGCCGGTTTAGTAATGTAACGCAGCAGTCGACGCGCGTTTGCCGGTTTGTTTCAGTCAATTCGTGAGGTACCCACCTTTCAAGCTTTTTAATCTTCCCAATTTGCTTCAAGTGAATTAAAACAGTTTTATCACTAACATTGCAGCCTGCAGCTAACTCGGACGTGGTTTGCGATGGATCCGCTTCCACAATAGCCTTCAACTCTTCATTATCAACTTGAGTCTCAGGCCGTCCACGGGGCTTGTTCTGCAGGTCGAAATTTCCAGAACGAAAACGTTGGAACCAAAAACGAACTGTGTTTTCTTTTGCAACACGACCGCCATACACATCATTCACCCTTCGAGTTGTTTCCGCAGCACTAGTGCCACGGCGGAACTCGTACTCGTAAATAATGCGATATTTAAGGTTTTCCATTTTGTAAAATGAGTGACGCAAACAGAAAAAAACAGAAGAAAAAAAACAAATGAATGACGATCATCGAAGCACAAATACATGAGTCTATAGCTGTACAAATTTGAATTTGGAATTCCTTACCAAAGAGGAGAAATTCGTGATTAAAGTGGCCAGTACGAAAAACGCCAATTTCATATGTAAGGACCTAATATATTGGTGTCGATTCCGTTGTTCACAATTACTAAACTTAACTAATTTCACAGGTCTAAAAAGTCTTGCTATCCCTTTCTGATGTGCGGGGTTATCTTATCTTATCTTATTAGAAGGCTGAACGGGTCCAGGTTGCCCCAGAAGCACTTCGACCCTTGGGATCTTTTGTGCAGCCCTTAGCCATGATTGCTCTACTTACCTGCTGTGTCAAATACTCCCTGAATGAGTCTGCAGATTTTGCCAGCAGGGTAGAGCATGTATTCCTCTGGTTCCGGATATGCCGACCCCAGAATTTCCATTCGCTGCCGCGCGAGTGCGTCGCAGCAGCATAGCACGTGTTCCATGGTTTCCGTTGCTGTTTTGCAGCACCTGCATACCACGCTTCCAGATAGACCCATCTTGTAGAGATGATCATTTGTGCCATAGTGGCCTGTAAGAGCTCCTGTTAGTTGTCTTAGTTGACATCTGGTCAGGCTCATTAGTTTTCGGCTATTGCCCTCTTTCCATTTGCTTATAAACTGCTTAGAATGTCTCAGGCCCGTGGTCGTTGACCATTCTTTTTCGTGGCGTTCATTAGCATATTTGTGCAATGCACTTCTGTAGGCTCCAGTTGGTACGCCAATGAAGGGTTCTGGACCTATGAACGGGGTTAAATAAGGATGGCAATATTTTTAGACCTGTCAAATTAGTAAGTTTAGTAATTTTGAACAACAGAATTACTTGGCACCATTGTCTTTCAGGTAATTTTGTGCAGGTACACTGCACGTGTACCTTGTTTCGTACATGTGATTTTGCGGTGTAATTAAATATTTGCACAGTACATAATTATCTTTTGAAGAGCCTATGTAAACGGTCCGTACAGTTATTTAACGTGTGAGCCTATGCGAGTCACTCAAATGCGTTGAAGGTGAACTGATAGTGACTGAATTAAGAGAATCTAGAACAGTACAGTATCTAATATTAATTTAACATACCAATGTACTTACATACATACTCAGGGGAGTATACACAAAAAAAAATGGTTTATATAACATTTTATATATTTAACGTCTGAGCATTCAGACCAATATGTAGACACTTTGATTTCATTATCATACATCAAAATTCGCACTCCATAATTGGTAAGTGCGACTCGCAGATTTCTATGAATTGAAATTCAATCAGCACGTCAGATTGTGCGCACAGACAATGTTGCCACTTATCAGATAACGCATCTTTGATATAGAGTCACCAAGGTTGCCGGGGCAACCGCGCAAATACATCACTGTTCTGATACATAGACACGAAAAAAGTAGATTGAAAGTAATTTAGGTTCCTTAATTTAGTGTAGAATGTTCATAATTTTTCAATACATTTAGACATGTATGCATTTCTGTTTTATGTATCAATAATATAAGTACCAGCCTGTTTTTAAGCCATTGCTTCTATAAGCACAATTCATTCTATTAAAATAATGCTCTGACTCATAATTAATCTTGTCGTCTTGTAAGAGTTATTTTATTCAATAGCAATTGAAACATTGCACATCTGCATATACCTACGTGAGGTCGCAAAACAGACATATGGACAGACAATGTTTGGCTGGATATAGCCAGTTATCAAATATGAATATTGGCTTACATGTACCTACGGACGGATATTTTTACATAGCGCCAACTTGTATCTAATTAAGCAAGGTTGTGATATTATGGGAACCAGACAATGGAAAAATATATTTTTTTAAAGTAAATACTGATAAACGCATACCAAACACCCTGATTTAAGGCAAGCATATATGTTGGCTATGATGAAGGGATTGAACCTGCGATACCTCAGCGTTGCAGTAACGCACACTTACAACTAGACTTACTATTGTCCAATAGCTACGACGCCTTATGGGTAATGTATATTTATTTTTTACGTTGCAAATGTTAGTACCAATACGTTGTTTGGCTTCTGAAACTATCGAGTGTGACACGCGACAGAAACAGGCTTTCGTAAACTCAAAATTATACGTAATCGAAGGATACTGTACAATCGTAGAAACTCCCTCTAATGCCCAAAATAAATGTCACAAAATAACACATTATCTTTTGTGCCAGATGTCGCAACATAGCCAAGCTCCTGTACATCCACATGCTGGGCTACCCAGCCCACTTCGGTCAACTGGAATGCCTCAAGCTGATCGCCAGTCCGAGGTTCACCGACAAGAGGGTTGGCTACCTCGGCGCCATGTTGTTACTTGACGAACGTCAAGATGTCCACCTGCTCATCACTAATTGTTTGAAGAAGTGAGTACATATTCTGTTTTGACTGGGATAGTACCTCCATTTCACAGAAGATTGCATCGAAATAGCATCACTTCTTTGCAGTGTATTGTTCCTGAGGTGAGTTTTCAGAGATCTTCGTATGTGTTGTGCTATCATTAAGGAGAGTCGGTTACGCGCGACTGATACCTCTGGTGTTGCAAGCGTCCATAGGCTACGTTGACCACTTACTATCAGGTGGGCCGAATGCTTGTTGGCCCCCTTAGTGGTATAAAAAAAGACTCGTCCCTTATACTTCCAGCACAGCATTCCTGTATAAGGTTTGCAAAGCTTTAGTGGTAATCCTTAATATTGCATGCGCCTTAGGTTAACAATTTAAATCTAAAGTTTTATTAATGAAATAATATTCAGGCTACCTCCCTCTTGATTGATATCTCACTTCGTAATTAATGTAGACTTGGAATAATGAACAATTAACTTACCAAAATGTTCTACAAAACCCCGTGAATAGAAAACTTTCCTTCAGTTTTGTATGAAAAGCCACAGTGCAACTGTGCAACCATATCGGGCGTCTTTTACATAATGAACTGATAACTCGTCTACCTGGCTTGCTTATCATTTTTGCTCAATTTGTGCCAAGTGTCTGACACAACACAATGTCGTTGACACGTACCACAGTGCAAAACTTCGCCTTGCCATTCTGGCTTGTTCAAATACATTTGTGCTATCTTATCATTCGTCCTTAATTAGATAACTAATTAGAGCTATTTCTGTGTTTCATAGGGTACATGCATATCATAAGAGGGAAAATCAGAAAAGAAATCGCTTGTAAAATCTTATATCCCAGTATACTGACTTGGGTGAGTGTGATGAGGTCCGACCTTTATTGAGGTTGTTTGGGAATTAAATGTCAGAGTGCGCTTTCTATATCGTCCTATACAAACTTAAGTTTGATTAATGATTATCATACAAAATACGGTAGTATTTCGTTTCTGCGCGGTTCGCTCGTGCTAGCTAACCTTTGTGATTTAATAGCCTGCGTAGCATTTAGCCTAGTTATAGAGGCGATTCTATTTGCCCTCTTTTCCTTTAAGAACAAAGGGTTCGCTTGCCATAGTACAGTGACCCGAATTAAGCTATTACGTAAAGAGTATACATACATTCTTTGGTACATAAAGACTGGGATAGAGAGATTTCTCCCGTTTATTGGCTAGTTTACAGGATTCAGGTACTTTGTCATCTAATAAGATTACTTTGAGTTTGAAAAGAATAAGTAGTAACTCATCATGCATAATGACATGTTTATATTTATAAATGGAACAACAATTTAAATAATTACGTGCTCATAATTTCGTCTTTGTTTTCCTCTTGGATTGTTGATCTGTGTGCTTATTCCGTATGACGGTTGCAAAGTTGTGGAGTTTAAAAAAAAGTTACATTGGTGTCGATTCTGTTGTAAAAAATGCTAAACTGAACTAATTTGACAGAACTAATAATTTTGTCATCCTTATTTAGCCCCGCACATGAGAAAGGGATAGCCAGACTTTTTAGTCCTGTCAAATTCGTTTAATTTAATGATTTCCTACAATAGAATTGGCACCAACAGTAATTAAAACCGCCATTTTTTATGTTGCTGCTACGTTAAAATGATGTCAAAATCTTTAAAACCGTCGTGCAATTGCTATACAGGATAAGGCTTTAAATCTATAGTATGTTTACTTGTCTTTACAGTACGTTTTACATAAAGCCAAATTGTTATTTCAAATTTAGTTTTTATATGTTATCCAACCCTAATTATTCAGCCTTGATGCTTATTCCTTCTCTTTCTTTCTTTGATAGTGACCTGAACAGCAACACTCAATTTGTAGTAGGGCTGGCCCTATGCACTCTCGGAGCCATAGCTTCTCCAGAAATGGCCCGTGATCTCGCTTCCGAAGTGGAACGGCTTATAAAGAGCCCTAACGCATACATCAAGAAGAAGGCAGCCCTATGCGCCTTCAGGATCATCAGGAGAGTTCCAGACTTGATGGAGATGTTCCTGCCAGCGACTAGGAGCTTGCTCACTGAGAAGAACCATGGTGAGTGCCTGAGTGGTATGGGGCGTTGAAGGGTGCTGTGCAGTTCGGCAGTATATTAATATGATATATTGGAGATGGTGATGATAAATAACGCTGTACAAGGAGGTCTCACGACGACTGATTGAGGCCTCCGGTGACATGGTGGAAAATATTTTGCGCAAAGGATCAGCATTGCCATTCAGCGGGGCAATGCTGCCAGCCTTCTTGGCACCCTCCCGCGTGACAATTTGGGAAATGTGTTTTTTTTTTTTATATTAGGTTAGTTTTTTTCCTTCAGATGTTGTTTGTGTACCTAAATAAATATATTTGTCGGTGATTTGCTTCGATGATAAATAATATTTGTTTGTTTCCGTCTGTCGTTCGTCAATTTTCAAGGAAACTATTTTGAAACAAAGCATAGGTCTCTGGCAAAACATAGATATAAATATCTTAGCAGTCCACGTCATCGGATGACCATGCATTGTAACTTAAAATAAAAAGAGGCATCACATCCACAATTGCACGACCAGCTATATTTTGTATTTGAAAAAATGTTAGCAATGTATCAAAGGATAATTATTGACAGCGATATAATTTTAAAACAGTATCTACTAATCGAAAACTTAAAAGACTAATAATGCTTGGACTTTATCACACAACACCTGGCCCCAAACTTAGCAAAGCTTGTACTATGGGAACCAGCAGCTGATGTAATACTTAAATACTTTTTTTAAATACGTATAATACATACCATACACCTAGAAGCAAGGCAAACAAAAAATGTTTATCACATAAAGGTTTGCCCCGGCGGGAATTGAACCTGCAACCTCTAGCGTAGCAGTCAGCTGTACTAACCACTAGACCAGCGATCTCATCTTTCCCAAGCACTGCCATATTCCTTAAGCTGTTAGTACTACTCGAAGAAGTTTTATATATTTATTCATTGTATATTCCTAGGTGTCCTCATCACCGGCGTGACCCTCATCACTGAAATGTGCGAGAACAGCCCCGACACACTCAACCACTTCAAAAAGGTCAGTACCACTCTATTGAATAGAGTACACTTTCATCTGATAACATTGTCGATTGTGTTAGCCTATTGATGCATTACATATGGTTTTGTTTTAAAGTATGCTATGACTAATGTCACGGTTCAGCGTCGGTACATAGTGTTTATAAAATATCCTCATATATTCCGTTGATACACTAGACGTGTTCGTATTGAAGAGTTATGACGTATGTTAATACTGTGGGAGATACAATAAATATTGAGTTTGTTTCATAACTAATAAATAAAATAATATCGGCAATTTAAAAGTTATAATCGATAAGTTTGTATGCTTCTAAGTAAATTCATCTCTACCGTACAGCAATGTAGATGGAAGGAAAATGCTTAAATTTAATTTATTTAATGTTTCTAGTGCTATGAGCGATGAAATTAATTTTCATATAGGTACTGGGATGACTGAGTTTGACTTTAAGAGCGTTTTTACAAAAACCGTTGTTCCATGGTACAGTTAGTTTAATAATGTATATAAATAAGTACTTGAGTAATTTATATGGAAACCTTACGGCGGTCGGTGATTACAGTTCCCTTGTCACCGGAGATGGGTTTACATTTTGCTAGAGATTGTGTAAGTTAAAATTGCTTACCACCCTACGTTGCTCACCATCCCACTTTGTCGGTATGCAAACACAAATAGCTCTTTCCCCATTGGCCTTTGTGTAACATTCCATTAGTGAAAAACAAATTAGGCTCGGTTCAACTAGTTCCAGCTATTACTCCTTACATACAAATCAACAATCAACTTTTTATAATATTAGTATCAGTTCTCTAATTACAGAATAATCATTATAGTTCACGCAATATTTCGATTTATTGTTTTTAGACGAAAAATCATCAGTTAAAACTGAAGTATAAATATCATGTTAGGTGGTAATTTATATAATGACGTCATTGCTTATCGTTGTTTAGCGATGCTGGCTCGCTTATCGATATGGCATACAATAATATGAACGATATGAATCACATAAAAACGTGTTAATATATTTTTATTTTTTCGTCCTTTAGAAATAAATCATTTTAACTGGTTAAGTTACTTTCAGTAAGTCTAACATACTTGTATTATAAAAATGTGCCTCCATTCGGATGGGATTAATGTTCTCTTCGAATTTTGTTACACATTATCACAAAGCGCCAACCGGCCCCAAACTAAGCAAAGCTTGTATTAAGGAAACCAGTAGCTGATAGAATAATTTTACATATTTATTTTTGTTTCAAATACATAATTTTTATACATACCAAACACCCAAGGCAAGCACAACATACTTGTCATATAAATGTTCATCCCGGCGGGAATCGAACCCGCTTTCTTCAGGGAACTTTGATCAATAGGACCAACAGTCTCGTCATATGTAATTTATTTGATTAATAGAATAATAATTACGCTAACTCGTAACTCTACACGCTACTAGTGAAAAAGAGCAGGTATCTTGAATCTGTTCTTATGATAGACATGTACTTAGATCGCCTAAGTTTAAAAAAACAGTATGATATTGGAAATGGTAATAATTTTGGGACGGAAATTGATACGCGGTCAAAGTCGCGGACATCAAGCTAGTTTGCAACGTCTGTCTCGATGTTGTATCCTAGTTAGTGATTGACGTAACTAACGAATTGTTTGTATTGTCCCGTAGGAGAGCGGACAGCGCGAGGTAATCTCAATACAAACGCTACACATGCACTCTTATACAGTGGTCTGATCACATTGACTTCACCCATAGATTATCAATTCATGGCGTAGATTAAATAGGCAATAGTAGAGTATATCCACAGAGTATATCTGACGGGAAATAATAAATAAATTAACTGAATATACACATTTTACTATTGACTTTTGGAATATAATTTGGAAAATACTTTAATTTCAACTTTTTTATCCCGAATACAGGGCAATTTATTGCTTTTGGGAATTATTACCAATGATATACCTGTATGTTTCTTATCTTAGAATACATTACAATACTAATGCATTTGTTATTGTGGCACACAAGCATACGGTGGATGCCCACCTGATGGTAAGCAGTCACTATCAGTCAATACCAGGGATATCTCTAACGAGTTGCCAACCATGTTGTTGATGAGGACTAACTGTGCTAGCACCATTACTACTAGCGCAGCTAGCACGGCTTCGATATAATGATTCGATAATATGTTGTCTAAAGTAGTAGTAAAGTATAACAGTATTTGCAATAAAGTCAATAATCATTGTAACATATTTATATCATATATATTATATTATATTGAAGTCAAATTTAGATTTATACAAAATAAACATCCTTAAGGAAAAATCTCGTTCAGCCACATTTTCTATAGTCGTTACAGTGTAATCAGACCACTATTAAGCATGAATGTATTGTCAATGTGCTGGTTATGTAACCATATTTAAACATGGGTCACTGTTATCGGGAGCTTTACGGTAAACTGAACTCTGCCACCTTGATTGTAAAGTTTAAAGTTACTCGAGCTGTAAGGCTTCTGTTCATGTCATGGGATTGTCATTATGAATAAAACAAGTATTTAGTATATATCATGGTGTCGATTCAGTTGTACATGATCACTAAACAAAACTAATTTGACAGCACTTAAAAGTCTTGCTATCTCTTTCTCATGTGCGGGTTAAATAAGTATGGCAATACTTTCAGTCCTGTCAAATTAGTTTTGTTTAATGATTTTGTGCAACAGAATTAGCACTATCATCTATATTGTTGATTGTAACAACAATAAAAAGCATTTGAAATGTTAAAGTAGATAGATTCAGATTACTTCTCTTCTCTGTGGATAGTATCGAGTAAATAGAATTACATTACATTTTATTAGAATCATAGTATACATTGTAATTTGTAACTGAAGTTCATGTAATTTTCTTCATAAATGTAAAGGGTTGCGGTTGAATATTCTGTCCTGGGAATTGTGATGCAGCATTGTCTAGTTCTCCTTTGAGACCAGTACGTATCTTGCCCTCATTATGAAGGCATTTTTAAAGATGGATATCAGATGTTACCTTAAAGGTTTGAATGGGTACTTGGGTACTCTTAGAATTTCTGTAAATATCAATTTGTGTTACCTACTCGCGCCATTGCATCACATTTCTTCAAAACAAAAGCAAAGTCATATGCCTTTTTTATACAAGGTACTTACTAACTTCAATAAATTACAGTTTGAATTTGCACTGTAAAAACTAAAACAATGTGGGGGATAATTTATAACACATATATCTTTATACGTCAGTTTAATGGCCGTATTTTATTGCCATCGTTATTTAAGTCACACATAAATAAATGGACATTGACATTTTGAACATTTAATGAATAAGATAATAATTTGTATGGTTACTGTCAGCTTAGCATCTAACTAAGTTAAAACCTTACTGCTGGAACACAACATTATACTTTTTTTATGTGTAACATCTGCCCTCTCCCTTTCCTGCAATCTGTGGGAATGGTTTCGTGCAAAGGGACGGAAGTGCGTTACAGGAAGACGGCAAAGCGCACGCTATTCGAATTGACTAATTAGCGCGCGCGGGTGTAGTGTTGGTCGTCAGATGTCAGATGTTACACTTCGTAAGCGACTACTGTTTTACTTTCATTAAATGTTCGGTGTCTCATTTATTATACTCACTGCGATAATGATGGCAATTAGAGTTCTCAGATTGCGGTTCTGCATTATATTCGCTGTTGTATGCGTGTACGCCTATTTTCCAGTAATTTTCTATATTGAAATAATCAAGTACCTTATATTAGAACAGTATTTAAAACTTGCCTGACCGTAATGTAAACTTGTCATTTTATTTACTTTTTCGCTTTTGCAGATAACTTTTTATTTCGTTTCAATGTTCATTGTTCGATATTATTCAGAAGTGAGTTTTATTTTCAATCACTTAAGATTATATTTCAATTGTAGATTGTTCCGAACTTGGTGAGAATATTGAAGAACTTGATACTGGCCGGCTATTCACCCGAGCATGACGTCAGTGGCGTGTCGGATCCATTCCTACAGGTAAAAAAAGTATATGTATTAACATTACTTATCTATATTCGCTTGACTGTATATGTTGAGTATCCGATGTTGTTATTATTTATAAATATACATATAGTCCTTCATTATCGTGTTATGTTTTTCGCATCTGTGTAATAAAACTTTGTGTACATATCATAGCCTAGTCCCTTACAGGTAGGCGAACAGTATAGACCGCCATTTCACTCATAACTAGCCCATCTCTTTTGCTTATCAATCAATCAAAAATCATTTATTCAGTTTAGGCCCTAATATGGCACTTCATCATATATTTAAGAGCTAGGCTCTTGTCGGTGGAGCAATCGCCAAGCCGTTCTATCGTTAGCCATCTCTTTGACCTCTTGGTACGACATAACGTTAGCCTTCGTCTTTATCTGTTGCAGGTAACTTATCCTTGGCCTTCCTCTGCCTTCCTCTGCCCCGCTTTCCTTCGATCTTTCCCTCTATGATATTTCGTATAAATGCGTCATGTCGTAACAAATGGCCCATCATGTTGCCCCTCCTATTTTCAATCGTACTTAAAATCGTTCTTTTTTCTCCTACCTTCTTCAGAACGTCCTTTGTTGTTACCATTTCTGTCCAACTTATTCTCTCCATTCTCCTCCAGCACCACATTTCAAATGCTTCCAACCTTTCTCTGTCTCTTTGCGTCAGTGTCCACGTTTCACATCCATACAGTACGATACTCCATACGTATGTCTTGATAAGCCTTTTTTTAACTTTTCTATTCATACCAGATCCAAAAAGCCTTTTTTTATTATTAAAATATGGCACTTATGAAGGTCTAAATTACCACTGGTTCGGAAAAAGCCACCTGAGAAGAACCGGCAAGAAACTCAGTGCTCTGTCTTTTTTTTTCATGTAACAATCCTGATATATTTATTTTACATTCATCAATCTCTTCATGCTGGTCGGTGTAATAAAAAGTTGATGTCGCAATTACTGTGTGTGCTAAATATTAATGTTACGAATGATTAATTAAATACATCTTTGCAGTGTGATGATGAGGTAATTTTTGTTTATGGATGAATGAGTGGACCGCCGATATACCTTTATCTTCATCTGTCATCACTCTGTTCGTTCATTATTCAATAATAATGTAATATCCTCTCATTCCCACTTCTCTTGCTTTTTTATGTAAGATATTAATGGATAGATAGATAGAAAATACTTTATGGCACAATAAAAGGAGTACAAAGGCGAACTCAATGCTAGATAGCATTTTCTTTTAGCTTACCTTTGTATAATCCATCCTTATATTATAAATGTGAAAGTAACTGTTTGTTAGCTACCTTTTCACAACTAAACGGCTGAACGGATCGTAATGAAATTTGGCAATGAGATTGATTATAACCGGGGAAAGACATTAGCTATATCAATCTAAAACCACGCGGGCGAAGCCGCGGGCAAAAGCTAGTGCAGATACTATTGATAATGCTTTACAGGAATGGGGAGTGGAATTATACACATTATATATATGTCATTCTTGTTCATGAAACCAGGTGAAAATCCTCCGGCTGCTACGAATACTGGGCAAGAATGACGCCGAAGCGTCTGAAGCGATGAACGACATCCTAGCCCAGGTGGCTACCAACACGGAAACCAGCAAAAATGTGGGCAACACCATCCTATACGAAACTGTGCTTTCTATAATGGACATTAAGTCTGAGAGCAGCTTGCGCGTGCTCGCTGTCAATATCCTGGGAAGGTTCCTGCTCAATAATGACAAGAATATCAGATACGTGGCGTTGAACACGCTGCTGAGGACGGTCCACGTGGACACCTCCGCTGTTCAGAGGCATCGGACTACCATCTTGGAGTGTTTGAAGGTACATACATGCTCTTTATTGAAAATACTACGTAGTCACATTTCAGGGTCGGCAACGCTCGAGTGATACCCTGGTGTTGCAAGTGTCCATAGGCTACGGTGACCGCTGACCATCAGGTGGACCGTGTGCATGCTTTGCACTTTAGTGGTAGTGGTATAAAATAAAAACTTTACCAAAAACAAAACTTAATCTTTAATGTCGCGATGGAGGTATGTGAGTAATTTTTCGATTTTTATCTCAAATGATGTCTTAAAACTTTTTATATGTTGATAGGTTTATGTAACCTAACCGAACCTATAAGTCAGATTTTTGGATAGTCGACGGATTAAACACGTCAGTAGTTCAGTTAAAGGCTTAATATAGTTTGCTAACGAATAAAATATTTGACCCAAACTTTTACTTACGTGTTAATGTCTTGGCTTGAAATTCTCACACAATGTGAATTGCTATATTTCCTAAAAAAAGAGTGGTCATGTAATTATGACAAACTTATTATTTGCGGTTGGTGCAAGTGCGAAACCCTCGGTATTCGAGTCCAACTGGCACGTGGTAAAGTTTTTTTTATTTGTTACGTGTACCCCAGGACCCGGACGTGTCGATCCGGCGACGGGCGATGGAGTTATCGTTCGCGCTGATCAACGGGCAGAACATCCGCAGCATGATGAAGGAGCTCCTCTGCTTCCTGGAGCGGTCTGACGCGGAGTTCAAGGCGCACTGCTCCAGCGCGATGGTCCTCGCGGCGGAGAGGTACGCGCCCTCCACCAAGTGGCATCTGGACGCACTCTTCAAGGTCTTCCTCAAGGTAAGGCACGATGCTACAAACACTTGCCAAAAACATACTTGACATATTTGAACCAAAATTCCCGGAATGTGTGGATATTTCTAACATTTCTTATGTTTAGGTACATAAGAATCCTTGATCCATATAGGAATCTTTAAGAATATTCTCCACAACAACGATACCAAAATGTCTCAACTATCATTAATATCATAAGTTTTGTTGTAATTTTATTTCATTATAAGTATAGATAATGGTGCCAATTCTGTTGTTCAAAATTACTAAACTTACATGCGAAAGGGATAGCAAGACTTTTAGACCTGTCAAATTAGTTATGTGTACTCTAGTGGCTGGTTGTGTTGTGTGCAGGCGGGCAACTATCTCCGCGACGACACAGTGTCGAGCACCATCCAGATCGTGTCGGCGGCGGCGGGCGAGCGGCAGGCCTACGCCGCCATGCGCCTGTGGGCCGCGCTCGAGCGCTGCGCCATCTCCGGCGACGCCACCGACAAGCAGCCGCTGCTACAGGTACACACACACACACACACATACAGTTCACACGCACGCTCAAAGTACTTCTTCTTCTGAGACGCCACCGACAAGCAGCCGCTGCTACAGGTACACACACACACACACACACACACACACACATACAGTTCACACGCACGCTCAAAGTACTTCTTCTGAGACGCCACCGACAAGCAGCCGCTGCTACAGGTACACACACACACACACACATACAGTTCACACGCACGCTCAAAGTACTTCTTCTTCTGAGACGCCACCGACAAGCAGCCGCTGCTACAGGTACACACACACACACACACATACAGTTCACACGCACGCTCAAAGTACTTCTTCTTCTGAGACGCCACCGACAAGCAGCCGCTGCTACAGGTACACACACACACACACACATACAGTTCACACGCACGCTCAAAGTACTTCTTCTTCTGAGACGCCACCGACAAGCAGCCGCTGCTACAGGTACACACACACACACACACATACAGTTCACACGCACGCTCAAAGTACTTCTTCTGAGACGCCACCGACAAGCAGCCGCTGCTACAGGTACACACACACACACACACATACAGTTCACACGCACGCTCAAAGTACTTCTTCTTCTGAGACGCCACCGACAAGCAGCCGCTGCTACAGGTACACACACACACACACACATACAGTTCACACGCACGCTCAAAGTACTTCTTCTTCTGAGACGCCACCGACAAGCAGCCGCTGCTACAGGTACACACACACACACACACATACAGTTCACACGCACGCTCAAAGTACTTCTTCTTCTGAGACGCCACCGACAAGCAGCCGCTGCTACAGGTACACACACACACACACACACACACACACACACATACAGTTCACACGCACGCTCAAAGTACTTCTTCTGAGACGCCACCGACAAGCAGCCGCTGCTACAGGTACACACACACACACACACATACAGTTCACACGCACGCTCAAAGTACTTCTTCTTCTGAGACGCCACCGACAAGCAGCCGCTGCTACAGGTACACACACACACACACACATACAGTTCACACGCACGCTCAAAGTACTTCTTCTTCTGAGACGCCACCGACAAGCAGCCGCTGCTACAGGTACACACACACACACACACATACAGTTCACACGCACGCTCAAAGTACTTCTTCTTCTGAGACGCCACCGACAAGCAGCCGCTGCTACAGGTACACACACACACACACACATACAGTTCACACGCACGCTCAAAGTACTTCTTCTGAGACGCCACCGACAAGCAGCCGCTGCTACAGGTACACACACACACACACACATACAGTTCACACGCACGCTCAAAGTACTTCTTCTTCTGAGACGCCACCGACAAGCAGCCGCTGCTACAGGTACACACACACACACACACATACAGTTCACACGCACGCTCAAAGTACTTCTTCTTCTGAGACGCCACCGACAAGCAGCCGCTGCTACAGGTACACACACACACACACACATACAGTTCACACGCACGCTCAAAGTACTTCTTCTTCTGAGACGCCACCGACAAGCAGCCGCTGCTACAGGTACACACACACACACACACATACAGATCACACGCACGCTCAAAGTACTTCTTCTTCTGAGACGCCACCGACAAGCAGCCGCTGCTACAGGTACACACACACACACACATACAGTTCACACGCACGCTCAAAGTACTTCTTCTTCTGAGACGCCACCGACAAGCAGCCGCTGCTACAGGTACACACACACACACACACACATACAGATCACACGCACGCTCAAAGTACTTCTTCTTCTGAGACGCCACCGACAAGCAGTTCACACACATACAGTTCACACGCACGCTCAAAGTACTTCTTCTTCTGAGACGCCACCGACAAGCAGCCGCTGCTACAGGTACACACACACACACACACACACATACAGATCACACGCACGCTCAAAGTACTTCTTCTTCTGAGACGCCACCGACAAGCAGCCGCTGCTACAGGTACACACACACACACACACATACAGTTCACACGCACGCTCAAAGTACTTCTTCTTCTGAGACGCCACCGACAAGCAGCCGCTGCTACAGGTACACACACACACACACACACACACACATACAGTTCACACGCACGCTCAAAGTACTTCTTCTGAGACGCCACCGACAAGCAGCCGCTGCTACAGGTACACACACACACACACACACACACACATACAGTTCACACGCACGCTCAAAGTACTTCTTCTGAGACGCCACCGACAAGCAGCCGCTGCTACATTTAAACACACACACACACGCAGTACTTCTTCTACTTAAACTTGGATTCACCCACTGTTGAGTATAGGTGGAGTCCTAAACGAGGAGAGTGGCGTGCATATGAGGAGTCATCTAATATATAAAATTCTCGTGTCACAGTTTTCGTTACCATACTCCTCCGAAACGGCTTGACCGATTTTGATGAATTTTTTTGTTCTTATCCGGTATCTATGAGAATCGGCCAACATCTATTTTTCATCCCCCTAAATGTTAAGTTAGTCTACCCCTAAATTTTTTTTTTTTAGACAAAATTTTTAATTTCTATTTTTTTATGATACAACATACAAAAATACATACAATCCTCAATTTTCACCCTTCTACGATCAACCCTTATTTTTTAATAGCCATTTTAGTAATTTAATCATTTTTCCTCTCCGGTCGAAAACTGATCAATCGTCATTTTTGTGCTTATCCGGTATCTATGAGAATCGGCCAACATCTATTTTTCATCCCCCTAAATGTGAGGGGTAGTCCACCCCTAAATTTTATTTTTATTTTTTAGACCGATTTCAAAAATTCTTTCACCGTTAGAAAGCTACATCATCACTGAGTAACATAGGCTATATATTATACTAGCTTCCCGCCCCGGCTTCGCTCGGGTAGACAAAATATTTGAATGTCTATAGGGTCCGAAACTACTGGACCGATTTCAAAAATTCTCTCACCGTTAGAAAGCTACACTATTACTGATTAACATAGGCTACCTGCCCGCCCCGGCTTTGCACGGGTAGACAAAATATTTGATATAAAAGTACCCGTGCGAAGCCGGGGCGGGCCGCTAGTATTAGTATAGATATAAGATAACAATATTCCATCAGGTGGCGGCGTGGACGATAGGCGAGTACGGTGATATGCTGGTTTCGGAGGCCAGTAGTTCCATCTCTATGGTCGACGAGGATGGCATCGGTAAGGACTCGTTCGTTTATTTATGGTCTCTCCCATCAAGTATAATAATAATGAATAGATTAGAGAATAAGAATAACGTACTGTAAGTGCTCTAACTAAGGCTAAAAAAGACAGCGCACGATTAGATATGATAATATGTGTGATGATCCATACTAATATTATAAATGCGAAAGAAACTCCTGTTTCCTTGCTGCCTTTTCTTGACTAAACGGCTGAACGAACCGATGGTAATAATATTTGATAAGGAGATAGAGATTATATCCTTGGGAAGGACAGGCTATTTTATCATTAAACAAATACATCTATCTCATGATCCGTAATAGGTAGATCGTTCACAGAATATATGAGTAAAAATGAAGGGGGCTCCCCTACTAGAAACGGGGATTTTTTTTGTTGTTTTCTCTATCTCTGTTAATAATTGTGATAGGAAGACAATTGCAATTTCATAGAATGTGTATATATGACTTTCTAAAAAAAATTGTGAATTTTTACCATTATAAACAGTAGGGAACCCTAGGTGTGCGAGTCCGACTAGCACTTATCTTTTTTTTATTATTTTGATGTATTGATTGTATAGAGGGCGACACGTCGTACTCGGAGGAGTTCACCCGGCCGGCGGAGGAGTACGTGATCGACGTGTACCAGAAGCTGCTGTGGTCCACGCAGCTCTCCATCTCCAGCAAGGAGTACCTGCTGCTGTCGCTCGCCAAGCTCTCCACCAGGTTCACCACGCAGCCCAGCCAGGAGTCAGTACCACAACACTATTTTTTTTTAATAAATTGGAGTACCCCTAAGATTATAGATTCTATTTGTGATGTTTAACAGCTTTTTTCTCGCTTTCCTGCAATCTGTGTGAGTGATTTTTTGAAAAGGGACGGAAGTGTGTAACAGGAAGCCGGCGCCATTTGATTTTTTTATTAAACTAAGGTGGCACGCAAGCATACAGCCCATCTGATGGTAAGCAGTCACCATAGCCTATAGCCGCTATTAATACCAGGGATATCACTAACGCGTTGCCAAGTTGGTAAGGACTCACTGTGCTAGCATAATAAACGACTACTACTAGTACTGTGCCGGTAGCAGGAACATTTTCCACAACGTATTCGAAAACGTAACTCGCGAAATGTCAAAATTGTCATACTAATTTTTAGTTCCACTTTTCACCGCCGCAGCGCTGTTCATTTTTCAATACAAAAATAGTCGAAGGCGATACGAAAACGTTGTCGAAATAGTTCATGCTAACGGCACTGTAATGCCCGCTCGTTTTTTATTAACCTCCAGAAATCACGTGCAGTGTGTTATTTTATAATATTGATACCGATGTTGTAATGTTTCAGTAAAATCCGTGTGATCATCGACACCTTCGGGTCGCACATCCACATCGAGCTGCAACAAAGAGGTGTGGAGCTCTCACAGCTTTACAGGTATTCATTGAATTAACTATATATTATAGTTTTGCTTGTCCATCCGTTATATCTACATCTACATAATATTATAAAGAAGAAAGATTTGTATTTTTGTGGGTTTGTATTGAATAGGCTCCGAAACTAGTGGACCGACTTCAAAAATTCTTTCACCGTTAGAAAGCTACATTATCACTGAGTAACATATGCTATATATTATACTAGCTGCCCGCCCCGGGATTTGACCGGGGATTTGAACCTGGGCCCATCAGGTGACAGGCCGTTGCTTCAACCACAAGGCCACCACGGCTTGTACCTGTATTCTGTACGGCTCGTGTGATCCTCAGGCAGTACGCGCACCTGCGGCCGGCGTTGCTGGAGCGTATGCCCCCCATGGAGGCGGCCGAGCGGGAACAGGACCTGGACGCGCCCGCCGCACACTCACCGCACAAGCCGCACCAGGAACAGGTACCACCGCCGTATACCATCTCACTACCTGTTTAACGGACTATTAGTGTTTTAGGTTTTTAACCAATAGATGGCGCTTTATGTAAATATACCTATAATAACGCGCGCTGTAGAGAGTCTCCGTCGCTATGGTATATATCTCAGCGACGGAGACTCATCGAGCTCAATCAAACCAGTAAACCGGACTACGCATACAACCAACTTGTTTTATTTACCACCACGCACTAGACCTTCTGCTGACTGCCTCCACTCCTAGGCAGAATTCAATATGGTGTCATACACTACCTACGAAATACCTCTAAGATACAATGCGAATACCTTTCTATATCAAATTACCAAAGTTCTCAATGATGGAAAGGTAAAGAGTACTCGTAATCATCAGCAGGCATGTATGAAAATATTGATGATGTAAAAGGAGCAAAAGAGGTGTGCATGTGGTTTCCATAGTACGAGTTTTGCTTAGTTTAGGGCCAGGTGGCGCTGTGTGATGCTGATAAAAATACCGTTCAATTCATTGTTTAACAAACTAAACATGTGGATAGTATAATACGCGACTATTTTTATTATTCACTTCACTACTTTCAAACTACCAAATAGATTCTTTACAATTACCGAACAATTTTTTTTTTTCTTCTTTTTAATTTGTCGCAATCGTTTTATAATATGTTGTAGAAATCGCTTCAATATAAAATTGACGCTTCCACTGAGTCATAAACATACGTTTAAAACAAGATTTTTCCTGTTTGTCTGTCGCAGGACGCGCTACTGGACCTGATCATCGGGTCGGACTCCCTGACGAACGGCGACCTGGAGCACACGCCGCCCGCGGACACCACCACCACCACCACCAACACCAACAGCAATGTAACTATACCACAAATATTAATTAGTAGCGGCCCGCCCCGGCTTCGCACGGGTGGAATTTATCAAATATTTTATCTACCCATGCGAAGCCGGGGCGGGCAGCTAGTATAATATATAGCCTATGTTACTCAGTGATAATGTAGCTTTCTAACGGTGAAAGATTTTTTTAAATCGGTCCAGTAGTTTCGGAGCCTATTCAATACAAACCCACGAAAATACAAATCTTTCCTCTTTATTATATTACTAGCGGCCCGCCCCGGCTTCGCACGGGTAGACATTGATATCAAATATTTTGTCTACCCGTGCAAAGCCGGGGCGGGCACCTAGCCTATGTTACTCAGTGATAGTGTAGCTTTCTAACGGTGAAAGATTTTTTGAAATCGGTTCAGTAGTTTCGGAGCCTATAGACATTTATCAAATATTTTGTCTACCCGAGCGAAGCCGGGGCGGGAAGCTAGTATAATATATAGCCTATGTTACTCAGTGATGATGTAGCTTTCTAACGGTGAAAGATTTTTTGAAATCGGTTCAGTAGTTTCGGAGCCTATAGACATTTATCAAATATTTTGTCTACCCGAGCGAAGCCGGGGCGGGAAGCTAGTATAATATATAGCCTATGTTACTCAGTGATGATGTAGCTTTCTAACGGTGAAAGATTTTTTGAAATCGGTTCAGTAGTTTCGGAGCCTATAGACATTCAAATATTTTGTCTACCCGAGCGAAGCCGGGGCGGGCAGCTAGTATAATATATAGCCTATGTTACTCAGTGATGATGTAGCTTTCTAATGAAAAATAAATTATTTAAATCTTTCCTCTTTATAAAATTAGTGTAGATAGTATATTAGGTCCTTACATATGAAATTGGCGTTTTGTATGGGAGGAACAAAAAGTCGAATATTTTTTAATATAATATATTTAATTAATCAAAGTATGAACCATTATTTTCTATGCACTTTTGCCATCTCATAGGTAGTTCATTGATCCCTTTACTAAAAAAACCAGTCGGACGGGAATCAATAAAATCTTTGAAGGCGATTTGGACTGCCCCATCGGAGTTGAATTTTTTCCCTTGCAAGAAGTTATCCAAATTTCGAAAAAAATGGTAATCTGTTGGAGCAAGGTCCGGGGAGTACGGAGGATGTCTTAGACTTTCCAATTGAAGCTCTTCTAATTTAGTAGCCGTCTGTAGCGCAGTGTGTGGTCTAGCGTTGTCGTGAAGCAGCAGTGGCGTGGAGCGATTGACCAGCCTAGGTTGTTTAGCCGCTAGCTTTTCCATCATGGTTTGCAATTCCTGACAATAGACATCAGCCGTAATAGTCTGGCCAGATTTGAAAAAACTGTAATGAACAATACCGGCACTAGTCCACCAAACGCTTACAAGTAACTTTTTTGGGGTTAATTTTCGCTTGGGGCAGGATTTGGCTGGCTGGCCAGGATCTAACCATTGCGCTGAGCGCTTCCGATTATCGTAAAGAACCCATTTTTCATCACAGGTAATGATTCGGTTTAAAATACCTTCATTATTGTGCCGGTTTAGTAATGTAACGCAGCAGTCGACGCGCGTTTGCCGGTTTGTTTCAGTCAATTCGTGAGGTACCCACCTTTCAAGCTTTTTAATCTTCCCAATTTGCTTCAAGTGAATTAAAACAGTTTTATCACTAACATTGCAGCCTGCAGCTAACTCGGACGTGGTTTGCGATGGATCCGCTTCCACAATAGCCTTCAACTCTTCATTATCAACTTGAGTCTCAGGCCGTCCACGGGGCTTGTTCTGCAGGTCGAAATTTCCAGAACGAAAACGTTGGAACCAAAAACGAACTGTGTTTTCTTTTGCAACACGACCGCCATACACATCATTCACCCTTCGAGTTGTTTCCGCAGCACTAGTGCCACGGCGGAACTCGTACTCGTAAATAATGCGATATTTAAGGTTTTCCATTTTGTAAAATGAGTGACGCAAACAGAAAAAAACAGAAGAAAAAAAACAAATGAATGACGATCATCGAAGCACAAATACATGAGTCTATAGCTGTACAAATTTGAATTTGGAATTCCTTACCAAAGAGGAGAAATTCGTGATTAAAGTGGCCAGTACGAAAAACGCCAATTTCATATGTAAGGACCTAATATAATATAGACTACTACAATTATTATTAATTACAGCCGGAGGAATGAAGATAACGTGGTAAGAAAGGTTTTATGTAAGAATTTGGACGGGTACAGGGGTCGAGGTAGACCTAAGAAAAGATGGATGGACTGTGTGAAAGATGACATGGCCAGAAAGGAAGTGAATACAGAGATGACGGCTGATAGAGAAGGATGGAAGAGAAATACATATTCCGCCGACCCCAAATAATGAGGGACAAGGGCAGGAGAATGATGGTTGCTAAGAAATAACTCAATTTACAGTGGTTTAATTAAAATTATAATTATGAGGGAACAGATGAACATACATACCGGTCAAACACATAACCCTCCATTTTGCTTCGCCATAGTCGGGTAAAAATTACAACGAAACTTACGTAATAAGCCGCGGTGGCCTTGTGGTTGAAGTAACGGTCTGTCATCTGATGGGCCCAGGTTTAAACCCCGGCCTGTACCAATGAGTTTTTCCAAGCTTAAGCACAGTGATTAATCGCACCATACGCTTAAAAAGAGAGGTAGTGCGAATTGGATCTCTGTTGGTTTTGTCAGAGTGGGCCATTTAAATTCGGTGTCTCATAACTTACAGCTAACCTTATTTACACTAGCGTCTATTCTGTTATACTAGCGATCCGCCCCGGCTTCGCCCGGCCAGCGTTAGACATATAAGTTAAATACCTACAAAACATGAATGAATTATACATAAAAACCTTCCTTTTAAATCACTCTATCTATTAAAAAAACCACATCAAAACTTGTTGCATAATTTTAAAGATCTAAGCATACATAGGGACAGACAGACAGCGGGAAGCGTCTGTGTTTTATACTATGTAGTGATGAATGCCCTTTATTTGCAGGACATCCTGGACTTGTTAAGCGGCCTGGACTTGTCGTCCCCCGCCGCCCCCGCGCCCCCGGCCCTCAGCCCCGCGCCCCCCGCACAACACATGCTGCTCGACGGACTCTTCTCCACACCCACTCTCTCCATGCCTACCACACAAGGAAATTAAAATGATCCAGTTCTTTTTTAACTTAAGAATCTTCTAGCAATAACTAAAAACATATAACAAAAGAATAAGCAAAATCTGTCTAGCCGTTCCCGCGTAATGCCGTGACCAGGGGAAATAGGGATTCATTTTTATATATACTACTGGGACGGGCAGCTAGTATAATATAAAACCTACTCAGTGATAATGTAGCTTTCTAACGGTGAAATATTTTTTTTAAATCGGTTCAGTAGTTTCGGAGCCTATTCAACACAAAAATCTTTCATCTGTATAATATTATTAGTAGTATAGATAATTTTGAATGGTGTGTTTGAATGTTATAAGGATCAGTAGACATGTGTGTATGATAGTATCGTGTCCCCCTTAGATCTGGGCAGCGTGACGGCGCTGGACAAGGGCGGAGTTTTGGTGGAGCTCTTAGTGCGTCGCGACGCGACCGGCGCCTCGCTCTGCATGCGCGCGCGCTCCTCCGCCAACCACACGCTCACAGACTTCCTCTTCCAAGCGGCCGTGCCCAGGGTACATTCATTTATTTATTTCAACGATCGACGACACCGCTGATCTAGTGGTTAGTATACCTGACTGCTACGCTAATGGTGCGGGTTCGATTCCCGCCGGGTCAAACATTTATGTATAACATTTTGTGTTGGCAGTAAATCTGGGTGTTTGGTATGTATTATAAGTATGTATTTACAAAAAATAGTATATACATATATATGTATTATATCAGCTACTGGTTCCCAAAGAACAAGCTTTGCTTAGTTTGGAGTTTGGCGCCAGACGGCGCTGTGTGATAATGTCCAAGCATTATTATCTATAACAAAAGATACACAAATATACAATTTTAACAGTCAATATCAGGTCCCAGTTCAGTCGTGTTCCTTTAATCAATTATAGGAGATCACAGCCTCCAATATCACAATGTTGTTGGCAACAGGTTTATAGTAGTAGGGCATAATAAAAAAGTTACACATAGAGAAATTAAAAACAAAAATGTGCTATCATTAAAAAATATATATCCTGAACATACACGTACTGTAGCCCTAGCAACAATAATTGTCGACTTCGCATAAGAAAATAGTTTGTCCAGTTATTGATTTTGATTTTACATACGAAAGTCACAAGTACATGGTTCGAATCTAGTTCAAATCTATACTAATATTATAAAGCTGAAGAGTTTGTTTGTTTGAACGCTCTTATCCCAGGAACTACTGGTTTCGAATTGAAAAAATATTTTTGTGTTGGATAGTCCCTTTATTGAGAAGAACCCGCCCCCGTCTTCGCACGGGTAGACATTCATCAATTATTTTCTCTACCCTCTATCTCTTGTATTATAAATCATCAAAATATGTAATAATGACCTTTTCGTTTGCAGACTTTCCAACTGGACATGATGTCGCCGTCGGGGACCGTCCTCCCGCCGCAGGGAGAGATCACACAAATCCTCAAGATCACCAACCCGTCCCGGGTACGACATTCCTAATTATCACCCTACTTATATTATAAATGCGAAAGTTTGTGAGTATGGATCGATGTTTGTTACTCTTTCAAGCTAAAATCTACTGAACGGATTTTGCTGAAATTTGGAACACAGGTGGTTTATAACCTGGATTAACACTCTTTATATTTATACACTTTATAATCTATAGTATATGTCCATTTGGTCCTTTACATGTATATAATATATTTTTATTATATTACAGAGCCCACTCCGTCTCCGGATAAGAGTATCGTACAGTGTGGACGGCAACCCAGTGCTGGAGCAGGCGGAGGTGAACAACTTCCCCGCAGAGCTGTTCAACTGACGAGGGGCCAGCCTGGCCCGGGGCTGCATGTTGGCCGGCACCACCAACATTGGTCAGTGACACCAACGTGATGGTTGACAGCCTAGTGTTGGCTGATTGGCCATCAACTCAACACCAACATCACTCGAAGATAGTTTGCAAGATAATGTTGGTTCATGAAACCGCTTCCAACATTGAAACATCATGAAAAACCTATAGCTTCCAATGGGTTTAAAGTTATTGGCTTTATAGCCAATATTAACAGTTAACTATCAACGGAACTCGGTTAGTGAACCCCTGGTGATCTGGCCAACGTTGGTCAAGTCATTGTTGCGAGCCAGTGTTGGTATATGGATTTGGATACGCCGTAATATCGATTATCATTTGTTTAGCAATTTTCTACTTGATTCTAGTGTGCTAATATATTGCGCGATGGTCGAATGTTTGCGTTACAGGATTTGGTTACAATCAATACAAAATACTGTAATTAACATCCATCAAAATTCATAACGAAATATTTGTCGGCAATACGTGAACAAAAAAAGTTATGTCATATTTCTGTATAAAGGACTAGCTTTTCCCCGCGAATTCACCCACGTACCACTATAATATAGGGCCTTTGTTACTCAGTGATAATATTACATTCTTCTAGTGAAGGATTTTTTTAAATCGGTCCAGTAGTTTATTACAAACACAAATCTTTTCTCTTAATATTAGTATAGATTGGGTTCGCGCATCGTTCGACCATCGCCTGTGTCTCTAATGATGGCAGCTTATTAGTCTTGTTTCTCGTCAAAGACTGACCACAAAAAGTTTCCCATCACCCGTACAGAAGACCAATAATATAGCTATCTATTGAGAGATTAGAAGTAGCTTATCAACACTCGTGGTTCAGAGATTTGTGAACATTCCACTGTTTAGATTAAGGTTTTTTATCTTTTAGTCTGAAGGATTTGTATTGAAGTTATTAAAAATATCACTTATTGTGATTTTGCTTGAAATATGCTACATAACACATTCAAACATATTTTTTTATTATTAAATCAGAATTATATGAAAAATATATACCAAATTACCTACCCAGTTTTAAAACTACTTTTTTTGTTGAAGTCAAAGAAATGGTAATTTTAGCAACTTGACATTTTGGGTGATGTATGATTTTGAGACTTGCTTGAATCTTTGTTATCAAGATGGGGTTCTTCAAGAAGGGAGGAAGAAGAGATTTCTGCAGGGTCGGCAATACGCTAGTGATACCTCTGCTGTTGCAAGCGTCCATAGGCTGGGGTAACCGCTTACCATCAGGCGGGCCGTATGTTTGTTTGCCACCTTAGCGGTATATATAAACTACCTATATTGCACTGCGGCAGGATGGATACCATTGCGGATATTTTTTATGAAATGACGGTTGAATTACTATTTTGCGTGTGAACTGTCTTTGTTGCTTGTAATTGTATTGCAATTATTGTCAAATACAATTTATCGATGCCATCAAATTTGGAGTATATATTTTATTGAATGTTAAGATGTATCTAATTACGTTCGCGGTGTACATAAGATGAGATTGTGAAACTGTATAAAAGATTTATAAAAAGTATGTAAGATTTGAAAAGGGGGCGCCGTATGGAATGTACTTAATAAATATAAATATCCTACTATTATTATTATTATTTACGTGTGATCCAGCACTTAGTCGAGACTCGTGTAAAAAGGTAGTCATTCATTTTATAATAATTACACTTGCAAGCACTATTAAAATTAGCATCCGAATGCTGTTCGAAAAAGTAAAATTTACAGTTTTTTACTTTTGTTAGGTTAAATTATGAATTTAAGTTCTTTTTATTGATAATTTAATCGACTATATTCATCCCTAGCTCGATATATAGGTATTCCTTATGCATTTCGTTAAGCGTAGTTATTTGTGTATGAGATTTGTTGATTGCTTTGGCACTGAAAATTGTACACATCTCATTAATACGATTAAATAATTATATTATATTCCTAATCATTTTATCCACAAGTTGTGATAATTTTTAGGGTATGTAACACGTAGTAAATTAGTTTGTAGTGTTTTTATTTTTCACCCTATTTATGTTTAGGTTATATCCACTAACATACATTTGATTGAAATGTAATAGAAGATTGTATATCTAGATGTACTAAGAGTAGACCACACCACAACACGAGTGAATAGTTGATGCACGGCTCTGACGCTAGTTTTATACAGAGTAGTGTCTGTTGTGACAATCATGGATATATTTTATTGAACATCATGTAAAGAGAGCTTCGCTAATCATTATATTATATATATCGTAATTTGGTGCTTCGTTTTTATTGTAATCTGATTAAATAGAAGGCCCTCCACAATGTGAGATGTTATGATTTGTGTATAACTAAAGCTATGTGAAAGATGTACATAATGATTATAATGATTTTATGTAAATTGGTTAATAAATATTTGAGAATGTTTATATAATCAACACGCTCGTTTCATTTACTTGCTACGTGCACAATTTGCACGTTACCAATAAGTTGATGCGTAACATTTGTTTAAACTAATCAAATTTATTTTTAATGCATGTCTAGAAAGAGGGATAGAAATACGGGTTCCATTCGTATTTTTAACAACTAACTGTACCCACGTCTTCGTAAAAGTAGAATTTAAACTTCGTAAAATTTCATGGGTTTAATTGTGTTTGTACGGACACCTTATTTTTCCAAAATAAAAGTAGCCTAAGTTACGCAGTATATTATCTACTCTAAGGTACTAGAAGTCCCGTTCAAATCGGTCCAGCCATACAGAGTTAGTGCACAATTTCATGAGATTTTTGTGTTTCTCGGGACCCTACTATTTTTCCAAAATAAATGTTGCCTCAGTTATGCCTCACAGCACCAGCTATCTACCAGTGAAAGCCCGGTACAAATCGGTCCAGCCGTTTCAGATTTTGCTTAGACAGCCGAGCGTCAATTTAGTGAAAAATAACGTGGGGGGGGGGGTAGTTTAGGAGTGGGGGGAGGGTGACCTTACCAATCGCTTCCTCGAGGTAGCTTACTGGGGTGCACGTTGGTAGGGATAGCACAAAATTTAATTATTTTTGACGTACGATGCGTTGTTTTCGAGATAAATGCGATTTTCCGTCCTGAGATTGGTGTCAATTTATTCAAGTGAAAAACGTATTATATTATAAGTATGTATGTAGTCAGCTTTTATCAAAAGTAGTCGAATAGAAAACGCCGAAAACGCGTTTTAACCTTACAGTATACGGTTTTTACATTGATATTTTAGGCAGTTTGACAAAGTAAAATGTTTTATTTTTATATTTCTTCTTTATTATAACAAAGATTACACAATTACATTACATACAAGTAATAATTTACTCGATCATGGGTGTAGCAGGCGCCGGTCGTCCACTGACGCTGTTGAAGAGGCGGTCCTTGATCATTTGCGCCATGAGGCCGTGTATGACCTCGATGGTAGTCTTGCACGCGTCCTTGGTGGCTTTTCCTAGCTTGTCTTCTGTACGCTTCTCGTGAGGGTCGGCCCCCGCCACTATAAACCCGCCACGGCCTGGGAACATTTATTTATTTGAACCAAAAGGCAGTGCAAGGTATTTGAGCGCACAATGACATAATTATATTAGATTATTGTGGGTGGAAGTTGATTATACTGACATCTTGATTAAGATTTCTGACAACAAAAATCTGGTGAATATAGAGAAAAATGCATGTTGCAGCTGAGCACAAGATCGTTAAGTATGCATATAGAAATGACAGACATCACATGGTGCTAGACATTAAAATACGTAGTACTTTTATCCTGGCTACCAAGCTTAGGCTGTCGTCATGCTAACTCATTTTCAAGGTCATCAAAACTATGTTGCCACCAAACCAATTCCTTTATATGAGACAACAATCTATGGACAAAAATGGTAGTTGTATTTTTATCCATAGCCCTTACCATTCAGACATATGCATGTCAGTTAACATTTTTATCGGTATAAAATAAACAATTACAGTGCTCACCGAGACAAACTTCACTCTGTTCCAGCTTGTCAGACAAGTCAAATATCTGTCCTGTAGTGTACTCAGCGTTTGTGATGAGGCTGGAGCTACTGAGCGTGTTCACCCAGTACTTATTCCACAGTGAGTCCAGTAGTCTGCGGTCCAATGAGGACTTGAAGTAAGACACTTCCAGGGAGTAGTATTGTTTGCAGTGGACCCCAAAGTCTTCGATTTTGTTGAGGGGTATAGTCTGGTACTCTGATGGCTCTTCGTTTGCCGGTTTGTAGCCCTGAAGAAATAATAATAGGATTCTCAGTAAATTTGTGAAGGAAACAATGGGCTCAACTTTTCTAGTCAGATACTTGTACCCTAATTGCATACATAATTTTGTAGCATTGTGATTTTTTGCATGTAATTTACACAAATCATTAATATAGTCTGTTGTATGTATATTGTTCAGTCGTGAAAGGGTAGCAAACAAACAGAGTTACTTTCGCATTTATAATATTAGTAAGTATGGATTAAAAGTGACTCACCTTAGGATAAGTCCTGAATGCTCCGAGGCACACCTTTCCCGCAGAGATGGTCCTCACGGGGTCAATAACAATTGCAACAAAAGGCTCCTGGAAATTCTGGTTGAGCATCTGTGTGGAAACATCTATGCCTGACAGCCAACAGCCATAGCCAGGATGGCTGTGGTACCAACCAATTGCATTTTCATGTCTGCCAACCTACAACATAACATAAGCAATGCTTAAATTATCATATGATCTAATTGTGGAATAAGTTCCCAGCAGTGGTTTTCCCAAAAGAGTAAGGCATGGGCTTCTTCAAGAAGGGTGTGAAGTGATTTCTGCAGGGTTGGCAATAGGCGAGTGACACTACTGGCATTGCAAGGATCCATATTAGGCTACAGTAACTGCTTATCATCAGATGGGCCATATGCTTGTTTTAGTATGGAACCCTTAGCGTGCAAGTCTAACTTGCATGTGGCCAATTTTTAAACATATAATGCATGAACAAGGCATAGTTTAAAACCGGCGACACTTCATTGTTTGCAAAAACTCCATCTGCCCGTTTAATTTGAACTGAGCTATCATATCAGAAAGGAGCAGAGTTCCCCCATGCATGGTGCTAAGTGCAATACACTATTCAATGTTAGTAAGTAATATTCCTAAAATGTACTGACACAAAGGAATATTTAGTTACCTGTTTAGCAGCTTCAATGTAAGCAGTCATATATTCATATGCTTGTGCTTGTGCATTTACTCTGGTCTCTGTACCCTCCACAGGCAAGGCAAACGAGTCCATCACTAACATTGTGTTTGCATCCACTTTACCTGCACAAACCATGATTCATTAAAAACACCTTCAAATCAAGTTCAAATCAATATTTTTAATTGGTGGGAGTTAATTCTTACCTAGCAGTAGTCCCATAACTTCCAAAGTGCCTCCAGATCGCGCATGCATAACCATTTTGAGCAGCGCCAATGCTGATATTCTGATGTCTTTGAAGAAATGTGGACTACAAGAAAAAAAAAATTCTGTAAAACCTGCTTAGTTTCTAATGGGACCTACGAAGTTATAAGTTTTAAAACCAACTCTTTCTCCCATGGTTTAGCTGCAAGAATGTCCTGCTGCTGTTTTTTGTCATAGCGATATATTTCATCAATACTTGAAACGGCTTCTATATTGTTGGCCATTACCCAATTCTTTTGGGCAATCGTTGACTGCGAGTCTGCGCTGGTGGAAGCCATTTCGGCAATTCAAACAAAATTTATGAAGAAATAACGTAGAGTCCTCGAGGGTTAGTCTTCTGCTTTCTCTTTCTTAGCTCTAAGCACAGCGAAAACTAAAACAATCAAAATCAAAGTAAATTCAACACATTTGACAAATTTCGAAGTAACATGACATTGACATTTTGATTTAACTTGACACTTCACTCACTCAATAAGCGAAAAAAATCGTAGGTTTGTGGCTGGAACAGTTTGGATCGAGACTTATTTTTCATATTGTTTTTAGTTTATGGCAACAAAATTCAAATAATCTACAAGAACTACTATTGCCGGTATCGCCCGTATAGTGTCATGGTTTTATTTTTTTCTGGAGGCAGACCACAACAGTGACAGATCATAATAGCCAGCAGACCAGCGGTGGTCAAACTTTTTCCTTGGCGTATACAAACACGTATGAAAGATAGGTGGACATAGTGTCGCAGGATCCACATTTCTTTTTTAAATTGTATGTAAATAATTACAAACGATTTACAAATCAAAAGTTGTCGCGAATGTTACAAATCGTTTAATTCAAAACGATTGAAATTAACATAAGGGCGTGTAACTTAGTTAATATTTTATATTAAAGAAACACCAGTAGTGCTTACTACAAAAGCCTTCTCACAATGCTACTTTTCACAATGAAATGGTTTCGTGATTCGGATTTACGAATCAGACTAGACAGATATGATACAATACATCAAATATCATTGCAATACATAGAACCTCCTTTGATAATATACTTAGAACCTCTCAATTACTTACTTTTTCCTATTCTTCTATCGTGTTGTGACCAGATTATGCTTTTATCTTTATTTGAATTGATATGTACGAAATACCTAGTGTAGTGCCAAAATAATATAACCGCTACGCTAGTGGTGTACGCTGACCTAGAGTCATGACCTATTCCTATTTCCTAGGACAGGTGACTGTATTACTTTAATAACAAGGATCTTGCATCAGCAGATAACCGGCTTCTTGCCGGTATTTCGTCATGCATGCATTGCGTAATTTCCGTAGTCTGACTGATCCAACAAATTCAATGCGATATGATCTCATGAGGTTTCTTATGTTATGTTCGTCACCGTTTCTTACATTTCATTTGATGTATTTCAACTTTATATTTTTAACCAGTGTATGTTATTAATGTAAATAAAATATTTTTATATGATTAAGTTAATTTCTCTTTCTGATTTGTAAGCTATAGATAGCGCTTTTTCATTCTAAAGTACCTTGCTATCTCTTTCTTACTAGTTAAAACACGAACTCTATCTATTTCACTAGCCTTTATCGACGCGTTGTCGAGTCCGCCCACTTGACACGTTTCCACGAATCACAATCGTCCACATCAGCAGTTTCGAGAAGCGCACAAAACATTTATTAGTTGACTTCACCTCGACGATGTACGACGTAAAAATCCTTTATTCACGCGCGGATGTTTACATCAGTAAAGTGCTCTAACAAATGTCACGGAATATTCGAGATAGAATGCAACTAAGATTTTGAATTGTTGTTAGCTAAGTGGTGAGGTGTGTTTTGTTTAGTGGTGTGTTTACAATAGCCGGCAATATGAGCGCGCCTATAATCATCACGATGCCCAACAACTACCTGGCGTTGGACGAGGAGTCGCAGACGATGATGGACGTCGCCTCCCCGGCCCCGTCTAGGAAACGGCGCCTGGACCACCTCACCTGGGAGGAGAAGATGCAAAGAAAGTGAGTCATCCGACATGCCAGCGTGTCGTGCGTACTAAACCTTTAGTGGAGCTCAAGTTATTTTGGTTTTTACACCGGGCAGAAATAATCAGTTTTCAGAATTGCTATATATTGAAATACTATTAAAATTTTACTTAGTCATTGTAGCGCATTAAAATCAACTGTAGCATGCTACTTCTATCCTTCCCGTTGTTAAACCTTTATGCAGTTTAGCTTAAATCTGCGCTTCCATTATTACCGACCAGTATTAGACGATCTTTACAGACAGATCAGGCCCCGTTATGTACAGTTACGTAGACGAGTGCTTTGACACTGAATATTGATGCTAATTGCAGTCACTTAGCGCGATATTAGCTTATTGTTGTTATTTGTATAGGAAGCTGAAGAATCGAGTGGCAGCGCAAACGTCGCGAGACAGAAAAAAGGCTAAAATGGACGACATGGAAGGTCGGATAAAGCAGTTGATGGACGCGAATGACCGCCTGGTGAGCGAAGTGGAGAGCTTGAAGGCTTTGAACGAGAGGTTGCTTAGCGAGAATACAGCGCTGAGCGCGGCGCGGAGCGTCGCGGGGGCCCAGGGACCGGCAGAGTCCACTCGGCAGAAGGGCGGGCCCCCGCCGGCGGTCCGCGCGGCGCGGCTGTTGATCGCGATGTGCCTGATCTCACAGAGCTCCTCGCTCACTTCGACTCGCCAGAATACCTCGACTCCCTGCATCAACTTGCAGACTCCCTCCTCCAAGAGATTGATGCAAGTGCTGCAGGAGCGGCTCAAAATGTAAGTCACGATCTAATTTATTCGATAAGATAAGTAATTTTAGGCTTAGGCTGTCATCAGTAGGCCAAAGAGAATACAACCGCTACGCTCAGTAGGCAAAATGACGTTTTGTTTGTCATACATAGGTACATACTTTTTTTTACAGGTAGGATCACAGACCTGATCTATAGTATTACACCTTATAGATAGTAGAGTATTGATCCGCCGAAACGATCACCAATACTTCAGGATAGTTAGATAATACATACTAATACTGATACGCCTGTCTGATGAAATCTGACGAGACATCATTTAACATTTAACAAATAAAATAGAATTATGCATAAGGACAACTTGAACCAAAACTTCCTTGACTATACCGACCACTAATTAGTCATATGTTATGACTATATACGTATCTCATATCATAGCAAAGTAATGTATCTGCTTAAGTATTAAACTCATGTTGTCTATGTAGTAGAAGGGACAAAATCGTTGACCACTGCAGGAAATCTGACCCAAATTTGTTGCTATCGTCCACGCAGGGCCGCGCCGCCTATCATGCTGTAATCCATTACCGATATTGCATCACCGCGATGCAACAACACCAAACATATTACTGCTTAAGATAGATCAAATGTTACATCGAAATTTGCAAATTCAGTAGCAGATTTTTATAGATTTTTTTTATCTCAAATCCTAGACTTTGATATTATAGGTAGTATTGTTATTATGTGTACGTACTCCTAGTCTATGGTTGATACTGATCGTTTACTTATATTTTCGTGGCTTACGACGGTGTATTTCTGTCGCAGGTCCCAGTCGGGGAGCATGGAGAGTGTCCTGAAGGAGCTAAAGTGGTGGGGTCCACAGCAGAGCAGCTGGAACCCAGTGAAGGTGCCCTAGTGACCTTGAAACAGGACGTCGACAGGATACTGTCGCAACACTCGTATGCACATCCCTACACGGACCTCATACCGGACACACTGATCAAGGAAGAAAATAACGATAAGGGCGACATTTTCTACGCGAGTTGCGATGAGGACAACGATTGCGTCACAATAGAAGTCCCTTGCGAAGAGGAAGTCGCCCCGATAACTGTCGAGACAGACTTCGAAAGCCTCACCGACAACTGCTCCGGAATCACGCTAGAGTGCGACATGAAGATGCTCTCCCCTATGAGTCTCTCGCCCAAGTCCGCGCAAGAGAACCTAGGGTTGTCTCCCTCGCACAACAGCCTGTGCTCCGACCTCGGCTATCAGTCTCTCTCCTCGCCCCTCAGTGAAACTGATTCTATGGACTTGTCAGATTTCTGGTGCGAATCATTTTCAGAATTGTTTCCCGGTCTAGCGTAGGTAGACCATTCTGCATTTCTTTCACACCAAGACTGATTAGTTTGTAGGACATGTAGATCTTTATCGGTTATTTAAGACATTAGTTTTTATGTTTTGTACTCTGTTGTCATAAAATGCACGATAAGGTATATAAATGTAATAATTTAGGTGTAAACGAGTAAGTGTAATGTAGGGATGTACATACGTTTGTAAATACAGTGTTTCGTCTGACAATTACATTGTTTCATTTAAATAAGTCCGTAACAAATTATTCAAATAGAGTAGGTTGATCACAAAATCAGAAATAAGGCAAAATATTACCTTGGATCTAATTGCGCTGAATCGGTGAGGTCAGAATACGATAATTTCGCTGACGAATGGTGCTTCGTTACCGACTGGCAAATATTAACCTTGCAAAGTCGAAGTACGGTTTGACATAGTAACGATGAGATATTGGTGTCGATTCTGTTGTTCAAAATTACTAAACTTAACTAATTTGACAGGTCTAAAAGTCTTGCTATCCCTTTCTCATGTGCGGGGTTAAATAAGGATGGCAATATTTTTAGACCTGTCAAATTAGTTAAGTTTAGTAATTTTGAACAACAGAATTGGTACTATTGTTTAGGTACTCTCTAAATATTTTTTTTATACCACTACACACAAGAAACACACAAGGTGGCACACAAGAAAACGATTCAGTTTAAATATACGTTTCGAATAGATAAAATATTCAATTTACATTCAACCTACTTGTAAAGCTTTCTTTGCAGTAAAAAGTGCATGAATCATATAGAACGTCTGGCAGGTAACAATAGTGCGAAAAAGAGCTACCTAAATATTTTTAATACCTACATAAGACAAACTTATTACAAACAATTTATTCTTTAGAAGTGTAAGCTGTATAAACATTACGTCTTACCTAATGGGTAATGGGTCCCCAAAGGAGTAGTCAGGGTAGATAATTATGTTACATCAAATAGCAGCAGCACAGCAACAACCCCTAAAACCGGCTAAACCTTAACTAAAATATTTACCTTATTCATGTACATTCAAATTAAATTAATAATCGTAAAAACAGGTCTTAATTTGATTTGACATCACTAAAATTTAATTTGACAGTTCTAAGCTTACATTAAGTGTAATTTAGACTAATGTGTCACAAAAGAATTGGCGCCATTATACATAGAACATAGATAGATTTATACATAAATGGACTGATTTATATTAAAGGTGTCAAAGTGACAGGAAGTGGGCAGTTTGCCACATAGATACTAGATAGATTGTGATGATAATAAATCTATCGATTGTCGTTTTTAATTTTCATTGACCGTAGTGGAAATTGAATCCCGCCCAACGTCAAGGTCACTGTTTTGCAAAACAAAGAAATTCATTTGAAATATAGGCCAATACGAAATATTTTTGTTTGCAACATTACCATTAATTAGTTTTTTATCAGCGTATTTACTTATTCCCGTTATCTAATGTCGATAGGGAATTTTGTATGTCTCATAAAACAGTGCGATAAAGTACTCATTAGCGATAACAAGTTTAGTGATTGATGAGGTACCTATGAAAAGCTGGTATTTGTTACTACGTATTGAGTACATGCATATTAAATTATTTACAAAGTTGTCGATTCGTTTCCAGATGTTTCAGTCAAGGTCAAATTGTCTTATTAGGACTGCCATTAATTAAAATACGATATACTTACGTTCAATTCTTCCAACGTGATAGAATTAAAAAGTTGTGGCTGGGTAGGTACTGTAGGGGCGTAGTGGCGGGAGACACCATAAATTACACATCGGGATCGTTCTATATATTTATAATTTCACTTTTTTACAAGAATGCTTGTTCTCTAGGCGTAATATCTCTCATAAAATAATGTGGAATGGGTAAAGGCGCCCGCTAGGGGCGAGTTCAATTCTCCATATAAAATTGACATATTGGTACCTACAGAACTGCATTTTGTGATTTTGGAATTATTATAATTATTTGTAATTACTGGTGCTTTGGGAAGGAGGGGCGTGGTGCTGTCAGCTTTAGAAAAGAGAGGAATTCAAGGTTAAAACATTAGGTAACCACATCAGTGCCGACCACAAGTGTCTACTAGAGTTTTAGAGCTAGCCGCTAGATGGATCATAGATAATAAACTTACTTATAGATGGATGATGTAAAGTTTGAAACGAATATGACAGCAAAGTATAAGACAGCGCGTAGACAAAGTATTTATTAATGAAGGACAGATAGTGAATCGATATATCATTTATTTATTAGTGCACGTAGACAGATGACCTTGTTTTATTTCCGTTATTATAGATATCTGATACAAAGATATTAATACTTTACCCATGCCCAAAAAATATTATTTAATATTTTTATCGCATTCTGGCGCGTGGTGTGACACATATGTGGGAGCAAGACGAAAGGTCGTACGGATTAGATTAGATTGTATAATAAATAGTTATTTTTGTTACATGATTATATTTCGACAATAAGAGGAAGGAAAACTATACAATAACGAATAACTGGAATAATGTGTTTATGGTTATTATTCGTGTATGTATGTATGAATGTAATGTAACAATTCAGAACTTATTGGGTTGTTGTTTAAAATTGTCATGATTAAAAAAACCGTTTAATTTTTACCGCTTAACATCAGGCGAGCCGTATGCTCGATTAATGATTGCCATCTTAGTGGTATAACTTAATGGGCAAAAGTCAAGTGGATTGCGGACAGAAATAAAAACTAAAAACTTTGGAACAACATGTCACACTTATGTCACAATGTCCCATGTCACGAGTCCATAGTTATTACTCTGAGGTTTTGCTCCAACTAAAATTCGCTACACGTGGCTCAAGGAATCACTCTAAAAAAACACGTGGTACAAAAACATTAAATATATTTGTTAAATATTACAGATTCAATAAAATCATGTTGCAGTTTCACTATTGCTAATGTTCTGTGTAACTTATGGTTAATTTAACGTACTCTTTCCGTCTGGTTACCATGCTAGCTGAAGCGATAACAATATTATGGCCGTCACACACGACGCAACAGTCACCTACTTGTTGACGCAGTATTTTGAGTTGCATGTTGTTTACACGTCGTTTACCTCACTCCTATAATATAAAGAGGTAACTTTCGTCTATTTGTATTTATTGAGCGTAATCTCTGGAAATACTGAACCAATTAAAAAAAATTGAAGCGACACATCCCCTGAGACTTCATCTTATTGCTACGCGGGCGAAGACACAGAAACAATCTTGTACTAAATAAAAAACATGTTTTTTTTTTCACTTTCCATCAATTCTAAATCCAAACGTCAAATATTTAAATAAATAAAAAGTTGTGTAGTGTGCGGCGGCCTTAACATTTTCGATAAGGGGTTTGGCACTTGCAAGTAACAACCAAACATACGAGCGATAACGCAAATTGAGAATAAAACATATAAATAACAATACAGCATACAACGTTACAGCACGAAGAGTTACTTTTCTAAACCAGAAACATATAATATGACTCATCATCAGAAAATTTAATTACAATCTTTTCGCAGATTGTTCTCGACGGTAACTAATCAACTTTGAATAATACGTATACTATGACAATACATACATGTTGCGTTCAGAGACTCCGCCTGTCCTAAATTATCCGACACTATTATATCGGTTACGATTTCGGATATTTTTTTATTTCGGATATCCGGTAGTTTTGCTTACAGCGCTCCATAAAATCTATGTACTCGTAGCAAGCACATCTTTCGAAAACGTAGGTAACTCTCAAAATGTTCAGACAAATTTCTAGTTCCACTTTAGCCGGCGCAGCGGCTGTTTATTTTCCCATACAAAAATAATCGAAAGCGATACGAATACGTAGCCGAAAGTAGTTCTTACTAAGGCTAACTGTTGTATATAATAAGCTGGCAGTCGCTAATGTCTCGCTAGGGTCTCTAAGATACGGAGTCTCTAATTATATGTTCAACTAAGAAAGAAAAAAAAAAAGATATGCCGCTATTTTGATACCTGTCTGTAGTACAAGATGTTATTTTAACTATACAACTGGGCCCCAATTCTAGTTGTAAGGACTTTTAGAAACGGTATTGCCATTAAAAATAACTAACAATGGCATTACTTATACTCTACCAAACGGTCATCAAACAATAAGTTTCTGGTTTAAAAATGAAACTACATATTTATTCTAATGGAAGATACATTCAACTTAAACTAGTTATTGAGGCAAATATTAAACTGTATATTATATTTAAACATAAATAATAACCTATGTAGAAATGCGCGTAAGAACTTAATGAAATTGAAAAATATTCTGGGATCTCTATGTACCATTAATTGAGACAGTGAAGTGTAAATGTTTGCAGATGGTGATCGAACAATCTATAATATTATTCAGTAAATGTTTTAACTGTATTTATGTACGTATATGAATCAATAACTTCGGGTTTTCCTTAACATGATAATTATTGACTTGATACAAATCATTATTCGCATATCCATCGTCTACATATACCTACTAATTACTATATTCAATCCTATGACGAATTAAATTTTACAACTTTTAAAATGAAATACATATATTTATTTACAATATTACATTTTTATGTAGACTATAAATAATCAAAAACTGTTTTTGTTCTCTAAATAACGACTCTATAATAAATAATTATAAATTTCGTTTCAACAATTTTGTTTTAAACACTGCACAATATATTTTTTCCTTCCATCTAGCTGACGAGTATTGAGCGGTTATGACTACTGACTAAGCTTTTTTTTATTCCACTAAGGTGGCAAACAACCATACGGCCCGCCTGATGGTAAGCGGTTACCGAAGCCTATTGACGCTTGCAACACCAGGGGTACAAATCGCGCGTTGCCGACCCTAAAAATTTAAATCTATCGATCGAATGAACACAGAAAAAAGTACCGGCGTTCAGAACTTTAATGGAATTATACTTAATGCGGGCCGCATTGCCCATCGCCCGGTGAAAATTGTTGTTTTAGCGTAAACCTATATTTTTATGGTCTCCTAGTAGGTACTTTAAACTTAGATGTTTAAAATGATATTGCTCTTAAATCTAATATTACTGCAATCGTAATCATTATATTTTTAATTGAAAAATGTATGCTACGATGTAATCTGAGTTTAACAAAACGATGCATAAAATAAAATTGTATTTGGTATATTATGGAAACATGACTCAGGCCTCAGGTACCGAGAATGCCTCGTTAAACATGTCCATAAATATATGTACTACATCTCTGTAAAGATATACATTTTTTTTACAAACCAATACATGTACTGGTGTGAGAAGATCTTGACAAGAGTATAACCGCTTAGTCGTAGATAAAGGCTTTTTTACACATCAATTTTGTCAGTGTTCCTTCTGCAATGTGGTTTTATTATCTTATCATTATATAATATGGATCCACTTTTATATCTAGTATAATTGATTTGAGTGTTTGTAAGACTATCAATCTCTCAACTTATCATATCATTTGGAAGCAGTCTCGA
The DNA here is from genome assembly GCA_951449985.1 of Falcaria lacertinaria. Classification (NCBI taxonomy): domain Eukaryota; kingdom Metazoa; phylum Arthropoda; class Insecta; order Lepidoptera; family Drepanidae; genus Falcaria; species Falcaria lacertinaria. The sequence continues at coordinate 2,111,183 of OX602111.1, forward strand.
TCTAAAATCGATCGATTTAGTTGAAGTTGGATGCGCGTCATAGGCATTAATCGATTTAAGGACAATATTCAAATTATTTAATACGCTGCCTTTTTTAATGTGGTATTGTGATATTAGCAATACACAGTTAGATATTCTATTTCAAGTGTTGTATTGTGTTTATATTTTATTCCACTGTTGCTCAAGTTATTTATTAGCTGACAATGTATACTGTAGTCGGCGTAGCTGCGTTTACTAGATTAACCTTACAATAGGGTAACGAATTACTTAACAAGGCCCAGGGATTTAAACTTGAAACATGAATGAGCTGATAAATTTCAGTAAGGTCTTAAATCGTTGTTAGTAAGTAATAAATGTCGAAAAGGTCGATAGCATTACAGCGCCATCTATCGCCAGTGAATGGCAACTTTACCCGAAGAGTTTATCGAAGCAAGTGTCAGCGCCATCTATCGCCTGTGAGAGGCAACTCTACCCGAAGAGTTTATCGAAGCAAATGTGGCAGTAGGGCTTGTCGTTTTGCTCCTTGAAAGTGCCTTTGTTTAGTTGGCGAAGGCAGAATGCGCAGACAAAGTGTTCAGGATGGAACTTGCGGAACATGGCGGTGATGCAGCGGCCGGCGATGGGCTTGTGGCAGCCGGCGCAGAGGGAGCCGCGCTTGCCGTGGTAGTGGGTCTCGCAGTAGGGCTGCCCCTCGTGCTCGAAGAATGAACCCCCGTGGAAAGGCTCGCGACACTCCTGGAAACAATAAGGTCTTGCTCAATTTGGAACGCCTGTAATGACAACGTTAGACTAGCTAGCGGTTAGTACCAGAGCAAATTTTCATTTGAAGAAATTTGTCTTTGGCTTGAAACAATTATGTCCATCCGCAATTCATTGTGGAACCCTTTTGATGAAGATACCGGTATAGTGTAGTGGTTAGAAGCAGGGCAAATTCGATAAATATAATATTTATGTTCGAGTCTTTTGGGTTTTGTTTTGGCATTATGGTATTGAGTAGTATTTGCATGTATATAAAAATAAAACATGTAAGTAGTCTAACAGTCATCTGGTATACATGACAAGCAATCAGAACCCATCAAGGGCGTTCATAGCAACCGCATGTATACTGTAATCTAGAATCTCGTATTGATATGCATTATGTTACAAATCTAAGACATTCAGAAACAAATGATTAATTCCTTATATTTTTCAAAATTATTAATTTACCAACTGGGTCAGCGTGGATATTGCATCATAACTGTTTTCACTGTGTTTACAATGTAATGGACAATTTTAAATTGGCCGTTATCCATAAAACTGTCATTTTTTACTCTAATATAAATTCACTTTTAACAAAAAACATGAGTTATTTCTTACGATCTCGTTTCAACGCTAGTGTCGCTGCGTTAGTTTTTAGATAAATTGAAGGTTTTATTTATTAAAAACTGCTTCTAGCTAATCTCACTGAAAGGAACATGGCCGACGTGGTATGTATAAGTGAACTATATAGAAAGACTTCAGACAAGCAAACAGCCCGTTGGACGTTGGTGGTAAACGATCACCGCAGCATAGGTATGCAATGCGAAGGGTATACCTAACAAATTGCCAACCTTATAGTAACAGGAATCGGAAATTCTGCAAGTCAAAAATAATTAATAATAAATACTACTTGGACATTATCACACAACGCCACCTGGCCCCCAACTAAGATAAGTTTGTACTATGGTCAAAATTGAACCAGCAGCAGATACAATGCTTCTTGTTTTTTGTAAATACATACTTATAATACATACCAAGCACCCTGTATAAAATAAAGGACGTTGTCATCTTTGAACAGCTAGCAGAGAGCATCTTCGAGAGGCTCTGGAAAACTTACTCACTGCAGAAATACAACACAACAAAGTGGCGTTACTTGGCTGTAATCTTCTGTAAGATGGAGGTTAAACCCCAGTCGGAGAGCTCCTATAATGATTGGGAAATACCGTTGTACTTTTTGAAAGTGAAAATCAAGTAAAATAAACACCGTCTTCGTAATTTGTTTGGATTGCAATAAAAGCTTGTATTTTTAAGTTGCTTAGTGAATGTGTTGCCTGAAATTGTGTATGTACCTAAATTGTAAACAAGACTTTTACGAAAGACATCACAGTCATTGAGAAGTTGTATTGTATATGATAGTTAGTAGACTTATGTACATATTTTATTTTGTGTCATCACGAAAATGATTAATAAATTTTTACTTCTTTGCCCGGAAAATCTGATCGGTTAACCATTTTCTAAAGCTTTGCTTTGCTAAGTTCTGTTGGATATTTGATTGTTTTAAATATTACTGCGATTTTTTTATTGTGTTTTCAGTTTTGGCTATTGGGTATTTCAGCTTGAAAAGTATAATAATTGCTAAGATTGGTCCCAGTTTAAATTAATATACATTATTATTAAGCATTATGAGTTCTTGTCACGCGACAACAGTAACTATAATGAGCTTCATCCGTATAAAAATAGTACGTAATTCAATGGTTCATAAACAAAGCGCCCTGATTACCGGTGCGACTAGCTGCAGACGTCCTGTGACGTCACGCCATCTATTAATACCCGACCGGGTTCGGGAGGAGCGCGGGAAACACTATACGCATAGCACTTGACCCCCTTTACTTATAAGTTGCAGATTTTTGAACATCTGTAGGACGACATGATTAGAGGTCAATGCCATGCGCGTGCGCAGCCGACCTTGACACGTGTGACGTGTGACTGGCAGCACGCAGCTGATACCGTTCCAGTTTCAAATTCGTTATTTATTTTATTTTTGTTTTTATTTGTTGTTTTTTTTTATTTTTGTTCTCTTTATTATACATTTTAGCATTACAATAATATTACAAAAATATATTACATAATTTATTATTTAATTTAAGTACGCTAAGACTAGAGTGTTTAGGCATATGTGTGTATGTGTGTGTGTGAATAACGTCTGTGTTTGTGTAATATCTCATCCCTTGGATCCTGGGGGGGCATAGCTGTAAAATAAATTTTGGGAGGGCATTCATTGGGGGCATAGTTGATCATTCCTTATTCATCCTCATCGACTCCGACGCATGTGGGGCATACCGGCTTTCCTTCCATTGCATAGAAAGATTTGCCTTTCACTGGAATTTGGCAGTCCTGTTAGGTGAAAACATTGAATTAGCGTTTTGAAGCTCGAACACGCAGAAACGTGTTAATTTTTTACTGCTTCAGCTCCATACTCCACCTGTACCATTTTCACATTCAAAAACTATACCTTTATCGGAAGGCCTGCCATAGAATAGTCTCCATAATCTAGAGAAAAGAGTTGTTTTTTGACTGACCTTGCATACGAAGCAGTCTGGATGCCACTGTGTGTTGAGAGCGGAGATGTAGTTCTCCATGATGGGTTTGCTACAACCGCCACACTTTGGCGCGAACATATCGAAGTAGTCGGCCTTGCAATAAGGCTTTCCGTCCCTCTCATGGAATCCATCTTCGCCGAACTGTTGCCCGCATTGGGCGCAGAAGAAGTGCTCCGTATGCCAGGTCTTTTCTAGAGCTGTCACGCATTTCTGCAAAGGAAATTACACTTTAGGATTTAGTAAATTGGGTAGGAAATGCCGTAGGTTATGTGCGGACACTAACATCCAAGATAGGTCCGTTGCAATAAGCGCATCTCGGCGAGAACAGGTTGTGGTAATCCGGCTCGCAGTAAGGCCGGCCATCACGCTCGAAGAAGTTTCTCGTGCCCAGCTCCTGGTTGCAATGGGCGCAGGTGAAGTGTTCCGGATGCCACGTGCGACCCAACGCGGTGATCACCTGTGCACAACATTCACTATAAGTCTCAACTCGTTTAAACACTGCTATGAGTTTCTTGGTGTTTGGTGGACCTGTCCAACGATGGGCTTCTCGCAGGCGTTGCAGCACCCCTTCTGGGGCGTTTGTACTCCTTGGCGGCTCATGTCTGCTCGGAGGGAACCGAGCATGTGCTCAAGAGACGCGGACTCGGGCTGCTGGCGCGGGTTGCTGCGATAGTGCTCTTGCCACGCTCGCTTCTCGCGATATACGTGAGTCCCGCTGTCACCTCCTGCGCCGCTAACCTAACGGACAAACAAAATTGTTATGGAACGATCCGCCCATGCGTAGCTAACTATGAACGGGTGTAAGTAAAGTCGAGGTTGAATTCGGGAATATTTGGGTACGTACAGAAGGCAAACCGTTCGCTCGTAGTGTAGTGAAGCGAATGGCGTTCGAGTGAAATGTTTGTGTATGTATTCTAATATTATGAGCTGGCGGCCCCACCACGGCTGTGATGTAACATTTGGACTATCTTTAGCTGTTGTTAGCTTTCAGCGCGCGGAAGAGAGACGACCGTAGGTGCACGCTGGAGAGGCGAGCCGGCTGGAAATAGCCGTGGACCAAGAAAGGCGACTAGTAAATATAATATAATAAACGGGAAAAAGTTAACTGTAGTGCAGTGTGCCGAGCCTGACGCCGCAGCCGCGCGATACTCAACCTTACGGCGAGCTCGATGACTCACAATCACAATCAATATCTTATAAATATCGTAAAAGTCAAGCGTTCCAGAAGATAGCACGATATACATGAAAGAGTTTCTTCAGTTCATGAATGAAAAACAATAAAAAGTCCGTGTAGTATAAACAGCTGCAGGAAATAAAACTTTTATGAAATAGTGAAGCATCATCTTGGCGCTAGTACCTACGCTTGACCGTGGACCTGCGAACATCTCATATCTTCCACAACCTTGGCCTGACACTTACCTATGTAAAAACCATCAACAAATTAACGTTATTTATACCTGAAAGTAACAATCATTATAAAGCTCTTTTCATTAAAATACTTCTTGGCTCTGCGTTCTTCCGTGGTCTGGCTAGTTAAAATTTATACCTACAGCGGATTATTCTGCTAAACTGCGGAGCTTAATTGTTCTGAAACTCTTCAATTTTTTTTTAAATTGACCTTTCTTCATTTAAGTATCTCTCGTATATTTTTTTTATTCGACTTTTATAATCATTTTCAAATGCAGATCTTGATATAAATTCAGTGATGCTAGAAGAACCAGTTTACCTAGAGTGGAGACTGCATCTTTAGATTTGAACATTGCCACTCACCTTGAAATCAGACAAGGAAGCCATAAGATCGTCCAGCTCCTTGGTGGCGTTGGAGCCTTGGTGATGGTGCCGCACTGGTGCTACCGTGGTTGGCGGCTGCTGCTGCGCCTGCGCCGGTTCCACCACCGTCTCCTGAACCGTGACGGTCACCTGCTTCGTGCCGGGCCGAGGAAGGGTGTTTCCCGATGATGGTGGCACTGGAGACACGGAGCCCCGACTGGGAAAAAAAACGACCCCAATTTAGAATACATGTTTATGCAAGGGCAGATTCAGCTTTCAAGTCAGGCAGGGGTCATATAGACCAGGTCTAGTCAGGACACGCTCCAATTTCGATAACAATAAAATAAATCCAATTAAAAAATACGAACCGGTGGTAATTTATACCTTCACAAGTACCTATTACTGAATCAATGATTTCTTGATTTTGATTTTGAAAGAAATTTTATTTTTACACGTCTAAATAGTGTGAATCAAATATCAATTTGGTTCTCTTTTGTCTTCTATCGAAACGAGTTATGACTTCCGCCACTTGAATGGATAGACCCAACCCAGGGGGGGTCAAGCCCCGTGACCCCCGTCCCCTCGACCCGCCCTTGTGTTTATGGTTTTAGAAAGCTGTTCCCGTAAAAGACTGATTCTGGGTCAATGTGCAAGGAATATTATATTTCGGCATAGGTCTGGGTTGTGTCATGCGTGGAAGCTTTCAATCTGTTATGCTAACCAACTAAATAAAAATAAAAGTTTTGTCTCGTGGAACATGATAATATGCTACGCCAAGTCAATTTCAGGATGTCCTGTTTGACTATAACAACATCTATTCATAGGTCGATATTTAAATATAGTTATAGTAAACTACAAAAAAGTACGCACTACATAAGATATTTCGATATCCAGTCCAAATCTCGATAGATTGATTCAATAATATTGTTCTATCATAACAATAGCAATCTCTTTCTATGTTGACAGTACTTGGCAACCGCTGGATATCCAGAACCTATTAACAGCAGACTTTTCAAGTTCAAAGACTACTTTGCTTGGCACTCGATTGCGCCTCAATTCCCTAAATAGAACGTTGTCCTTCCATACAACGTTTATTTGTTTAGTTTGAGTGGTGTCTTGTGAATTAGCGAGCATAACTAATGTGTTCTGCTAAATAATGCAGACATCCCCGGACACGCAGCGGCAGGTGCGTGCGCCAGATTTGTTCTCATTAGACCTTAGATATGATATGGTTTATTAAATAAATGTATTTCAAAGACTGTATTATAATTTCGACTACTAAATCAGCCTCAGTGACAAAGCTCTCGATGAGCACACATTGCGGTAAGATATTAGAACAGAAAGTTCGTACATTATGACAGTTTCAAGAATATTTCTAGCTGGAAACAATAATACAACAGAACCTACTGCTGTGCCTGACTTTGGCCATAGGGCCACAGTCATTGCGTACGTACGAATGAAATGGTCTAAGCGACCTGTAATCCGAGGTGCAAATAACTACTTCGTCTTAGTTATACACGTAATATACGGGTTAGTTATCAGGGCGTTTCAAAAGAATCACTACGGGGTGTAGAACACATGAGATAAAACCAATGGTCTATACTATCTACACCCCTGATTCACGAGACAATCTAGTCTTTCGCCTGAACGCCTTATGATTGCTTCTTCTTTGATACATCGTCAGATCAAATACAAAAGGTAGATTTTTTAAACGTGTCGTGCGTAGGCAAGCCGCTGTTGCTTTGTATTCGTTGTACGTGTGTGCGTGTAATTGTGTGTACGTACGCTGTAAGGCGTATTTTTAACTGGCGTCACTTCGTTGCTCACCAAACTCCATCTACCTTTTTATTTAATCTGAGGATGAGTCATACATTTCCATATACTGCCTAGTAACCTTACAATTTAATGCATTTAGTGTAATACTGAATTATTTTAGGTGGTATATATATAATGCTTTATTCAAAGTCCTAATTAGAGAGCGGAAACGTGATCCTAACTACGGCATGCCAAGAACAATTAATACACACTGTACCACCACTGAACATAACAATGTTTTAATATTGTTGTAAGTATTACTAGAATAGTAAATCTCTGATGTACGTTGCCAGTGGTGTTTAGTATGTGTGCGTGTATTATTATATGTTTTGGAGCAATAATAGACAAATTGTACGCCATTTGCTAACGTCATACGTGGTCCACAGACGACAGGAGAAATGTATTATATATTATATTATATAATGTACTATCTAACAGTTTGGCTATCATAAAATATGTATTAGAAAAAAAATTAGAACCAAATAGATTCTCGTTTCGATAACATTTTTCAACAAACTAAATTAGACAAATAGTATGTATGGTCTGCGTCAATTTCGTCTACTATTATAATTAAAAACTTTCTGTTTACATTGGTAATTTATCATCATTATTAATGCCGAATAACACGTTTGACTTCAGAGATCGACGTTTTTGAAAATGTAGGAAATTAGGGATGTACTACAATATAGACAAGCAGACAATCGCAATATATGCAAATTTACAAGCTCAATAGAAAGTAAAGCCGCCTTCAATAAATAATTTGCGCACGTGACATTGTACGCAGATAGGGGAATAACACGATATACCGAATTTTGTTTCGATGAGTTTAATATCCCAGCATATTTCGGCGGAAATCGTAAATCATTGGCAGCGATCATGAAACGGTTTCAGATATAAATACAGAGCAATGACAGCATATGTCACGATCGATTCAATTCATATGTGACCATCTTTTTTTAGATACAACAGTACTTACTGTACACCACTAACATAGTAATGATTGAGACCAAAAGACCAAACCAATGTATTTTATAAAAATTTAGTTTTAAAAGATACCTACCTAAGAAAAAATGTTTTCTTTCAATTTAAGTCTGCTCATAGAAGTTACACGTAGAAAGAAAATAGTACAGGCAGTAAAATAAATAATGCGTGTATTTTCTTTAAATATAACATGTTGACAGTTTTAAATTACCACCATGCTTCCGTATCTTGTGCTGACCAACAAATATGTCTGCAAACTAATTAAATCGAAATATAAACCGTTCTCTTCAAGGTGAAAAGTATTATTTTGTTAAAAATACAGCTAACGTGCAGAAAATTTTAAACCAAGAGTCCGTAGCCAAAACCCTTAGACTCTTCATGTCCGACTGCGGTCTTCTGTAAGGTGTAGGTAAAGTCCCCAGTCGGGCGGCACCAATATTAATGGGGAAATCCCAACGGAGATCCCAATTCGCCCTACCTCTCTTTTTTTAGCTCATTGTGTAATTAATTACTGTACTTAAGCTACGAAAAACTCATTGGTTCCGTCTGGCACTTGAACCTGGGCCCATCAGATGACAGGCCGTTGCTAACGTGCCACAATCATTGCGTACGAATGAATGATCTAAGCGACTAGTAATCCGAGGTGCAAATAACTACTTCGTCAATACACGGTTCAGTTATCAGGGCATTTTAAAAGAATCACTCTGCAGTTGTCAACTTGCCAACTACAACATGTAGCTCATATAAAACTGTTACTACTAGCGCAACGTATCCTCGTGGAGCACTGGCAACCTTACTTACCGCAGAAACACAACACTACATCAAAGTAGTGTTATTTCACAGCGGTTTTCTATAAGGTGGAGTCCCCGTCGGGCGGCTCCAATTTAAACGGGGAAAACCCCCGGAAGATGCTATTCGCCTTACCTCTAAATTGAAATGCTAATTATTTGCGCGTGAGAAAATTGGCCGAGACTTAAAGCTCGTTATACAGCATGTGCGATGTGTAGCCACGGAGGCAGAGGGAATCTGTTGTCGCCTTTTGAGTTACGTGGCCAAGCACGTTGATGGCATGGACTATGTGACGTCATAGCAACCGTCTATTTGCGGGCACAGTACAAAAATACTCGGCGGTTTTCACACGGCCCGATGAACGGCCCACGGCACAGACTATCACATGCCGAAATATCTTTATGGGCCATCACGAATCACGATGTATGATTTTTGTGGTACACAAACACAATTTATTGAATAATAAACAACGTCAATCAGAAGCACGGACGCGCAAAATCTTTTGAGCAGAATTCGAAACCGTATGATTGATAAACAGAAAACCTTACAGTAGACGACATCACATTAATAGTGTAATATAAAACGTCATTTTCGGCAATCGGCGCTGGTGTCATAAGGACCAGCTCTTCTGTCTTCTGTGCTCGTCCCATACCTCAGTTGACGACTGGATTTTTCACGCAATCGCTTGTGAACTATGCCACGGTACGGTACACATCATAAGAGATCGTTTGTGTTGCAAACACATCAAAGGAAATGCCATCCTGACTTCACCTACCTGTTTACTTAAGGCATATTTCGTTGAGTACAGAATAATGAAATGGCACCGTTGGAGTAGGTGATTTATTTTATACAAACTTTACTGGTTGACATTAGAGACTGGACTGGGAACCTGAATTCCAAATTGACATATTTTAAAATTAAACACCGAACATTTACCATGCGTGTTACTTCGATATAATATCGTAATTGGCCAAATACGTCGCACACACAAGAGATGTGAATGCCATTACAGGAAAAAAAGAAAGTCCCGCAGTACTGTTGCATCCGGCTAGAGGCAAAGAAAAGTATTTCGAGGCATATTTCAGTAATTGTGGTCATCTGCCAATCCTCTGTTATGTTTAAATGCTGTAATACATACGTACGGCAAGTTATGCGAATGCTCACAGTAAATGCTGTATGTTGTGTGTAAGTTAAAGCTTCGTTATTTTACCATAGGCACTTAAAAACCACTGCAAAAACTGTTTTCTTTCTTTATTTTTTGGAGGACTCTAAATGCGTTTCCTCAATTAGCAATTTCAGTTTGTCAGATTCTTGAGAGCCGTTCTAATTTGGAAAGCATGCAAACTTTTTTTACAATACTATTTCATCCTCTCCAATGTAGTATTTTGGCAGCTTCAATGTACAGTTTGATTTAAAGCCGCAATAATATCTTCTGGCGTTTGTTATTGCTCTGCTTGACGTAATTTATGGGTTCTTATTAGAGTTTTGTTTCCTGCTCATTTTAAAAGCTAGAAAAACGTGCCTATTTCTGTAGATCAATTGTGTTTTAAATTAGTATTTTGCTACATCATTGATTCTATCTACAACATATCACTTTCAATTTATTGAGTCATACGCTGCGCACGATGGCAATGCGCTTGTCGACAAACCGTTGCAAATTGCAATATTGACTGAATCATGTTCGAAATAAATGGTACTCACCCATTAGGTATGTCGGTGCTGAGCTGATCAAGAAGGGAATCGACTGTTGGTCTTGAAGAGGCAGGGCTCGTCGCTCCATTGGTGCGCGCGTAACCCTCCGTTACTGGAACAAATAAACTGTTTAGAGCTTGAAGATGACTTGTTTCATAGATGATAGAGCATACGCAGGATGAAGTCGTAATCGTTGGTCCTGATTCATATGAATTTTAATTTCCATGAGAATATTTTATACGGTCTTGATATGCTTGATAAATGTTGAATTGCTAATAAAAGTATTCCAACCATTACTTTTTGACAAATAAATATTTATTTGACAATTATTTTGTAGCCTGGCGCCGTGATCCAACATGGCTCTTAGCTTTCTGACACAAGAAGATTTCCTATAGCTAAGTTCACTGGTCTATGTTACTCTGGCAAGTAATCACCAACAGTTAACATATACATATTACTGTATGTAACTAATTTGCAAGTACCTAGACAGGTCAAACAATTTGCACACACCAATCAGGGCGGGGCGAGCCTTCTACGAGGGGCGTTCAATAAGTAATGAGAATGATATACTTTTCGAGGGTAATTTGAGGAAATAATTAATACGTACTATAGCTTAGGTTTTTGTAAGAAAACCCCTAAAAACGTCGTTATCATAGTGTCGAATAAAGTGACGCACATAAATTAGTGACTTGTCGTTGAGTGTTAAGAAAAATGTTTAAAATTTAAATTCGTGCAGTGATTAAATACTGTGTGTCTAAAATTTGATATTTTGACACACCAATCAGGGCGGGGCGAGCCTTCTACACCTGTAACCGTCATATTTTATAACCGCCAGCAAATTATGCACGCTCGACAACATCGCATTAAAGTTTCACAAATTAGGACTGCGGCCAAAAATAATTACCTAGAAATTATTGTATTGCAGAGAAATTAGGAGCAGAGCAGGTGTAACGGACAGTGCCAAAAGCGATCCATCTTAGCGAAGTGTAAACACGTGGTTTTGGAGACAATGGCATGATACAGCTAGTGTTGAAAAGTAAATGGACTTGTCGAAGTCACATACGTGGGAGGTTCAAGATCAAAGTCACCGAAATATAAATGTTTTGGTAACAATATCGTCTCGAAAGATTGTGTTCAGAGAGTATTGTACAAATGTGTAAAGTGGGGAGTATGATAGATAAATCAATAATTTTGTAACAATGTGTTTCTAGTTGAGTTAAACTCGTGGTACGCTTTCTGGATGCTAGCAAGTCTTGGCCACGAAGGTCAGGTCCAAGATTTTTGCCAAACTTTTTATAGGTTTTAAATGTTGAAGCGAATAGAGTCGGTAGAAAATAGGAAAACTATAAATCATCTTTTGAAATGTCAGATTCACAATGGCGAAGTTCAATGATCTCACCATTTCGCCAGAATGTCATGAAAATGGAAGATTCACAGTTCAATTTGTATTTTCGTTGAAATATTTCGTAAAGATGTATGACTTGTGCCGACCAAGTGAGTTCTTCGCTCTAGCTAGGGTATATATGGTTGCTTCTATACGCCTTCTCTTCATTTCAATAACTTTTTTCCATGACCTAAAGATTTTATAGTTTTGTTGTGTGGGATTTATTAGAAGTGAGTATCTATTGTCGGTAACACCGGACTCACCGCAGGTGACGTGCTAGAACAAATGCTAGGGTAGGGATCATTTGTTTTTGAAGTTCTTCTTGGTCTCTCTAAAATAAACAGTGTAAAAGTTCATGCGAGCATTTTATTTTTCCATCCCACAATGTATATGCAACAAAACTATAAAATGATATCTCGAAGCTGCATCAACAAGAAGCGCTATTAAATTCGCTAACACAATTTCGATGAAATATACGTAATGTGTTGATAAATACAAGACTCGGATCAAACTCAAACGTCTAAATTTGTGTGTCCAGTACTTGCCAGATGTCATTAAAGTGGCCGTAATTTTAACAGGACGGGATGGAAGATGTATTGTGTCAACTGTTAACGACATTGCATTATACAGTAGCACTGTTAAGTATGATAGTTTGTAAAGTGATATTGCAGGAACGGCTTTATGGCACAATAATGCAACAAAAATATACCAGTTGGTGAAAAAAAATTTGGCTGAAAAACAAAAAAGGTAAATATTGTTTTTTTTCTTCAGATACATTTATTTTATAACACTGCAAAACGTAAAAGAAAGTGCTATAGTGATTCTTCTCAACATAAGGTTGGTACAGCTCGAGCGAAAACTTTGGTATAGCGGGCGACCATGGAAGAGGAGACTAGAGATTACAAATGTTACAATAATCGATTGGCATTCTATCAGCACTCCAATCAGAAGCAACGTTATATGCGAGATGAATATGAAAAGCAAACAATCTGACACTTCATACGTTGTACATCTATTTCTATGCCCGCTTGCCAGTGAAAACTGTGGCCTTGCCAACATCAACCAACGGCCATTAGTTACTTTCGCAGCAAACATAATAATTATTTAGTACATGAGGATTTATGTGTTCATCTGCTTCTGCCAAAACATACGGGCACTTGTTCTACTTGCCTTTCTAAGCAAGTAAGGTTGATTATTGGCACCGGTGTAGCTAGCATGGGTTCCATCCGGGATGAATATCGGTGGTGTTATCCGAAGAATGCAAATCAAACAACCAAAAAAAAAGGAAAAATTGTGGATAAGTTTGTATCGTCAGACATAAAATTAACCCTACAAACTTGGGAAGTTCTATGCAGAGAGTAATAATAACCCCTTGTGTATTTTTTAACTATGTGTGTGTATCTAAGATTTTATATGTCGCGGTCGCGCGTGATCCTTATCTGGTGGCACTAGGGGCGGGTCTTCAAACCAATACATGCCAATACTTAGTAATGTTTACAATGGCTACCGAACTGGCACTAACATTGGCACCTTCTTAGAACCGTAAAACGTAGGATCTAGAAGACTTGATCAATCAAATCAAAATCCTGAAGCGTCGTACCTAAAGACTAGGTGTCATTTGTCATTACTTCGTTCCTAGGTACACAGAGAAGGTTTGCTCAAAACATTGAAAGTGTCACAATCAAAGTCATTGGTACTCACCATTTCTGTCATTGTACGGAGCCTTGTCTTCAAAGTGGCCGTAGCGGGCATTGCTCAGGTCGTCAAGTAGGGTGTCCAACTCGGATAGGTTTCCCCGACCCCCAGTCGTGCGGCCGTAGCCCGCAGACTGTCCGTAGCCGGGCGTGTGACCACCATAGCTGCTCTGGTTGTTGGTGTACTTTGTCGGTATTATCTTCTCATGGAGAGTGCTTGTGTTTTGGTACGTTGGCTGGGGACAAGATAGAAGCTACAAATTGTGTACTAACTTTTGGACTGCCACTTAGTCTGAGCATTCCACCTTACGTAAAGAATGATTAAAATAATATTTGTGTTTTTCTGATACGTTCAAAACTATCCTGTCTGTGGTTTTGACGTCATTTGTGACAAATTTTGGTACCTACGCACATTAAAAATTAAGTACGATATTTCATTGTAAAATTGAAATAATGTGAGTACGGTACCGGTAAAACCCCCATTAATAAGTAGCTATGTAGAAAGAAAATAACAGGCTGTGTCACGTAATTTATTTAAGGGGGAATACAGCAACCTACAATACACGTGTCCAATCGCACAGTAATCAATCGATCCAAAAATAGGTCAGGGTTTCTCAAAGCGAGACAGGGATCCAATAAGCTAGGCAGCCAGGCATAAATCCTATAAACAATAGGCAAAGAGAGTTTCATTGACATAGAAACGAACAATAAACATACAAATACCATATGTAGGGTTTAGCAACGACATCTGTGAAAAACCTAATGTAACTTGGTTGCGTTCCAAGCATTCGAAAAGAAGATACACGTCGTTTTCAGTAAATGTAGCGTTCGATACTAGATGGCGCTGCATGAATCAAGTCTCGAAATAGAAATAGATATTTTATACTCACTGGGATTATCTAATAGAGTAAATATATAACATATTATCTACTCTGAGATATAACGAACTGGCTACGAATTAGCCCAATATACATAAGGTGAACAGACATTTGTTTGTTACACAAATATTTGCACGTTTACTTATAACAAAGTGCAGATATTGTAGAGGAGTACCTGTTAAAGCAGGATATCTTTTTTATACTCAAACTCACTCATCTTTATTTGGCTAGACTTGACAAATAAGTACTTTCAAATCGTCAGAATCTACCACCGTAATGGGAAGGTCGTTTTTACAGATAACAGTCCGACAAGAAAGTCAGCAATTACTCTTTTCAAAACAAAACAAAATTCATTCCTAATACACATTGCATTAAACGCATATTTTGTCGAGCATATCAATGTTATTAGAACTGTTTTACCTTTACAGTTAGGTATTACCATCTTGGTTGATATCACCTACAAGGCTTCTATTAGGCATACTATACTTAACTTAATTCCATTCTATGACAAAAACATAGTTTTCAAGATATATACCAGTGCGGATCAAATCAATTTCAGCGTATTAAATATTGACCTCGCCCGCAATACGTTGACAAATGAGTAATATAATCAAGGTGTCCAAGCAAATCTAACCGCATTAGTCAAGGGCTATCTGTTAACAAGAATATTACCACAACTAATTCGGACAATATTAATTCAATATCTGATTCAACATCTTTATTTCCAACGGAAGATCTTCTTTTATTTAAGAGTTATTCTCTTGTTGGTGTTGTTGAAGAAGCTACCTTCACTTGGCCCTTTCCAATGCTTCTTCTTGGACCTTATCCCTTAAGAGTGGCAGCCATTTATTCTCTACTTGTTTAGTGAAGCTTATCTCTGGCCGTCCCCTACCAGGCCTTTTTAGTTTTTATATTACAGTAGCTTTCGCCTTCGATTTCGTTGGTTTAATTAGAGGTAATGTATTCCAATTACACCCCTTGAGGGGTTGAATTTTAAAAAGCCTGAAGCAGCTGTTCACCTTTTTACAGAAGTACTTATCGTATAAAAAAGTCTTATCTTGTTTTGTTTCTTCATACCAACTTTCCCCCGTTTCACCCCCTTAGGGGTGAATTATGTAAAATCTTTTTTAGCAGATTCCAACGTCATACTAACTATCTGTATCTGCGTGCTAAATTTAATAGATTGAACTGTGTGTTGATAGATCAGTCAGTCAGTAACGGTTGCCTTTTATATGTATAGAATATATATATTCATACAGACTAGCTGTAACCAGCGACATCATCTTCATTTGTTTAAAGACGAAAGATGGACTATCTTTCGTTCTTTCCCCAGGATATAATCTGTCTCCTTATAAAATTTTATCACGATCTGTTCAGCCGTTTAGTCGTGAAAAGGTAGCAAACAAACAAACAGAGTTACTTTCGCATTAATAATTAAAATAGAGGATCCGAAATGTATTGAGCATATTTATTAGGCGAAACTTAAAAGCGATTTTATTTTGCAAGGAACCCAGGATAACAATGCTAAAAGAGCTCTTGTACCTAAATCGAATCTTGTTTCTAAACCTAAAGTACCTACCGAGTCGGTTAAGATATGGTTCATAGTGATACGCATTGCATGTCACGTGACCTTATTATTCGTGGTATATATATAAAAAAGTCCTACTTTCCATGTACTTTGCTCATGTATGTCAACAACTTCAACAAGCAAACATTGTATAAGCTAAGGGACCTGTTGGAAGACTAAACAAAGATTTGATGATAAGGTAATCATTTACGAAATATTTACAAGCATAATAAAATCAGTGCTTAAAAATGCACAAGATACAAAACATAAGACAGAAGACTTGACCCTCCAAAAATCCTTACACAGTTACATGCAGATGGTTTGGGACTAGAGATGTCAATATTGGCTGATTTTATATATTTTATATTTTTAACGGTTGAAAAAAATAATTAATATATTTATTAGAGACTTGATATTAATGAAGTAGATGTTTTTATATTAGTTCGTTGAAGTTGATTTAAATATTGATATGATATTTTTATTCAAAATCTTTAATTTTATTTATTGAATATGATAATTATTTTCAATTATAAGTTAATTTTAACGGTTAATTAATATATTCGACATATCTAATAAACATGGGCTGCAAAAATGCCTTATATAGATCCACCCCTGGACATAATTTTATTGACATTGAAAAATACACTGTAAAACTAGTCACAGTCAAATCTTCCTTCACATCTCACTCAATACTACTATTATTTATTCTGTGTCTCATCGCAAATATACTATGTGGTACCATTAGGTCAGCGTTCACCCTGGCAAATAGACGCACCCCGTTCAAACATTACATGCGGTATTGTAAGATTTTTATGAGCAACATCGTGAAAATCCCTTGTGTCATGTCATGTGTCACGTTTGTGCGTAGGCGCAAGTGACGTGCCAGGTTACATTATTATTGTTTCACAACAAGTGCGCGTACGTTCGTTATCTGTTTGATCATTTACTCACAGTTAATCGTATCTGCCTGATAAGTTGTTGCTATTATGATTTGTTAGCTCAGAAGCAAGTAAAGTTAGATATCTTTAAAATATTTTTATACATGTAGTTCGATTAGGTAGCTTATATAGTAAGTAAGCTAAATTGAACTATCACTGCATTTCATTCTAGTTATCGAATTCATTGTGCTTCATAGATATACTAGCGGCCCGCCCCGGCTTCGCACGGGTAGACATTAGATTCGGAGCAGACATTTATCAAATATTTTGTCTCGAAGCGGGGTGGGCAGTTAGTATAATATATACCCTATGTTACTCGTTGATAATTTAGCTTTCTAACGGAGAAAGAATTTTTGAAATCGGTCAAGTAGTTTAGGAGCCTATTCAATACAAACCCACAAAAATACAAACATACAAATCTTTCCTCTTTATAATATTAGTGTAGATGTAGATAGATGTAGATAATATTAATGTAGATGTAGATGTAAATTTTGTCTACCCGTGCGAAGCCGGGGCGGGCAGCTTGTAAAAATATAGCCTATGTTACTTAGTGATAATTTAGCTTTCTAACGGTGAAAGAATTTTTGAAATCGGTCCAGTAGTTTCGGAGCCTATTCAATACAAACCCACAAAAATACAAACATACAAATCTTTCCTCTTTATAATAATAGTGTAGAGTGTAGATGTACATACAATTATTACCATCATTATCAAAATGATTTTGATTTTTGATTGACCATCAACTTGTCAGAAATCAATATGTGAGAATCTTTCATCATGGTTGTCAACGATGGAAGTGTATTCTATACCGCTATCAATTTAAATTTAAACTGATAATTGTACTGAAGGAGATTATTAAGCTTTTATACTCACCGAAGCAGGTTTATTATAATCCGAGCCGATGTTCCTTGAGCCGTTAATAGATCCATATCCAGTTGAGGTGGGTGAACTGAGGCTGCCGCCAGGAGAGCTTAGCCGTCCAGGGGAGCCTCGGCCGAGCGGAGAACTGGTCCTGGCTGGGGAGCTGGTTCGGCCGCCTGGCGAGCTCCTGCCAGCCGGACTGCCTACACGAGCACCGGGGTTGATAGAGTTCTGAAGGTCGGCAAGGAGGGCATCTGGAATGATGAGACAATTCCTAATTAGAAGCTGTACATGACTTGCAAGTAGGTAGGTACTAGGTTTCGGTTTGTACGACAATGTATCTAATTAAGTTTTGTTATAGTATTCATTATTTAAGCCCTTTCATTTTGATACAAAACACGGCATCATATTTTTTTTAGTACGTATCTTTATGTCCTCTAGAGTTAGAGTGCACCACATTCAATTTAATGTGACGTCCCATAGCCTATACCAGCGCAAGATCAAGCCGCATCGAGCAACAAGCCGATGCCTTATTTATCAAATTAAATTATGATAAGTAAGTAGTTTAGAAGTTATGCGGGAACAGATAAACATACATACATGTCAACCTGGTCAAAATCATAACCCTCCATTTTGATTCGCCGCAGTTGGGTAATTTAATATTGATATCACGGGGTCTCGACTGATGACGAGCGCGATTGATGGGCCTGGCATAACCAGGACTCACTTATCCTGGGTAGCAATGCAAATGCAACAGGCTTGCGTGATGCTTAGCATTATGCAAACGAAATGTTTGTGTATGAATGTTGAATGAAAAAAATCATCGAACATCGATACAATACAAGTAACTATTGAAAGGAACGTCATCAAATATTATATACGTCAAATATAAACCAGTAAAATACGTAGGTACACGTAATAAGGATAGAAAAATGGGACGAAACGTGATTAAAATATTAAATTCCGAATACATAATATATTTGGGGCTAAGACGGAATAAAATGTAGGACGAATACGGAATTTATATGTGGGCTGAAACTTCGTAGGGCGAATGCGGAACAATCAAAATATCACGTTAGAAGAAATAGAGATTCGATGCAAATTTTCATGGAGAATGGACTCAAAACCCTTCAATGTGATTTTATGTGATGTACAACAAATTATGTACTAATAAAACAGAAATCTTCCTACTTTGAAACCATTTCTAATTAGAACAAAAGGAAATCGAAGGGGTAAAAGAATATAAAATTGGTTAGAATAATAAATCAAAGTCAATTATGTATTTTGCCCTAATCAACTAATAATAATGCAAATTAAATTTAAAAAAAAGATTAAACGAAATCTAATAACATGGATTACAGGATAGCCTTTAGCTTTGAATCATCTGAGTAGTTCAGGGTAATATATATGTACATAAATAATAAACATAATGGAAGCCATCTTGAAATTATAATGATAAATTAAGGAAAATATAATAGTACCGTAGGCATATAATGTTAAATAAATAGACATGCGAGTTTATACTAATGACATCATATTTGTTTGACCGACCGACCATTTAAATAAATGGTCGAACGAACATGTGACACGACGCAACTTGATGGTAAGACCAAACGACGTAGGTACACGATAATCGATATAAATAGTCGAGTTGCGTTAGTTTACACAGTACGTAATAGAAATTAAATAGATTTTATTGATTTCCGTAATTATTTTAAATCGCACCGGCGTCACCGTCACCTATGAGAATCCTTGTGTCTAGTTCTTCAACAAATATATAGTTATCCAAACAATTCTGCTGATCCTAGAACTTCAGAATGTTTGTGCTGGTAGCGATACTCGATGGTATAGGCAGCGTTGTCAGAAACATCGATAACACAAAATCGAATGCATATCCAATAATCTCACGGTACAATCGCAATGCATATTTCAAGTCTGGCAAGTGGTTTGATTTAGTAACCGAATACGTTAGGAAAATTGTTTAGTCTTTTGTATGGCTTCGAGGGATATGAACTTGTAGGCGGTCGGAAAAGGTCGTTTATTTTATTGTGAGGATGATGAGTGCAGCGTTCAGCAACCCCTTTAACTTCTTTGTTTCGACTATTTGCGAAAAGGAATTTGTAATAATGATTCATGTAAACGATAATAAAGTAACTAATAGTGTTAGGTACTACTTTTATAATATTCAATAAATTTCTAAACAAGAGACAATTTCGACAGTCCTAAAAAATATTCTATCCCAGAATGAATGGAGCTATGCGTACTGTGGCAGCAAAAACTGGAGCATATCTCTGAAGATATCGAATATTTGGCAGGCTTTTCTGTATGTTAATACCATAGATCATACTGGTTAATTTTCCATTTACATAGGATATAATATATTGTCGTATAATTTAGCAAGATTATATTCTTGCTGGTCTTTTATATGGCTTTCGATATACATTTTACGTAAGTAAAGATACATTTCCATGTTAAATAGCAATTATAAATTGGTTCAAATTAAATTCAAGAGTATATTTTTAGCAGATCCCTCAAGACTTGTTTGTCAAACTAGTTTGCTTTTGGGCGGGTTCAACGCCTTTTCAATTCCTTTTAGTGTAAACCATAATATATGGTGTTTGGTGCCCAGCGTCGTATGGTAAACGTAATACGTACCATAATACCTTATCGGTCATAGCGTTAAATGTCTTTTCAGAGATAAGCGAATTCGTTAAGAGGGCGAACAAAGCGTCTCTTCAGTACCGGAGATGTAATAAAAAATAATGGATTTGTCCTACAGATTCATTACAACGGACTTTAGTTCTCAATAGCTTCGGGTTGAATCATTAATTAGGACCACTAAATGTGTAATAAAAGGCCTATAAAGGAAGACTATTGTAACGG
This sequence comes from Falcaria lacertinaria, assembly GCA_951449985.1. Classification (NCBI taxonomy): domain Eukaryota; kingdom Metazoa; phylum Arthropoda; class Insecta; order Lepidoptera; family Drepanidae; genus Falcaria; species Falcaria lacertinaria. The sequence goes on from OX602111.1 coordinate 2,131,773, forward strand.
AAAGTTAAATATAAAATGTAATATAAGTACCTAGACCCTCGACCGCTTCAAAAGCTTCGGCATAGTCCGTTTCAGGATTTTTCTTGGTTGGTGATTTCAATATTTTTCCATATATATCATCATTAACCGTATAATGGCCTTTCGAAAATCTTGACATTTTGAAATCAAATCAGATATTCCTAAAAATCTTTCTATTTGTCACTCACAAACATTCACAAGAAACTGGCCGAGGAGAATTTGCAAGGAACGCTATAAAAAAAAACTATTCAACCCAAGGGCAAAGGAAGGGATTCTAAATTTAAATTATATCTGTTTCGGTCGAACAAGGCGCGCGCGACTCTCTTATGGCCTAATGCAGTACTGATTCACCTCACAGCGCAGACCGCAAAATCGCTCACAGGCTAACACATTGTTCACATAAATATTTGCGATTCTTTCAATCGCTTTTATCAAGCGCTTTCCGCTTAGGGCCGAACTAACGCGTAGCAGCTGTAATGTATAAGTATTTATAAAGTGCAGCGCGTAAAGTGCTTGGAGGTATAATAATGATCAATGAATGGCTGACGCCGGTATATGAAGAGTCGCGGCGTCAGTGATGACGCGTGCACGGTGGAATTTATCTGCAAACTCTCTAGCTAAAATTGTCCATAGGTATCTTTCAAGAAGCAGAATTAGTCACCGTATTTGGAATTATAACCTTTGGTTCATTGCGATATGAAAAATTTCAAAACTAACATATATTTTAGAGCGATATCATCTTATTCCAAATGTCAGTTTATTGTGAAACTGAACAAAAATCTCTACCCGATGAACTATATCGTCATTGAATTATATTTATCACACAATGGACAATTCCAAGAAATTATTTTTTTCGAGACAGCTTTTCTGTAAGTAATGATAGCATACAAAAAAAATTATAACACTTATTTAATGTTCCATAAGATGATCGGAATATTGATAAAACGAAGAGATGATAGAATACAATTCTGATAATGTAATCCAAAGAACACTTGGTCTAAAAAGTCTTGCTATCCCTTTCTCATAGACGGGGTTAAATAAAGACGGCAATATTTTTAGACCTGTCAAATTAGTTAAGTTTAATAATTTTGAACAGAATTGGCACCAATGTCAAGGAACCAAGTAGTTTGACCTCACTGGTTGGAGCCGAATGTCTAGCAGTAAAGTAAAATCGGCTGATAATGTTGACAAAACCCTAAACAAATACAGTTTTCGGAATAGGTAAGGTACTTTGAGTAGCAATACATCAGATGCGAATAGAGGAAGGAGGAAAACGTTGTTTCCTTGGGAGAGGACACCTCAAGGAAGTCTGTGCTAACATAGTAAATACGTTACTTAAATAATATTGTTTGTGCCAGTATGTACATTTAGGAATAATAAAACATAAGTATATAACGATTATAGAGCTACGACTGTATTTAAATATAACTCCATCAAAAGACGAATAATTCCGAGCTTGACAAAAATACGCGTAATGGAAATATTTGTTGTATCTCTATTTGTAAATTTTAAGTTCATTATGTCCATTTCAATTTAATAACACATCCCCAGTAATCCCCACATAGGCGACTTTAAGAACCGGGAAATATGTTAGTTATCTCCGAAAAGTGAGCTCTGTCCTAATAAAATCATCAGCGAAGCGGCATACATTACAAAATATAGGCAAAATCAGTATGTAGAAAATTAATTTGATACGATAATAGTACATTTGCGACGCAAACATATACAAATCTAAATAGTTTTAGTACTGTTTAACGACATTATATCTTCACGATTCTATCATTATAATTTTAAGTATAGAATGAAAAAATATTGTTCACTAGCTGATCCAACAGGCGATGTCCTATTAGCTATAAATTCATATGTCAAATACACCATAGCAAAAAAGACCTTAGTTTAACGCAAAATTTAAAAGTTTTTTTTTTTTTTCAAACATTTCTGAAAAGAAATGTTTGAAAAACATTTCTTTTAAGAAATTTCTTTTTTTTTTCAAAGAGAAGGTTCTTAACAAATTAAGAACCTTCTCCTGACAAAAACAAACACAGATAAAAAAGAAAAATCGATGCAGCCGTTCACGCGTGATGCAGTACTAAGGGAAATAGGGATTCATTTTGATTTATAAAGATTTATAGGTTAAAATGTTACCTCAAAACATGAGTTGGTGATTTTATCTTGATATGTATGTATGGTATACATACATATCAAGATAAAAAAAATATAAAAAATTTGGCGCTTATTACTTTGACACGTAATAAGCGCCTACAAGCTTTATGTTTGTAAATTATATACGTATTCGCCTGATGACTTCCATTGAGCAACGTTATTTTGATCTCGTAAAATGAATGCTACTATGACGCGCGCAGGCGCTTGTGAATAAGAAATACACGCACAAAAGATATTAGTATAAGTTATTATAAAATACTGATTATGCGTACCTATGTCAATTAAATAATTCAGCTTGATATTTATTTAAGCACATTTTAAGAATTAAGCTTATAATCTACACAAATAAACAATATTGAAGTGTCTGTTTGAAGTCAAAATAATTGCTTTTTACTAAATGCATACGAAAGTAAATACGATACTAATAAATTGTGAAAGTAAAACAAATTCACGCATACGAAGTCGGTATAAAAATATAACCCTATATTTTATATAGTAGGAAATGCAACATAACTGACATACAATACATGTAATAGAAGTGAACTGACAACGCTAGGTAGAACATTTGCGGTTCAGAGCAGCAAGGTTATCAGTTACTCAGTTGACACTTCGCCTTGGTCAACCGATATAATACCGTAGCGTAGGTACTTTCGATTGTTCTTATGCCGTAGGTACTGCTTACGATAACCTAGCAAGAAGACAGCCGACTCATAATTTAAATACAAATGTTTGATTATAATAACTCAATGCTGTAAAAACGCACGAAGAGCTGATGACAACGCAGGATAATTATTATTTAATCTCATGGAAGTCTTTGAACATGCAGATTGCAGCTGACTCGATGCAGAACTACAGTACACAAATACTACAATATTTACTCAAATACCGATGTCCAATGTACCTACAGTAGTAGAAGTAATGACAGCTAAGCATCAGGATATACGAAAATAAATATGGCATTGATATGATTGAATAAGCGTTCTCTATATTGGGTTGCTTGTTTTCAAACGTATAATGGCGATAGAGACTCACGAGAAAATAACAACATTAAAATAAAAGTAAAACAAAAAGCTACACAGAAGAACCATAAGATGCGATTGCGCAAGGTTTGTTTACGGTCTCAGTTTCGAACGCTCCACTAACACGCCACCGATATAGCGCAAGGCCGCACAATAAAAGCGACCTGACTCATTTAGCACCACCTTCCGATTCCTCACTTGTTCTACTTACCAAGGTATGCGCTGAAATCTGAAAAGTATTTCCTCCAGTCCGTGGACACCAGTTCGGGAGGGTTCGAGGGCCCGCGGTAGGCGCTGTACTTCCTCTCGAGGACCGGGGAGAATGAAACAGATTTGGGGGATGCAGAGCGCGTGCGCACAGATGCCATCCCTCAGCTTTGCAGTATAAAAGGCGGGCCGTGTCAAATTAGTGGGCAGTCGTGGCTGGGGCGCGGCTGAGAGTAGACTAGTTATTTTTGGTATGATGCAGGGTTATCTGCGGAGCGGGCGACGCTGGGTGATAGTGCGGTCACACTGGTGAGCTGGCGACAGAGTTACGCGACGCGCTATTCCCGTCAGGTGGTCATTTCCGCCGCTTCACGTTTCACAACTAACTGCGAACCAACTTCATTAACCTCCTTGTGATATTGACAATATTACTAGAAAATGCGTAGGGCCCGTGCGGCCACATGGTTACATAAGTGACGAGTGTCCGCGACGAGACGTGGGCGGGCGGCGGCGCCCTACAAAAGATACTTGTGAAGCTCAACACGATTAACCTGCTTAGTGTGGACAAAGATGACTTAGTTGTTTGAACACATTACTTTTAAGTTTTCCCAAGACCGTCATTAACCGTACTGACATCAGACATACTCGTATGGTGGAATCGACCAAAGCGTATTTTTTATAAAATCTTAATGGATTATAATAACACATAATTGTCCCCTACAAACTGGTCACATAATAATGGATCGCGTAAACAATTTGCTTAAATTCGTGTAGTCCACAGTAGCCTTTGTAATTGTACGAAACAAATTAAGGTATTCGGGTAGATACAGTAGAGCTCATTAGGCGTAATCACTTGAATTAACGTGGTAACACAACGTATCCGTGAGTCCAATTTACTTTGTAAATAGAAATGTTTTATTTCAAAAGCCGAATCCGAAAATATAAACAAGAATAATTCTAACAGAAATAGAAGGTCTATTTCTTCTATTGATACTAACCGTCCTAAATAAAATGACCAATAAATTCTCATAGCTCAGGTAAATCTATCAATTCTAAATCTAATATAAGACATTGTTCTTTGACAACAATAATGTAGGTAGGCGACGCCCATCAGAGTGGGTGGGACTACGTTGGCACCATCGAAGGTCACAACGTCTTACGTGAAACAGATAAAGAATAATACAAAGAAATCCATTGATCGACGACAAATTGATGAATATTTGTTAATTGAAGACAACAAAACAGAAAAATACTGTGCCACGTGGCGATTTGAAAACTGACAAGGCTACGTCCATTTATCAATTACGACCAAGATTGGCAGAGACTTGGAATTACTCCTACATGTAGTTTTGTCGACTGATAATAAAATTGTGTTTGGCAACCGACATTACTCAACTGTAAGTGTAACGATAATTGCACTTAGAGATGTGCTGTTTATAGGGACGAACGTTAACCTACATTTGATGTAGCCGTGTAACTTTGCTCCGAAAACGAAGGGACAGTAAAATATATTGCCGCATGGTTTGATGACAGTGATGACGCTATTGCAAACAGTCATGGGTCGTTACGCTCAGTAGAAATAAATCCAACTGTTAATTAAATCCTCGTTTAAGTAGGCGTGCCTAATACCCTTGAAGCTTTGATTATATATTCCTTGAAGCAGAAAAATAAATATGGGAAACTAGCTTTTTGGTTCTAGGACTTCTAGGTAACGATAGCCTATCTGATTGCCAAATTTAATTACGATCCGTTTAGCTGTTTAGTCGTGGAAAGGTATCAAACAAATAGAGTTACTTCTGCATTTATAATATTAGTATGGATGAGATACTTGTGACTTAAGTTTTCATGGGCCGTATCGTAACGTAAATAATATCTAATCACTACCATCTGACTTCAACTCATAACATAAAAGAGAACAATGTAGTTCCATGGATTTTAACGGCTAAATACAATATAGTATAAAAAGTCCTAAAGAACGCTCTTCAGACTTTAATGTTCAGTTCTCGAGATGCTAACAACGACGCCATCGTAGGTGCTAAATTCCCGAAAGGTGGTAAACGAAATATTTATGCTAAATTTCCCACCTGATGATCTGAATGATCTATCAACACCTCAAGCTGATTCATTGCAAAACTAAAACGGAAATTTAAAAACTCACGGGATTAGCAAATCATTGAATTCATTTACACAGTATTCCTCTGGTGTATAATATTGTGTAATTAATGTGTGATAATGGTGAGACCGGATTATACAGGTTCAATTGAATTTTTAATAGTCCATAATTGAATTATAAACCCACAGGCATATATTATAATATTATGTATACGTCAAAACTAGTTTAAGAACAGTCTGTACAATAGTGATATATCATTTTCAAGTTTCACATCACTGGGCAGACATTTTGTCATGTAGGAATTGCTATTTATATTGTTTCCATTACTTATTTCGGCTTGACTAGTTTAGATCTGGCCTATCCATACTAATAATATTATAAATGCCAAAGTATCTTTGCTTGTTTGTTACTTTTTCACGACTAAACGGCTGAAGAGATCATAATGAAATTTGACAATGAGATAGATTATAACCTGGGGAAGGACGTAGTCTATCTTTAGAAACACGCGGGCGAAGCCGCGGGCAAAAGCTAGTTGATTATAATTCTCAGTGTGTCGTTGTGTTCGCGACATACTAGTATTACGGGTAAGCGTTGTCATATTGGTATTGGTATTGAGTTTATAAGATACGGGCCTTTCAAAGCAAGTACATACTTGAAGTTTGGTCCTCATAAACTCAATAGCTTTAAGTGGTTAATGCATTCGACGCTTGACGGAAACACAATTTAAATTGCACAACACCATTAGTACATTGACATAATATAACAAAGCGTAATGTAATCAATGATTTATCGTATCCGACAAGGAGTGTGACTGATTAAGTCATTAATGCACTAGATAACAAGATACTGTTTATAAGAAAACATAGTAGATTGTTTAATGAAATGATATGCAATATGCATAGTCTAGCATCTAAATTTTACACCATATCGTGAAGGTTGTAAGTGTTGCAGTCAGAGACAATGATGCCAATTCTGTTGTACAAAATTACAAAAAAAAACTAATTTGACAGTTCTTAAAGTCTTGCTATCCCTTTCTCATGTGCGGGGTTAAATAAGGATAGAAATTTTTTTAGACCTGTGAAATTAGTTAGGGTTAGTAATTTTTAATAACAGAATTGGCACCAATATATAAGTAACTTCCATATATAATTTCAGTAGCATCAGTGTGCATTCCATATAATGGTGACTAGACACCGAGTTAGGTAAGACAACAGTTCCGAAAAACACATAATATGGTCAAGACAATTTGGCAGGGATTTTAGAACTTCCATTCGATAACACAACACCCTATGATGATAATCACTGAATGAGAGCCCTATTCAAAGAAAAGGCGCGTCAGACGACTATTTATTGTCCTTTTGATTGACTGATGACTAATGATTGTAACGTTGGATCTTTATTATGTTTAATATCTACTAGATCTTATATTGATGTAATAGATTAATTAATAGTTAGTGCGATTTCAAGGTATTTCTTTGTAAATTCTAATCTAATAAAAATCCAGTGAAGCGATCACAAACAAAATCTATTATAAAAATATTTTGTATAGGCAACTACAACGGTTTCTTTATTGAACATTATTAACTGTTTAGGGATACAATGTTTGTTGATGTTTATATTAGGTCATAGCGTCGAAAGCTTTGCTGCCGCGTGCGCATCACGTAGGTGTGCAGTTATTTTTAAGTCCACGCTCTAATTACCCACTGTTTTGTTAGTCAAGGGACAGGTAGTTATCTGCCAGCTCACAGTGTAACGATCACAAATTGCCAAATTCGTCTCACTCCCAGCACTTCCACCGTATCGGATGGATTACTCCCGACCGCATGGAACACTCACGAAAACTGATGATAGCACTGCATCAACAATTATTGTCTGATATATGTGTGAGTCGGTACCGATCCGAGCTCGGGTGCAGCGGCGTGGTCGGATGGATGTCGTCGCAGCGACTGACGGGCCGCGGTCTACGGACGCAGCTCTAGGACGGCTTCTAATGATCTTAGCTTCATTGTGGTGCGGAATTGCGCGGGTAATGGGGCCATGTGGGCGCTGGACATATCGGTAACGACGAGGGAAGGCCGGTGTTACGGGCGTAGCGGATCCGATCGTTCTCGGAAGCCGTCGCGGATGGGAATGCAGGACACACTCCACTCTACGAAGAATGCTACCGGCCAGTACGGTTCTGTTTCCAAACTCCAAGTAAGCTCACTGCAACACTTATCTGAAGAGATCAACTTCACAATGTTTTGTAAGTACAAAACCTCACCATTAATTCTGATTAATCAGGAGGAATGGGATTGACCATTCGATTCTTCACGGCTATATTTATTGGATTCATGCTATATAAGTAGAAGGAGTTACATTGGTCATAAGATCAATAACAAATATATATGCGTAGCCATAACGAATCAAATGGCAGTGTCATTCGTATACCTCCTACGAATCATACCTTAACCTGAGCATAAGTTATAAGATTACAGAAAATAGAATAGCACAATAGTTTAAATAGGAAAGCAAATATTTTAGAAAGGGCTTGATAGGAAATTAAGTCCAACAAATGGAAAAATCACATCATCTAGAAATAAGTTCGATATCATTCTATAACATTCAAAACTTTTTCGAATAAATTCAAATTTTATTATAGACTAGCGGCCCGCCCCGGCTTCGCACGGAGGATTTTTTAGATAATATAAAGAGGAATTATTAATTCATACATATTTTTTGAATTTGAACCGTTTTCGCAGCGCACGCAACGGAAGCCCTGAAATATGGATAATTTCCCCCGTCTTTACATTATTTTTCACTGATGCTTCGCTCCTATTGGTCGCAGCGTGATGTTATATAGCCTAAAGCTCAAAAAGAATTATTCAATTCGAACCGGTAGTTCCTGAGATTAGCGCGTTCAAACAAACAAACTCTTCAGCTTTATAATATTAGTATAGATACATGAAATTGGTAATCAGAATCTAAAAAACTAGACAAATTACTATTGTTTCCAGCTGGTGAACCCTTCGGCAGACAATTAACTATACACATCTTTATGCTCATAATCTAAGATACAAAGATCTTAAACTTGATCTATAATAACTTGACCACATAGATAATTCTATTTCTGTATCATCTTACGATTTTTGTAATTACGTATTATATTATCCATACGGTTAATTAAAACGCGGTTTCCGGGTAGACTGGGAGTGGGCGATGCTTTATTTGGTAACCTGCGCTCAACAAGCTTTGATTCGACGTACAAATTGTAGGGCACATGTCGTTAGACACCAAGATAGGAGAGGCAGAAGCAAAATAACATTAAGATATGACCAAGAGAGCATTTTAATCTTGTAATTAAGCGGTCGACGGACAGACAGCTCCGAATGATTATGATTAATATGGAATATATTAATGCGGATAGCATTTACGTCTCCGGAAATACCATTCGTTCAAATAAGCCCTTCCGTTACTCGAAATGGGTTGATACATTTTTTCCCACGGTTAAATATTTTTACTTACTAATATAATAAATGCGTATTTTATTCCAATTCTAATCACATTGAAACTGTGTAGAGTCAAGTAGCACTTTTTTTTAAAAGAATTTTCGACCTATAATGCTGTTTCCAAAATGATTTTATATGAAAACAGTCCGAGTATGGGTGCGATTGTCTATTTGAATTAAATTGTACTATATAATAGTTTGTATTTATTTAATATTATGTAAAGATTTCTTGAGCGCACTCTAAGTAAGTAGAACATAATTATATATCAAATAAGAAAATGTGATTTAAATATCAATATTGACCTAATGCTTTTAATCAAACTTAAAGCATCCAAAGCTTAAAGCCAAATCACGAACTAGTTGAGAGACATTTAAAGCCTTAAGGGGCTCTGGCTATTAGAGCAGAAGATAAGATGCCTGAAGTGTTTGGTTAAATTTACTTTTTTTGATCAAAACTAAGCGAAGTAAATGTAGAATGAATCATCAAATGGAGTGTCGGTTTGTCAAAGAAACCGCGGGGAACATCGAAGGTTGCTTGTTAAGAAAAATGATCAAGTGTGAGTTGAACTCGCAGAAATAATCACTCAGAGTAATAGTTTATTCGCTCTTTTTTAAGATAATAAAATAATACAAAGTATACAAGCTCTATGAGCATTCATTCAAGCGCTAAAATAGAGCATTGAATAAAATTATTTTACTCTTTTTTGTTATGGCGGACATAAATACACATTCTGTGAAAATCTCGACTGTTACAGATCATAAGCCTGTTGGCAGGACAGCTAATTCTTAGTATTAGGATTCCGTTGGTGACCTTTCGGGTACGGAACCCTAAAAGACATAAAACTTAATTCCATCAGTAATCTCATTACGATCCATGCTTTTACTCATAGACAACATTAATTAACTGTTGATGATCTGACAAATGAATAAATCGATGATCTTTGTTCTATTCGAAATCCGAATGACATATCGACCTCTGTCTGCAGACGAATATTTATGGTCAATTGTTTGCTAACGTACTTCTTGGGATCTGATGTCACGTACTGAATGAATCAACAGACATTGATCGAATGTGAGATTTTTGTATTCTACAAACTACAAAGGCAAATAACCAAATAAGCGTACGGTCCACTAGCTGGTAATCGGTTAGCGTGGCTAACATTAAATTGAGCGGAATGGTTGTGCTAGCAGCACAAGGTAAGAACAGGTCGCCCCTTAGAGGAGCTCTGCAATTTTGGCATCGCAGGAATACAACACCTCAGGGTAGCGTTATCTGACTGTGATCTTCTGTTATGTTGACGTACCATCCTAGTCAGATAGCTCCTGTTTTGAACTAGAGAAACCGTTGTACCCTACTTATTTTTTGTAAATTTAATGTAGATTAGATACGAACCGAACGGGAAAGGTTTCAGTTTTTTGCTGAAACGAGTCAACAGACATTGTATTGAATGAATGTATGTATTAGGGTGTAATGTTATGAACATATTTCGACCTGCTAACAACTGACAGCTGACCAAAGCGACGGGGGTGTACTATGTTGATTTCGCAAACATCTGATCAAAATTATATTGATTCGTACTTATCTCCCCCTAAGAAAAAGAACGAAAAATAAGCTGATTTATACAGTGTAACATTTGATTTACATTTCTTTGGACACTACTGGTATAGCAGGATATAGGACCGTTCAAACGTGTTTGGAGTCTTAATAAAAAAATGCCTTATTAGTTCTTGAGTTAAAGTATGGACTTACTGATGACAAACCCAAGAGTGATACTTAAAACCCCATTAACATACTTTTCGTATTGCATGTAATATCATCTTTAGGAATTGTGTAACTCAGTAACAATAACTGAGGCTGTTATAGCACACAGTAATTTATCTACTCAATGCAAAGCATATAGGTACATCGCCCTACGCACATCGCAGAGAATATACCAGAGGAAATGAGGTAAACAGCAAAGCTCGTATTTTTATGTACAATATAATATATCAGGGACGATAAAACTGGATTAATTTGGGATATTTAGGTCAAGACAATATTACATTGTGCCATCCTTTGATTATCTATTCGTGAATTAAAGGTTCAAAGGTTGTTGATGATGGTATTTAAGTTAAATTAAAATGCTATGCTGCAGCAATACATTGGCCAGAAAACATCCTGCTTTGCTGCAGCATAGCATTGTAAGCCCAACAAGATACCATTGGGGTCGTACATTTCTTAGAAACAAAATAAGCTCCCATAAAATTGAGTAAAGATGCAAAAAAATCATAAGAGTATATTATCATTTTAGCATCTTTATACTTAACATTTTGTTGTTGGTGATGAACAATGGTGATTAAACTATCATCTCGTCTATTTCATGCAGATAAAAGCGTCAAACACACGAAATAACCAAGCACCGACAGATTTTAGTGCGAAGCCACAACATTTTACGAAGTATCTAAAAAGCCGTCTGTTACTAACCATGATTGAAATTGTTAATCTAAGAATGTCAAGAACACGAACAATAAAATACCTACCAAAGCCCACGTTGGCTTATACAAGAACTATTAAAATATCCTTAAATACATTGTACGAATCGTAACTATTAATCAGCACAAAGTTATGATTGACGAAATTGGTAATCTGTCCCAATATGTAGCTCGCGTAGCAAAAACAAATTGTATGGACTCACCAGACATGGTAACAGGGCCTCAGATACTCCAGAGAATAAAAATAAGACGAGTGTAGCACTTGTATTTGCAAACACTGATTTTCATTGGGAATCAGTTCTGTACTGCGTCATTCCAGAACGTTCGCATCGGAATGTTCTCCCGCCATATGTTGTATGTTTCGTTTAGCCGGATAGCTAGAATTTGCTGCCGATGCAGTGTTTGGACCAAGTTTGTATGCTACACTACAATTTAATATTAAATACTTGTATAACTTAAGTCGGGAAAAACTTTTAACAATTTGTAGCAATTAGGGTGAATGCTAAAGTTATTGATACACTTGAAACAAGTGAACATATTAGGTACTGTTTAAAATGGAATGTCATGTCACGAATGGGTTGGGTAACAATTAAAAACGAAACTTGAGCACAAAAAGAACTGCAACAGACTGACACAGGAGCTAGCCTATGACCTGCGTGGTGTAGGTTCAAGGATCTGATAGTGACATTGGTGACTTTCCCGGGACGTGGGCGGGCGGGTGACGTCACTCCTTGCAATAGACACTATTGATTCAAGGGATAATTAACATGTAAAAAATGATGTACCGAAATTAGAAATATTTATTAAAAGCAATCTAACAATTTAAAAATCCTAGCAATGTACAATCAAAATGACTAGTCAAGTATCGAGTACTCATTACAAAAATATTACTTTATAGTAAAAATAAACAAGCGCCATCTGACGCACTGCGGCCGAAACTAGCCGCAACTAATTCGCTGAATGTAGCTGCGGCTATTTGTAGCTAGTCGCCACAATTCCAAGTTTCCACGCAGTGTGATAGATGGCGTTGTAACTTTACAATACAAGCTAAACATACCAATAGCTCTGTAGCGCCAGCATCTACGCCAGCATGAATAAATTGTGACAACGTTTTCGTATCGCCTTCGACTATAATTGTATTGAAAAATGAACAGCGCTGCGGCGGTGAAAACTAAAAATTAGTATGAAAATTTTGACATTTCGCGAATTTTTCGAAAACGTAGACGAATAATGTTTCTGCTACCGGCACAGAGTAAATAATATACTACGTACAACCAATAGTCTTTTGTAACTTTCAGTGTATTTTCATCCATATACTCGCATTACGATCATATACCTCGCTAACAATCAATTGATAAATCCATGCCTCCGGTCTCCTTGCCTGGTAAGAATCCAGCGTGTAATGAAGCCCAGCATCTACCTACTCTTATATGAATGAATGCTTACAATGCGAGACATATGCGAGTTGGTGTAAGTGTTGCCTACACTTACACAAACAATACTTGAGTAAGCGGTCAGGGTACGACGCCAATATCAGTCGTCGGTATACTCCACAATAAAGATAAGTGATCAATCACCGTAATTATACATTACGTTCCTAACGACGACTTTCAAGAACTGTTTCGGCTTCCTATTCTAGACATATTCCTTATTCAATAATAGAATAGAAGAAATGAAACATTTTAATGATGACAGGTAAAATGAAAAACGATGCCGACTTGGCATGGGAACAGACGTTAATGAGGACATTTACCCTATCTGATCAGACTAGATCATGTAAAAACACTGCATAGTACTGTGCATTTTCCACACGATTTTGTTTTTAATCCTACTAATATTATAAATGCGAAAGTTTGTGAGAATGGATGGATGGATGGGTGTTTGCTACTCTTTCACGCAAAACCTACTCAACGGATTTGGATGAAATTTGGAACACAGACAATTTATAACCTGGATTAACACCTATGATACTTTATATCCCGGGAAAATTTTAGGTTCCTCTGAGAGTCTAAGCTCAACGCGGAAGTAGTCGCGGGCAGAAGATAGTATGCAATAATTATACGTAATTCACTATACAAAGACTCAAAGAGATAGAGATAAAGGACGCTGTGGATATCGGTTGTCATTTAATATCTTTGGAAATTGTTAATGGTCTATCAGAAGCAGAAGTTCAGACAACTGGTTTAACTCAGATAGCGAATTTCCACGGTATAATGGGTGCGATGATCAGACGGCAGTCGCTTTGTATAAAACTTTGTAAAAAATCCGGTAACCCTAACAATGTTTGGGCCCTAAATATAATACGACCTTAAAAATATATCAACTATTATATCAAATGGAAAATAACTACGGAATAATCTGAATGACCAGCAATAAGACTGACCTGCAAGGACGTTCGATAAACCAAAATAAAATGGGGCTTGAACAGAATTGAAAACAGTAAAATGGGCTCATAAAATAGACATATAATTAATATCTTTGATTTAAGCATATTATTACTAATATCTCAGAGTAGATAATATACTACTAATATCCATCGATCGTGGAAAATGAGCACGTTGCCACGATGGAGTAATGGATACGGGTAGCCTTTGCGTGTTTGTTCTTAATTAACGTGAAAGCCAAGGTCAGTGGCTTTGAAAATCATTTACAAGTTTTAGGGTGAGAACATATTTTTATATTGGTTCTAAGACTTAGGCTTTCCATTGGTCAGACGAAAATTCCCACATTAACTGTGTACTAGAAGAATGTGGTTGATAAGGGTGGCTGGTGGCGTAGGACCTGTCGCCCCTCTCCAGGATTAAAGACCTTCCGTCTTTATAAGGGCGAACCAAAAAGTGAGCTTAGTGGTGATTGGTGGACTCCATATTACAATATGAAGAACTTTTCTGACGAATGTAGATTTCTTTCAACAGTAGATCGTGATTTGATAATCACTGTCTACAGCCTTAGTAGCCACACGGCGACAGAATGATTGCCGTAGATGACATCGGCAGGAATATACCATCATTATCATTATATAACGTAGAAGCACTAAAGGACGTATGAGTAAAATTCATCCTGTTAGGGCATTACATATTCACTGCTCTTTTTAAAACTATATCACAGGCTGACTGTCTACAGTCTGATAGACTGATAGACACCGTACTTTGGATATAGGTGCATGGAATTTTTCACACGTGTTCTTAATAACGTTAGTGAGCACCAAAAAAGGAATGTTTTCAATTCGTGCCGTAATCGTAATCTCCTAAACGTTTCATTTATTGGGGTAAGGAGTTAAGGGTATGGGGCAGAATAGGTAACCGAATAAAAAATTGAAAAAAATGACTGATGGTGTCTACGTCTTTTGTATCATGTAAGTGCATAATAATAGATTCGGGAACGAGTGGATAAACATAATATCCCTAAAGAACTTTCTAATAATATAATGTAAATGTTTATGTACAGTCGTTGATCCTATGACAAATCTTGGGTTGAATGCATGGGAAACAGCCGATAAAACTATAAATTAACATAATGCAATTAAACTTTCTACGGTAAAACATTTTTACTAATCAATTCAATTAATGCCAGCATACTTTTTATAAGCATGAAACCTGTTGAATAGACTATGAACGGTTAATTTCGCCTTACCATAATTACAGTGAAGAAATGACATTGTTTAACACTTCAATCTTTAATTACAATCATTGTAATCAATCGGCTAATTACAACTTCTAATACAATGGAGTTAAAGTAACACATTCCTTCACACGCTCTCCCATCCTATTTATTGTTTCCATTAATTACATATGATTGGTATTATTTACTACTGTGACGTTTTTAAATAGCGTGTAACTAATGGTACACTACTTTCCAACGTATTTTTGTTTGGATGAATTAAAGCAATATTGAGTACCATTCTTATATGGCTTAGCAATAGAAATATAATATTTAATATGGATACTCAGATAATTAACGAAAGGTTCTCAATACCCTATCTACTCCATGGTCAAGGAACCCTCTTACACGAAGACAGAGGAAGAATTATTGAGATATATTAATGAATGAGAGCGCCTCTCAATTATTAATTATTCTCCCTCTTAAATTTTACTGCGTAGCAAAATTTGGTAATCGATGTCTTATTTAAGTGAGGACACGCACCGTAATATATCGTAACTTATTAATATAAACGGTATTTATATAGCTGGATGCTGCTTTGATAGCATTAATTACACACAATCCTTATACATGAATGTATTTTACGCATTAAGTTTACAGTTAACTTTATGTGACACAATCTTCCACATTATTATCGCATCTATTACTTTCACTATATAAATTGTAAGAGAGATATGCAAACGACTCTTACAAAGCAAACCCGAATGGCAGATTGCCAATACAGAATCTAAGAGGAATGATATCTATGTCAATGACCGACCTATTTTTTGCAATATTAAAAAAATATTATTCCGTAATCAATTTGTGTCCAAACAGTACGGATGATGGCGCCAATAGTATTTATTTACACATAGATTTATTGTAGAAAGGTAACAAAATGAAGTGGTTCTAAGTGCTAAAGCAATGTACTGATTTGTTTGTCACTATATTTACAATACAGGAATTTTCAGACATTACTTCGAGCACCACTATTGAGCCCGCAAGTGCATATCGCCAGTCCAGGGCAAATTA
This sequence comes from Falcaria lacertinaria, assembly GCA_951449985.1. Lineage (NCBI taxonomy): Eukaryota > Metazoa > Arthropoda > Insecta > Lepidoptera > Drepanidae > Falcaria > Falcaria lacertinaria. The sequence continues at coordinate 2,147,923 of OX602111.1, forward strand.
TAGACAGAATATCGCCCTGGATGAATTAAAGTTCAACGTTCTACACACAAGATACTAGCAAGCGCTTAGCGTCAGCTGAAATCTAAAAACGAAATAATCCTGACCAACAACACACGTTACCAAATAATGCACGTTGCATTTGGACAAGCTCATCCTGAAAATGGAACAGATTTAGTTTTATTTCTTCTTAAACTCGAATAGAGCTCATTTGTCATATGCCGACTTGGCGACTACGAATCAGGATCTAATTAATTAGTTAAAATGGACTCTTAAGATTATTTATCACAAAGGCCGAACCAATTAATGTGTATTTATTGCTCGATATTTCATTAGGGCTTATAAACTCCGAGATTAAACTGATTTGAAATTAATTGGTAACAATAAAAGATATGTTTTAATTAAAATAAAACCAAGTAACGAACACGGTGGATATGAATACAAAAAGACAAATGAAGTAGTCAGTATTATGACTCTTACATAGGAACGTGACTAAAACAATAACAAAGCCTAAGCAGAACACTGGCAAACAAGCACGCATACCTCGAGTTCAAATGCCAGCCTCACAAACGTACTAATTATTTCCTAAACAGAAACTGCATACCCGGATACGTTTCTATAGCGTTTAGGACAATCAAGAAAATTAGCAACATATCCGATTCGCAAGCACAGTTTCAGGAATATTCGATGTGTAGGAAATTAGGAATGAAAGCTTTAATTTTTCATTAATTCTTTGTTTTATGGCTGACAATAAACATTTACCGTTGTATCAACATTTATAATTCAATTGACCTGATACTGATACACATATATGATGGTATTGATGATACTACGATAAGACGAAACGTATTTAAGAAGTATATAATCAAAGATAATAAGTTGTATTGCGTAAATTCTCACACCTTACAAGTTACAAACTAAAATATGGGTAATTGACAATTAAGAAAGTTAAATAAATCAAGCTTGTAAACTATGGTCTAATATTTCCCATAACAAGGCAGCGCATGTTTACTTTTTAATTGTTATGGGAAATTTATATATTATGTTCTTTAAAATCTGAAATCAAGGCTGAATATTTGCGCAAAAGCACAAAGCACATAATGGTATCCCACAGGACAAATCAACAAACGACAAGCCAATTCCAATTAAGGACAATTAGATCATTGAATCATTAAGGAAATAACGATGCTACGTCATACCATAACTATTCATACATATGGTTACCAAATGACAGCGTACGACAAATGTTTTGATCATCCTAGTTTGGGTGTACCGTGTACAGAATATGGGTTAATGTTATATAAACATGTGAATCCGTTAAAATTAAACAATGCAAAGACAGCAGCTTTAATGGTAACATGTGCCCCTATTCCTTTAATTACAAATACCGTAATCATAACCACGACACATACATTTCTATCAATTGTAGAGATTTAAGGATCACAGGATTTAGATAATTAAAGTACAATCTCGTCAAGACCTATGTCTAAGTATCTACATGATACAAGAATGATCGTGCTCACAAGTCACAGCACAGGATTATATTATTATTACGTTTTCTTTCGATCCCACTTTTTCTTTTCCTTTTGAAAACGTTGTAGCAACAATCATAACCAACGTTTATTTATTTATAATTTAGATACGAATAAAACGACAGAAATCTTATTTTCTTGATATTTAAAATTATATGTTCACCCTTTATACATATAACCTTACTATACAACTATTTAAAACGATACTCCTTGACTCCAAGGTGCTGAGTAACAGTTGTGTGAACCATAAAACCGATTGCCATTTAAGGAGATGTTGGCTTTCGTCTTTTGACCTTCCGTAATGTCATAGTGACTCACCAGTTTGTCATCATGCATAATATTGTAACAGTAGTAAAGTAACAAAACATAAGTATGGTGCTATCGCCAAATTTGGATCTAAAAAGAAATTAGGAGAGCACGACACATATAGCAAGGTTGGTCTTAAAAAGGCTTTCCTTGGACTTGGGTTTTAGAATGATATATCCAGAAATGATCACCTTGCAATCGCAAGCAAAATAAGTGAAACGGTTTTTGGGCTGGGGTGATAACAGAAAGAAGAAACAACAATACACGGTGCAACAACAGCTAGGTAGGGACTTGACTTGTTGAAAACGTATCAATATTTTTATTTTAATATATCGATATTTTTAGCCGTTTTTTTTTTGATCCGATATATCGATACAAAATTTCCATTATCGAAATTTGTATCAATAACGATATTTTTCCTTAATTTTCCAAAATTATCTAGGATTCTCTTGACTTTATCAAGAGAATCCAAACCCGTAAAAGATAGTAACGAACGGAAAAAAGTGACTGCAAAGGAACTGACCAATTGGGTCATGAATCATGTTAAAACAAGTTAGTAGAAAACTTTTTAGATTTTGATATTTTTGTACATTTTGTATTAAAATTACTATTGATATTACATATCGAGCTAATGACACTGTTGTATTAAAAACGCTAAATAATTTGAAAAAGACCGATATATTGATATTTTATTCAATTTCCGACATCCCTAGTAAGGACAACAATAATCCGGCGTGGCTAAGGGCGTGAGCTTGCAATAGGATTGACACCTGAGCCATGAATGTAGAATGATCATTGTCTACTCTTTTCAGAGGGTTGAGGATTACGGATGGGTACAGAATTAACAGGTTTACCGAGCCTTACTAACCAATAGTCAATCCTAGTTTAGCAGCACTAATGAACGAGATCAGCATAAATATTTGAATTATAGGCAGCACTGTCAACATTCTCAGCGGGCCGTCTTTGCTATTGATCTCTATATGGAAATGGCAGTACGCTGTAGGAATACATAAGTACCGGTATAATTAACTATTCAGTGAAACATATGGCTGATGTATCACGTAAGAGTTTCTCGCACATTGTTATGTACTAGGTAGTTAAGAACGCTGTGTTTTTTATTTAAATACTATAAAAATATTTCTTTATGTGGTGCCTTTAATTGTGAACAAACCGAGTTATACCATCTATTACCACGCAGCAATAAGCTCTATAATTACATTAAAAAAATCTGCTAAGGTAAGGTAATTTAGCCTAGAATTGCTTGAAGTTAATTTTGAGATTGGGTAAGCTCCTACATAAATCCTACTAGCAACATAGAGTAGAGAACAATTTTAGATTATTTTGATATCACATAGTCCTACCAAGAAATTACTAGCAAAACAACAGCTATATATTTATACGAGACTTATACAATAATAAAAACCGACCAAGTGCGAGTCAGACTCGCGCACTGAGTGTTCCGTACAAACTTGTATTTTTATAAGATTGTTATAGTAAATTCGCTGTTTTTTGGTTATTAAACTGAATATTTACGGTTGTCAGATTTTTCCCTTTACATGTGCTGCTAGACACTGTTTCGTGATTCGAGGTCAACGGGAAGTACCCTATAGGTTTTGATTCCCCTGTGAAATAAACGGTCATATCTTTTCGTCATGTCGACATACAGGTTTGATATTTTCACAGCTGAAAGAGCCCATAGACCCGGGTATTTGAAATTAATTTCAACATGATAACTCCACGTGTTCTTGCGATAAAAAGTCTTGCCAGACAGACAGACAGACACACAGAGGGACAACAAAGTGATCCTATAAGGGTTCTTTTTTCCCTTTTGACAAACACATATCCTACTAGGAAAATTTTTGAGTATAGATGTATGGATGTTAGTTACTATTCACGCAAAAACCTACTGAAGGGATTTGTATGAAATTTGGAACACAGATAGTTTATAACCTGGATTAACACATAGAGTAATTTTATCCCGGAAATGTTTGGTTCTTCTCGGATTTTCAGCTAAGTCACGGACGTAGTCGCGGGCAGAAATTAGTATACAATAAAAAAAAACAAAACATATTTAATATTTATTCATAAACGCCCTTGCTGACCAGGTGGCTTATAGAGTAATTCACTTGTGTTGAATCAAAAGCGACTCTACCATCTGTGCCGGCATAACTAGCGACCTCGGAAAGGTCGGCAATGCCTACATGTTTATTTACGTCCGTCGCCGTAACCTATGTAATTCAATGAAACACTGGAACTGGTTTTACGTCAAAACTTTAATAAAATTCTCAGTAAGTCCCTCGTCACTATGTCAAGGTTGGCAACAATGAGCAATTGTGACTTCATTCATTTAATAATTCTTATAATTAATGGCTGGTATTGAAAAGGAATTAACTGGATTACGACTTTTTGCACAGCTAGGACATGGGCAAGGATAATTGGTTTGTTGAACCATGGGTAGCGAGCAAATGAATTCAAATTTTGAGCGTAGTAGATTTAGCGGATTTTGTTATATGAATTCCCGATATTTAACACCCATAAAAAAATCTTGACAGTTCATAAAAGGAATCTTGTTTAAAGCCGTAATGAACTATTTTCTTATTTCGGTTTCCTACATTTTTAGAAAACTTTAAAGGCAGAATCGGATTGTTTTAGAACAATTACAAACTTTGCAAACTAAAACCTAAGTATAACAAAGATGTACGTATTTTGTACAGCAATTATCATCTGGATGTAAAGTGGCTACGTGCAAACAGTAATATACCGATGGATGATCAACCTTGTATTAATTTGTATAACAAAGGTCCAGTGTTATGGTGACGCCAGACGCCAGTGAATTTACTATGCACTAAATAACCCTGTTGATACCATGAATAATGACGCACCATCGAAGATGTTTTTATGTTTTACTTGGAAATTCAAATATAATAATATACGAATCGTAATATAAATGAAATAAAATAGGTAACAGTTTTATTTTACGAAATCAAAATAGGCCAGAGCGGACCATCATCGAGTGTAAGGTTATGCTATGAGTAATGACCACTTTAGTGTCAACCCTTATGCCAGATAAAAAAAAAACGCCATTCGGTGAATTAATGAAGAACCAAAGGTCAAAGCAATATTTTTCCCAATAAATTTAAAATACAACTCTATAAAAATAACAGCTCCAAGCATTTAAAATGTTTATGTCAAATTAAAAGAGTACCAATAAACCCACCGTTTATATCAGATTCTGCGTGAAATCAATGAATCTAATCAAAATGTTATGTAATCTAAAGATATAAAATAAACATGTTTCTCGGCACCTAGTCCTGCGAACTAACCGCTGTGTAGTAGAACCACATTCCTTAAATTTTACTAAATTTGTTTTAGCGACATAGCCATGTGATATTTATTATAGCCACGAGATACTAAAGATCCTAGAGATAGTCGTATTCTACTAGCATAGTTCCAAACAACAAGGAATGGTACTTATATGCCCACAGGCGATACCAAATTTCCATCAGGATTTGTAGTAGTGTAGAAATGAACCTGACACGAGTATTTTGAATCTTGTCTTGGGATTGTTGGCAATGAAATGGTTCCTTATAAATGGAAACTAAAGAACATCTGCTACCCAAGTAAGCATGCGATTGATTCATGCTTGAGTAAGTGTTCAACAAGAAGCTGTGCAATCTGTTTTTATTGTTACAAAACAGATAAAAGTAATGTTATCTGTTGTTATGAGTGTGTGAAGAAAATAATCACAAACTGTTTAAAGGCAATTTCACAGACCAAAAAAACTATAAATCCGTTGATGGGACAGTAAAAGTACGAATATTGCCTGGTCCCCACCCACGGGGTCTTCCAGGAATAGACTCGGCCGTCATAAAAGTACCAGAACAAAACCGCAAACCCGTCTAAACTCGTACTAATGGAACTAAAATTACATGACTATTGACTACACATGAATGGGATGACTTCACCCAAACGACCCAAACTAAGTTACTACACTGTAAGCCGCAGAGATAAATCTTAACAAAACATTGTTTGAAATAATTGTTTCTGGTGATTCAAATGTTTTCACGTGTTGACACATAAAGAAACAACACGCGCATCCATACTCTCCAAAAATAACGGGCTGGCAGCCATCACTAGAATTACAAAAGAGTGTGGCCATACTTCAACAGTACCACTTCACGTAATCTTGTTAGTAGTAAATAAACATGCAATGGCTCCCCACACGGATGCACTGCAATAGAACTGAACGCACCTCATCAAAACAAATTCACCGGAAGGGTACGCATCGATACACAATCTATCCACAATTGCAACACACGTACACTCTTCTACTTCAAACAAACTGTGCACTCTTTTATTTATTTATCTCACAAATTATATTATAAATCACAGATAATAAAATATGATATACTCACAGCCGGGCGATATTCCGTTCTCCTTCATAGCGCAGCGGAACGGGTAATAAGTGCCGGGCAGCACCTTGCCATACATTGTCCTATCCATCTTCGACCAATAGCGAAGCTTTTTAGAAATATAGCACCCACGGGATCAACATTTAGGCTCGGCGCACCATAATCACAGCCTACACAAAGTTCGAGTAAACAGCGTCCTACGCGACGAGAAAATGCACTAAACACTTGCAAATTACTGGTGTAATAATTAATGCGCCCTTTGGTTTACGAGAACGGCTATCTCAAGGACGCCTCGCGACTGAACAACATAGGCGAAATCACCGGCGTGGACTGGCGGACATATCTATAGATTAATTCGATTCGTGAAGTGATAAGTGATAACGCAATGTCACCGGGGCGAGGTCGAGCCGCGTTCGTAGTTGAGGCTTGGAGTAGAGCATTCGTCAGCGCGTCCCAGTCACAACTGAGTCTCGTGGTGGTGCACGGACCGGCGCCGGCGCACGCCACTCCAGCCACGCCGGCTGGATATTATTTATACGAACAACAAAAATCTTACGTTTAAAAGAAAAACACACATATTACTCCGACGACGAATAGTGTATCACACTCGTGAGTTTTCAAACGTTACATTTAGGATCGCCAGAACATTCCAGGTATGAGGTAACTGAATGATGTCGTTGAAGATGTAAACCCCTGTAGAAACGATGAAAGAATTTAAGACTAGATCAAAGGAAAGCTGAAGCAGATTCAGGAATTTCAACATGGCAATCTGTCTTTTTAAGGATTCTTAAATTCCCGTGCGTGCGTCCGAGTTGACAGTGATGGTGGATTGGAGATCAATCACGAATTCTCTAGTGGTGTTTCTAATTTGGTTGGCGCTAAATTCTCCCGCTCCGCATCCGGCTTAGAGACGATAGTGCGTGAGTTGCGTGACACTAAACTTCCGGCTCATCACTCTCACAATATTACACTTCAGGCCAGTTTACGACACTCATTAAGGAGATAAGTTCACTTTGATCTAGGCTTTAAAGTATCTCTTTTACGAACTTTACACCTCTAACTTGAGTAATGAACGTTTCAAAGACGGCAGCATATGAAAGTTAATTTCGTTGAATCATAATTAATTTATCAATCAAAGGTGCGATTTAACATATAACCGCTAGTATCATTGTAACTTTAAAAAGCGTAATAATTTTACGCATTTAACCATTGCAGTCAGTTTACGATCGGTGTAACTGCTCTATTGTTTCTTGTTCCTGGCTCTCTAATAAGGAAGTAAATATTTGAGCTGGAATGTCCAACACGGACCAGCGCTAACTGAATGTATGTACTTGGACTAACAAAACGACGAACAACCAAGTTACGTTTTGTACACAATACTGTTAGCTTTGGTTCACACACTTGGCAGACTGAAATACTTCCAGCCTACAAACATCATGCATATATTCTATTGATAAATGAGAATTGAATTTCTTCTCAGACGAAGGTACAGTGACCTTAATTTTCTATTTAACGACGTTTTCCACACCACCGTACCTAAGATCCGTAAAACTCTTTGCTATTCTCTACGGCATTCACTATGTTGCTGGCATACTAATGAAAATAAATCTCTAACCGTCAATGGACTAGGACTTGAACCAACGAATGCTCTAAGCGTTTCAACAAACATTGAACTAGCGCCAAGATCAACCAATTTAACTGCCAAGGGTGAATTCGCACGATGACCGCGAATATTTATTATATTACTCTGCTTTTGTTTACTATTAGTAAAGTTGTGTAATGTTACTATAAGTCACTAATGAGGCATTTCGACTACATATTTTAACGAAATTGTAACAAAAAGGTGATACTATGTTATATATTAAATATTTAAATGACAATTCACCAACAACAGAAGCTTTGTTTAATAAACTAGTCGAGTTTCAAAACGTTTAACATACACAAGACTAAAATTTGCAAACACCGCGAGCCGCATACTGACTGAAACGAATTCAAAGACCGGCTGTTTAAAAAATATTTTTACTCCCCTTTCACACCGGTACGCGCCTATTCGGCCTACGCGCTCGACTGACATGTCCCTTGGTCGCATGCTCGCTCACGCAACTGACCGAAAAAAAAATGTGACGTAATCGTGACGTCACTAAACAATATATTTGCAGATTGCTCCAACTACCAGACAAGTTTTATTAGGCTATTCTGCCAATTTCCGATTTAGGTCAGTGGGGTTGCATCTGAAGGAAAGAACAGCCTTTGCAATCTTTACGGCCTTTTTGTCTAATAGCTTCACGCCACGTGATTGGCATTTTATTGGATGGAATGGATTTTATCAGTAGTTCATAAGGTCTCAAAGCGATTTTAATTCGAAATTTTCTTTTATCATATTCAAAATTGTAAAGAAAGGGCCTCGGACTAACGAACTATGGGCGTATCATTAAATTAATTAAGGAGTGGACTTTAAATTGTCCATAACATTGCTTAAACTGAGCGTGACTGTGATATCTCATGTGATAAACACTGCTTTCTAAATTAGTCTACTAGTCATATGTTTAGTTGAACGAGAGAGTGTTATGAAACGTTCGTAATGAATTGGTGCTATAATAGTGATGATTTCGAGGTAAAAATATCACTGCACGAGCGATGTGTTTGCGTTTTGGAGTTCATTAAACGAGTTTACGACAGTTCTATATTTACACAGCTACTGTTTAATGAAGGTTGAGATAGATAAAAATAACAAGACGAGTCATCAGCGAGATTATCATAGTAAAATCAACATTTGACGCCTCTCTCAGCACGACACGAGATGGTCTTCATAGTATTCGGACTCCAAGTCTATGATATCCAGAACAGAAGCATTTTTCATACCGCTTCGTATTTTTCTTCGATTTCGTTTCACTTTGACATGTCCGCTCCATTGGTTGTTGTACCTTGAACGTGTCCGTTGAGTTCCATGAGCTCCCGTCATGGTTTTCGCAAAGGAGTACAGCATGGGGTTCTTCAAGAAGGATGTGGAGAGATTTCGGAGTAAATGAGGAATCGCATTCTTTATAAATGTTTGGGAAGTAAAAGTGCACCAGAGAGACTGTTAAAGAGTGTGTAGAACCATAAAAGTATTCTTATATACCTATAAAATTCTCGTGTCGCGGTGTTTGTAGTTAAACTCCTCCGAAACGGCTTGACCGATTTTCATGAAATTTTGTGTGTATATTGGGTAGGTCTGAGAACATCTATTTTTCATACCCCTAAATGTTAAGGGTAGTCTGCCCCTTTTTTTATATATATTTGTTTTTTTATGATACAGCATTAGAAAATACATACAACCCTGAATTTTCAACCCTCTACGACCAACTCCTATATTAATCATATGAATTCATAGCTAAGACAGGACATCGGGACAGCTAGTAAGTATTATATTTATCTGTCTAATTAATGATTGTATAGGTTCATACTACAGTTATATACTAATTTTACATACTCCTGAGGTGGCAAGGCACGACAAACAAGCAGACGACATACCTAATGGTAGGTAAGCTGTTACCATAACTAATGGACCCTTGCAGGTATCATATGCGCGTTGCCATCCCTACCTCGCGCTATAAGTATACTCGCTAATAATTTTCACTGTATTCCACTGGTATGTGAAAATACATATATTAAACCCATCACACAGAATCATTAAAAACCACTCAGCTGAAGTAGCCGGGGCTCAATACCAAGCCACCCTACATGCAAAGTAAGTCTTGTTATCTTTTACTAAACATATTTCTGTGGATAAATCATTCATTTAGCATCCTACTAAACCATCCATACATTTGTAATGGCGTCATTTTGGCCTGCTTAATGTCGATGCGATGCGGTATGCGCTTGATCGACGCACAATAAATTTGAAATAAGGATCAACAGGATTTTTTATTAGATAGGTTTAGTGGACATGAAGCCCAGGATAATTGGCGGTAATTTATTTGATTTGCTTTTAGAAGAAGATGCCTACTTATTTCATCATTGATTTATAGCTGTATTTCTTAATAGTTCTTCTCAGAGGGCTAGTTAACTACATTCATACATATCATCACACCACGGGGTAGACAGCGTGTACCGATAGGGCGTCACTTGTATGACTTCGTTATATATGACGAGGTCATACAAGATGACAATTTCGATGATAAAATGATTTGTTTTATTCGGTACGTAATTTAAATTAGTCCGCACTTTATTTTCGCTATAACTTAATACGCGTGATCGTATACAAACGGACAGCAGCAGCCATCGATGCAGCAGCATATAATTTTGGAACAGCCTCCTAATGAAACTAATTGGTGATCCCTGTCTAGTGGTCCTAATGTCGCAGCTGAGTCAGAAAGGTAGCTAGTTCATTGTAATGGCTTTTACAAGATTGCAAGGTGGGGCTGTCCTCGATGAGGATCATTAATCACTTCGCCGCAATAGGGTGGCATCAGTTTAATACACGCCGTAGCCGTTAGCGCATTGCCGTATTAAAATGGCAGCAAGAAGTTCAATAGCAAACACCTATATAATGTTGTGAACTCAAATAAAATAGGTAGATGGAACTTTGTGAACACAAAGGGAACAAGGCGAAGTGACGCGGGTTTTTAAACATGTAGTGCATGGGCAAGGCGTAGTTTCGTTGTATTTATTGAAGGTGTGTGCGTGTAATTGAGTATATGTGCACTGCAAGACATAGACCGGCGTCCCACATGTTGTTTGCAAAGTACCATTTGTGAATAGCTATGGCCCGTGATTGCTTCTGACTTAAATCTATTACAAAAAAAATGTACTAATTCTATCGTAAGTCAATGTTCCCCTGGGCTTTGTAACTCTCTGAAAAGTCTTCTACCTGTCAATGGAAGTCTATTCAGTAAAAATTTGTTAAAAATTGCAGAGGTTAAGCTAACTGGCTGGCTAGACAAATATACAGACAGTTTCTTTAATTGTTTTGTTTTTTGTTTACCTGCAAATTATCTATGGTACTTGCCTATGACCTTCAGAAAGTGTCCATGCATACTTTGTTTTATTTATTTGTATTACGTTCAAACGAAAGACTTACAGTCAACACATAAATATTCAGTCATAACTATTATTAAGTAATCTGAACTAATAAATAAATAATTGCTGCAATCGAAATTGACCATGGTAAGTTATTTACGATGATGTGAGTGATACCCCTGGTGTTGCAGGCAATAGGCTATGGTACTGCTTACCAACAGGCAGGCTTTTGCTTGTTTGCCTCATTTGTCGTAAAAATGTGAGACATATTTAATTTTTCAAAAAAATATAATCTAAGAACAATGATAAACTGTGGGGTATAAACTAAATTTAATAAATTTAGTTTGGATGGTTTAAAAATTTTTAACAGTATAATTTAATGTATTTCAAGTGCATTATTATAAAAATATTAGCATTCTAGGCTCCTACTCCATATAGGCTTTAATTGTGCCAAATTGTACACTCCTCCAACATAATTTTGGTGAACTAGTTTGCATGAACAAGATTGTTCTAAAACAGTATTTTTAATAATTTAAAAAAAATAAAATCACAATATTTTGCCCAACTTAAATATTACCCGTATTATGTACCTACTTGTGGAGAATATACCAATAACTAATAAATGTCTGCCTTCACATTCACAAGCAATAAATATAATTCTTAGAATACATTCTTAAATAAGAATGACATCATGGTGCATTGGATCACTTGTGATCAACACTTTAGTGAATTCTAGAATGAACACCTACCATATTCAATATGCTGTGACTCTTAGCAAACACCTACATTAAATACATATCTATAGTGAAAAAATGCATAATTTTATTATCAACAATGAATGTATGATGATGTCATGAGGTCAATATACTTTCTTAGTATTTATAACTATAGATATATTATAGATAACTCTGTACTTTGTATTATTGAGATACCTATTGAAAGCTAATCAAACTGAAAATATGTTGAACTTCGTTAGAGATTATAGGAGATAAAATAAATGATGAGAGATGCATTCGTTGTAATTGTAGTGTGTCAAGAATATGCAACGCAAGATGATTTAAAAGGGTTCTGTCGATTGGGTAGATAAGCACCGTAAGATTTAATAAAATAACACGTCACGGTCGTATAAAGTGCGAGCAAACAGGTTATGATAACATAATAACACTTACCCAAGTCGTCCATATTCTCAGATTTGGCACAAAAATGATGTTTGATAACTTAAGTCTTTCACTCTATATCTGTTCCAATTAAAATATATTATTCTTGTTTTACAGAAAACGCATTGAGTTGTATGAAACCCTTTAATACTGAAAGTCTGAATCAAAAACACAACCTTAATAACATTAGAAAATTACCACTTTTGGCAACCAGCAGACACAGCTGTTGGCAGGTTGGCACTACTGAATGACTGTCAAACTGACAGACATGACTGTCTTCTATAAAAAGTTCTTTACTGTCGTGTCTCGTAAATTGTGTGCTATAAATGTTATCATTATCTTTAGTGTGTGTTATTTTCGAAATCATTGTGTGCAATAAAGTGTCATTGAGTGACTAATTTATAGGAATATTAGAAATACTGCTATAGTATAGACTAAATACTTTAAGTTAAGATGAAATGATTTATCATTTTGGTCAGTAGGTAAATGTTTTACATTTAATAATTAATCTAAGTGCATTAACTCCTTAAAAAGAAAAAAAAACTAACCTAATATAAACAATTAAAATAAATAAAACACTTGTCAGTAGGTTACCTCGGTCGGACCAAGAATGTATGACACTGGCTAGGTGCCTAGTGTTAGCAACCCAACAATTTTGAGAAACTCAATATTTTTCTTACACTCGGCACTGGCAAAATAGTTCTTGAAGAGGATTGAATGCCATAGTAGAAGATGATGACTTTGTTTTGTGACAGAAACTGACAGTGAGTTTTTTTGGCGGGAATCAGGCGGAGCGGTTGAGATTTTTTTCCAGTGTGTCGTAAATTGTGTTATAGTGATCTTTAATGTGTATTTTTGGTGTCGATATGTGCAGTAAAGTTTCATTTAGTGACTGATTTATAGGAGCATTGGAAATAATGCTATAATACGACTTTTGGGTTAGGTGATTTATCATTTTGGTCAATAGGTTACCTCTAATCTAAAGGCGTGTTACGATCTGCTACTGCCGTGGGTTGTCTTCAGAAACTCCATTGGGCGTTAGAATGCATGACGCCAGGCATTTTAATGCGGCAAACACGAGAAATTTTGCAACATGAAAATTCTCTAACACTCGACTGGCAAAAATAGTCCCTGAAGGGATTGATTGCCATACTTAGGAAGAAGAAGAAGAAGAAACTGACAGTGACAATTGTGACGGACGTGTTGTATTATGTATGGTATGGTATGACAATTGACGTGAATTGACGTAGGTACTTTGCTTTGATAGTTGCTGTGTGTATCGATCGATTTCATTACAGTGTATACATTAGAACGCCCATTTCCAGTATATTAGTAATACGACCAGACAACATTTCGAAAACATGAGTACATCAGGTGAACAGTTAACTTTAGCGAGAGACATAAAACGAGCGATCGAATTGCTGGAGAAACTCCAGCAAAGTGGTGAAGTGCCTGCGACCAAACTTGCAGCTCTACAGAAAGTACTACAGAGTGATTTTCTAAACGCGGTGCGTGAGGTGTACGAGCATGTTTATGAAACTGTGGATATTCAGGGGTCTGCGGATATACGGGCTTCGGCTACAGCTAAGGCAACGGTCGCAGCATTTGCAGCGGCTGAAGGTCATGCGCATCCGAGAGTTGTAGAGCTTCCTAAGACGGAGGAGGGCCTCGGCTTTAACGTGATGGGTGGTAAGGAGCAGAACTCTCCTATTTACATTTCAAGGATCATTCCTGGCGGGGTGGCTGACCGGCACGGAGGCCTAAAGAGAGGAGACCAGCTGCTCTCTGTAAACGGAGTCTCGGTCGAAGGCGAAAACCACGAGAAGGCCGTTGAACTTCTAAAGCAAGCAGTGGGGTCTGTGAAGCTTGTGGTTAGATACACTCCAAAAGTATTAGAAGAAATGGAAATGAGATTTGACAAGCAGAGAACAGGCAGACGACGAGCAAATTACAACTAAGCTCCATTAGTCATGGGTCTCTTGGTATATTGAGGCTGCTTGCAACTTCTTATAGTCAACATTATTATGATCATAAGTTACTTTGATCAAATTTATTACAATCCTCTAAAGTATTGGGTTATAAGTAGGTTTAAATAGTAGGTAGAGCTTTCAAGGTTCAAGTTGTGTTACAAGCACTGCAATTAAATAGAACTAAATGTTGGTATTCAATAAAGACAAATGATTAGTTGGGCATGGAAGTAATATTATTGTTCTCAGTTTAATAACTTCTGTGAGATGGGTTTGAGAAACTTGTTTATTAAATATCTAATTATTATTATTTATGTTGGGGATAATTTGTTATTATGAACAAAATACAATGGCTATAGCATATTTACATCCATTATTTATATTCCAAAGACCTTGGTTTATTGAGTGTAGACATTATTTAAGTATAACTTAGTAATTTTAAATATAATAATTCATTAATAGTATTTACCTCAATATTTAGATGTATATTAACATGATTGGTTACTTAGGTGTACCTGTGTTATAGGTAAAATATATAATGTATTCTTTGATTCAATGAAGATATGAAATAAATCTTATTATGTTTTAAGTATATGAATGTAATAATTAAGTATTGTTAAGAAAACACTTTAATTTTTTGTTAGATAAAATACATTTGTATGGCTACTTACAGTATTCTAGATGAAAATAAATAAATAATAATTTAAATGATTTATTTACCAATATTTGAATTACATTCTTATTTACATTTACATTCATACATATTATATTTTACCAAGAATCAAATGCCCCAAAGTTATATTTCCCATCTTTTTTAGATTTTTTTGCTGGCACTTCTTTGGCCTTATTATCTGTACTTTCCTCATTGAGATTGAGATATTTGCCCACACCACTTCTGAATACTTTGAGAGGCTGTTTTGATGCCTTCTTGGGTTTGACCCCAGGCCCCTCTGCTTCTGCTTGTCTTTTCAACTCTTCTGCTCTTTCTATGACAAGCTGCAGTAACAAAATGGCAAAATAAAATACATGCTTTAAAATATACACACATAATGAACCACAATGAATATTGATGTATTGAAGTAATACATTCAAGTTGTGAAAGTGATTATTTATCATTATATTTTCATAAGCCATATTGAACATAATTTCCCTGTTAACAGATAAATGTTTGAGTTATGAAATAAATTACCTATATCATCACACCTTCCCACAAGGGTCCCCAAAGGGGTAGGCAGAGGTGTTACTAATAAATTATTACTAAATTATACTATATATAATTAACTGAAAAGCAGCTAATATATTTAAATCAGACTAAACACATAAAATCCCTGCTATGTGGAGGCTTTACACTTGTGCCAATTCTTTTTTTCATCCGACGAGAGCATAACAATTGTAAAATTTTAACCCCATTCTGGTGTTCATTGAAACTAAAATATTAATTGTTTTGACATGACATAATTTAATTTGACAGCAGCTAATTTTGGGTTAATTTTTGCTAGTATTACAAGAGTATTGGAAAAACTAAAACTTTATTATTCTTTATTATTGTAATGTTAAACATGTGTACCTGCTCTTCAGCCTCTGTGTATGGATCAACAAACACTTGGGCGACTTCGATCACAATGTCGTGAATAGGTCTGTCCTTATTGTCTACTTCCACTTGTTCCATGGCATTCAGCGTGTCCAAGCCTCCGACCAATTTGCCGAATATAGTGTGCTTGCCGTCCAATTGTTTGCACGAACGAAACGTTATGAAACTGAAAAGGTCGTAAAACTTCTAATACAAAGTTAGAAATGGTAAGTTGCCTGATGGTAAGTCCAAAAAAATTCCAACCATTACATAATTATTTGTGACGTTTACGACGTTTATTAAATAATTTATCTTGAATGTTATAACATAACGTATTAAGTTTCTGCTCTGGTTGGGAAAATCGTAAATCCGGGTCTGACATTACTGGATATCTACAAGAAGACGAACATCTTACTCAGTGCAACGAAACAAAAAACTATGTCTTCGTTTTTGTGTCTTACTTCACTACATAGTATAAAACAAAGTCACTTCCAGCTGTCTGTCTGTCCATATGTATGCTTAGATCTTTAAAACTAGGCAACGGATTTTGGCGCGGTTTTTTTAATAGAAAGAATGATGATTCAAGAGGAAGGTTTTTGTGTATAATTCATTTGGGTTTTGTAGGTATTTAAGTTTTATGGCTAACGCTGGCCGTCTGAAGGCGGGACGGGTCGCTAGTAATTGTATAAGCTAATCTTCCAAGATTGGATACCATATGCAAGCAAATATACTAAGTAATTAGAGTTTCATATGAAGAGGGTGTTGGAATAATACAGGCACAGAGAGGCTGCATATTTAAAATGAACAAGCATTCTTACAATTGTGATCCATTAGTGTTAGGCCCAGAATTAGCCATGGATAAAATTCCTCTCCCAGTGTGGTGTAAATTAGGCCTGATTTCATCCTCAAAGGGCTTCTTCCATATGGACTGGCCGCCTAGACCTGTGCCGGTTGGGTCTCCACCTTGGATCTATAAGCATTGAACAAATATCTTGTTATTTGCTGTAATGTCTAATAAATCTCCTGATCAAATTGTCTTAGTACTCAAAGATAGAAAGGTAAAGATTATTTGATGTTACTTGAAAAAGACAGAGCACTAAGTTTCTCGCCGGTTCTTCTCAGGAGGCTTTATGTTCCGAACCGGTGGTACAGTAGACCTTTATAAGTACCTTATAAGGGCCTAAACTGAATAAATTATTTTTGATTTCATATTTTGACAGCTTGGCAAGAACCTGATCCAACTGTGAATCTAAGCTAACCACACCAAAGATTTCATAAAAACCAGTCCAGTCCTTCAGGAGTTAGCGACATAGAAACATACAGAAGAACTATATATATAAAGATATGATTTACTGTTGCCCGTTACTTCGCTCGAGTTTAACTAGGATAATACAGTCGATAAAATTTGGTCTAGACTTCGGGCGATTACCTCATACAAACAAACAAATGTTACCTTTATAATTTTAGTATTAATTGTAAATATTATCAGTATCATAGAACACTTACCATGAAATTCCGAACGGATCTGTGGAATTTAACGCCATTGTAATATCCGTTATGGCAGTGCTTTATGAAGTTGTCACAGGCCTTCGGTGTGACGTCACAATACAGTTCCAAATTCAGGGGCCCATAGTTTGTAACCAACCTTACATAACCTGAGAAGAGTAGCAATTTAATGTAATTTAAACTTAAGTTTTTGGTGTAGGTAATTATAGGCAACAGTAACCGCTTACCATCAGGGGGATTATATGATTGGTAGCCAACATAGTGGTATTAAAATAAATCACAAATACACAGACCCAATGCCATAATAGGACCAAATCAAACAAAAATGCATGTTACAATATCGGACTATACATATTGTATCTTTTATTAGATATATACTATTTTTCCCTCCATTTTTATATAAATCTTTTATTACAGCCCTAAGATTTTTTAACAAATATTTGGTTTGGATAACTAACTTTTAAGCTACTACTTTTAATACCACACTTATTATTATTACCTTTTTTCTTTACCATATCATATTTGACATCATCTTCGCATATGATGGCCGCCTCATGGACAGTCTCCGGCACCATAGCAGTTGACGTGAAACTGGCAGCTACCATGCCAGTGGAGTAGTGAGCTGCATTGAATTTATCTGCGACCTGAGATTAAAGTATTACCTACATATCAACACTAATATTATAAAGAGATTTATAATTTATTTTTGTTTGTAATGAATAAAATTGAAAACTACTGTACTGGTTTAAAAAATCTTATGCTAGTATAATGCTTTATTATCGCTGAGTAACTATTTGCTACGCGTGCGAAGTCACGTCGAAAAAGGTAGTTTATTATAAAGTGCTCAACCGCTTTGCAAGCTATAGCTTCCTATTTCAAGTTTATTTATAGAGTAATCTATATATTTGATGGTATGTGGTTACCGTACCAAAGTCGTACTTATGGGCGCTTGCTACAACTGGGCTAAAAGTCGCGCATTGACGACTGCAAGTCTCTTCACAACCCTCCTTCTTACGAAAACCCATTTTGGACTTATATAATAGTTGAATAAAGTAGTTTTCTACCAATATCGAGTCACCATTCTATTAGTCTTGGTCCATCTGTCATCTCACAACATCCATCAACTTTTATATATTTTATTTTAATTTAACAAAAAAGGGCTACACACCTCTTTCTTGACCTCCTTCTTTTCAGGTGCCTTATATTCTTTTTCAAGCTCCTGCAGAATGTCTTTTGTTTCAGCCGATACTGTCTTTAGCCTTGCATGTGGATCTTTTCTCAAAGCAATCTCCTCTGAAATAAAAGAAATGACCCAATTCAAGAAATATTTGGATGTGCATACAATTGAATTTGACAGTTATAGAAAGTGTGACACTGATGTAATCTGGTGAATAAAAAAGTTCTGGGCTTGGATTAAAAATTTGGTTGAATCAGGGTGTCTAATCTGCAGATAGTTATCATCATTTTTATAATTGTCCCCACTTTTATGTAAAAACATTACATTAATATTAATTATCTTGATTACTATTTCTTTGACATTATTAGTTAAAAAAAAAACAAAGGAAACCAGGTGAGGAAACCTGCATGCATATGCCAGAGACAAAATTCAAGCATGTATGAAGTGCCTTAAGATTTTTTCAACTTGATTCTATGACCCTTTCATGTAAGTAAGCCATGGGGTGTATCATGAAAGAAGATGAATTTTAAAATTCACAAATTACCTTCGGTTTCAACACGCAAATTATTTTTAACATGATGAAAGGTTGAAATGTTAAACTTGTTCAAGTTATTGGGGTCTTGCACGGTGATGATATCACTCCTACTAAAAGGTGTGTCATTGATCAGGTCCTTATAATTCTTTCCTTTGATGTTGAGTTGTTCCACTGCCTCATATGAGAACACATTACCAGTGGTTTTGATTGCCACAATGTGAGAGTTCTTTGTAAACGGCTTGAATAGTACCGGGCAGTGATAATCCTCTTCGGCATTCTTGAAGAAGTTTAGTTTTGTCAGAGCTTTGATGTCTTGTTTCTGGAACACCATATTGATAGTGGAAAGGAAAATCTAATTAAATGCCACATTGGTCTAAAATCAGATCCCCTATTGATCTGTCTAGGGTAGAATCCTCATAAAATTTCAAAGAAGCCATTAATCCATGAATAAAAAAGTTTAATAATTTTGCACTTTTAGCAGCTCTGCTGAACAGTTGGCCAAATGGCGGTACATTTGTTTTACCTGTCCACCCTCATTATCATTTATTTTTCAAAGGTATTAAAGAATAATTCATATATATGCCAGGTATTGCATTATATAGTATTTATATGAAATACAGCCAAGTGGGCCTCAATTCACTCAACCAACTCACATAATTGTACACTATCCATGATAGGCCATAGGCCATGGTTTTTATGTTACAGATAGGGTTCTTTTCTATTCCTGCATAGACAATCATGGGTAAAAGTTCATTCTAAGTAAGAATAAGCAGGGAATTATTTTAGAGAGAAAATAATATCAAGCTCAAACAAGATGGAAAATTTATTAATGAAAATTTGATTTGTTCAGCTGTCTGACTATTATATAACTATTTTTTTATACCAAGGTGGTAAATAAGCATACGGCCCGCATGATGGTAAGTGGTTACCGTAGCCTATGGACGCTTGCAACACCAGGGTAATAATCGCGCGTTGCCGACCCTAAAAAGTTACTTAGGAACAATTAGTTTACCTTCCCAGTAACAGGGTTGATCTTAAACTTTTTGACGAACTCTAGTACAGCTTGCAGCTCAAATATATTGCCATCAGCGTCACAGTAAGGATCATCAAAGGGCTGTAAGCACAGAGCACAGTGATCGAAAGGTAACCTTTTGAAGCTGGTATCTTCTTCCACCGAAGTGCCTGATCGTTTCCCTCCGTATAACGTGGTCCATTCAGTGTACGTTAAGTACCTGTAATAAGAAGTTTTAGCATAGTAAAGTAGTATATAAAGTTGTGAATCGAAAATAAGTATCTACCATTACCAATGGGAACATACATTTTATCTTTTTGGTGCTGTCGTTTTCCCATGTTGATTTTTTTATATCACAATCAGGTAAAACAATTACTGCAAGATTTAATATAGGTATGCTACGATAAAAATGTTTTGATATTTAATGAAAACACACAACAATAAACAGTTTTTGGACAGGTTCCATCCACAGAGTACATATAGACGACGTATAACCAATTGTGCCAAGTTACCAACCACCAAGTTCAGTAGCGGTTATTATTCTCTTGGTTCAGCACAAAACGGACATTAGCATTTGGCAGTTTGGTTGGCAGAATAATCGTGACAACCAGCCACAAAACAAAAGCCATAAACAAAAAAAACAATCCCACAACACTGTTCTTCTTCTTCTACCTAACTATGGCAATCAATTATCTTCAAGGACTTTTTTGCCATTGATTAGACAATTATCGAGGTTTAAAATTTTTCGTGTTAATTGTATTAAAATGCCTAGTGCCATGCATTCATTATTTCTAATGTTCCTGTAAATCATTCACTCAATTAAACCTTACTTCACATAATGACACTGAAAAAAAAGAAAAGAAAAGAATTGGAAAAATATTCACCTGAGCCGCCTAAAACTCCCAATTATGGCAAATTTCCGATCAACGTCATTTCTAATATGACGTCCTGTGTGCTGTGTAGCCCCTTGACTTTTTTATAATAACTATTCTGTACTTTTACTTTTTATTGTATGCTATGTATATTTCAATCATAAGTAAAGCATACATTTTTTTGTAAATTTAATAATCATAAAAAAGGAGCTATCTAAATTTTAAAAGATAGTTATGGTTGGAATTGTCTTCCAAATTTTTTTTTTAATAATGGCAAGACAAACAATAAAAAAGTTATAAATGTCCGAAAGTGGTTGTGGTTGTGCTTCTTCTATTAGTTTTATTAAATTTTAATTAAAAATCCCACTAATTTTCTGCTTTTTACTAGCTTAATTAGTTTTATATTTAGACCTGTAAGTATAGGCATCAAAATAATGTTTGTTAATTGATATTTTCCTAATACAAGCTTGTGTGTAATGTGCATTCCGTGAATTTCAGTGGTTGTTTGTGTTGGTGTGGGTGACGTACAAATGGGCGAAATGTGGTAGAAGTGGATGGAAGCTCCGAAATTCTTGCCGAAATTCGACAAAATACAAGTTTTAAATTCTTGAAAGGTACATTTTAGTTTCTCAAATTAATTTGGAGTCCGTTGTTATGTTTGCTGAGATCCTGTGGAAAGTTACAGGCCATCTATTTGCGCTTGCAGTGCGGAGCATCTAACACGAGCGTATCCATTGATAACATTGCACGAAATTTTTACATCTTGTGGATGACATAGTTTGTACTATTCTATCGGTTGGGAAACGGGAGGAATCTATTCAGTTGAATTTTGTCACAGGTGTATCAAAAAATCTTAAAATTTATCGGATAACGCTAGCCCACAAGATGGCCGACTGTTATTCGTAAGGTACAAAATAATCTTTTTCCATTGCATTTTAGATACTAATACCTAGTTTGCTTAGCACACGCCTGTAGATATATTTTGCGTTTGTTTATTTGAGTTCTTCTGTTGGTTGGCGCGAGTGAAGTGGAGAGTAATGTCTTTGTTCTTGCAATAAAAAAAGTCAAGTCACCTTTTGAACTTGTTACTGATACCTTTGATAGATTTGTTTCTTACGCAGTATATTTCAACACCTGCTCTAAAGAAAAATGTTATTTAATTCATGGTCATCATTTTATTTTGTAAATGTTGTACTTCTCATTAATTTTGGCAGGTTGCTAACACTCATTGGTTATTTTTTGCACCTGTAGACAGCATGCAATGCCATCTTATCATTTAACTGCTTACCATCATCTTTATCATATTCTCTGTCTAACCAGCTTGTCAACATAGCTGGTTGGTTTAGCGGAATGAGTCCTTTGGTGCGTTTTAGATAATGTCCGGTGCGTCTGGTTCATCAGGGAGTGGAACGGGACGTGGCAGAGGTGGAGCAGGCTCGAGCACAACAGATAATAAACCAGACTCTAAAGAAAACAAACCCAATCCGAAGATGTCGAAGGCATTGGGGACTTCAGCCAAGAGGATCCAGAAAGAACTTGCAGAGATCACACTAGACCCACCGCCCAACTGTAGTGCAGGTCCAAAAGGGGATAACTTGTACGAATGGGTGTCAACTATCCTGGGCCCGCCCGGCTCTGTGTATGAAGGTGGAGTCTTCTTCCTGGACATCCACTTTTCTCCAGAATACCCATTTAAACCTCCTAAGGTAAACATTTACTTCAAAATGTATTCCCCTGTTTATATCTTAGACATTCAGCAGTGAGAGACTAACATCTGTATAATAAATATTAGTAGTAGTAGAGTTTTTGTTTTAATTTATAGTGCTGTGTATATCAATCTGTTCCAAATTCAGTTTGAATCTGTATCAAGTTATTCTGCAGAAGCTGGCTATGTTGTCTTTGGATATGTACATATTATCCAAAGCAATCAATATTAAGGACAGGCACAACTAACATGCTAGCTCAGGCTATACTATCATCTATCAGGTCACTGGTCTGTATCTATACTAATAATATTATACACAGGAAAGATTTGTATTTTTGTGTGTATGTTTGTATTGAATAGACTCCGAAACTAATGGATCGATTTCAAAAATTCTTTCACTATTAGAAAGCTACATTATCATTGAGTAACATAGGCTATATA
This sequence comes from Falcaria lacertinaria, assembly GCA_951449985.1. Lineage (NCBI taxonomy): Eukaryota > Metazoa > Arthropoda > Insecta > Lepidoptera > Drepanidae > Falcaria > Falcaria lacertinaria. The sequence continues at coordinate 2,171,113 of OX602111.1, forward strand.
TTATACTAGCTGCCCGCCCCAGCTTCACAAGGGTAGACAAAATATTTGATAAATGTCTACCCGCGGGAAGCCAGGGTGGGCCGCTAGTTAATAATAAAATCTCAATATGATAGTTTTGTGGTAATTCTAGCTGAGATGTCCTGTTTTTTTATATGCATCTATGGTATGGGTGTTTGTAGCTTCAAGTTTTTGTTTGTTTCAGGTGACATTCCGAACTAGGATATACCACTGTAACATCAACAGCCAGGGTGTGATATGCCTAGATATACTCAAAGACAACTGGTCGCCAGCACTGACTATTTCGAAAGTGTTACTCTCAATATGCTCCCTGCTTACAGACTGTAATCCAGGTGAGTAATTGTAAAAAATACAAAAATACTACTTCTAACATTCTTACATATATCAAATACCTTGCTTCCAACACAACATATGACAATAGGATATGACCAAGGAAAACATTTGCCTTGTTCTTTTAAGTGTACCATGCAAAATGGAGTGAAATTATATCGCTGAATTTCATTTTAACTATTAAACCTAATGAAGCACATTAATTTAATTTTTCTACCTACTATATTAAGCTGAGCAGACTCATAAGTAAGCTTTAAAATAAGTTTATTTCCTGTGAGATAATTTTCATGAAATATATAAAGCTTTTCCTGAAAAAAAAATATTATGTTGCCTATAACTACATTGTTTTACAACATACAGTGAATCATGGGCAATAATTTGTTTGATTCAGACAAAAAGATCTTCCAATGCGATAGTAACTGTGATTGTAATGTTTTAGCCGATCCTCTGGTGGGCAGCATCGCGACGCAGTACCTACAGAACCGCGATGAGCACGACCGTATCGCGCGTCTCTGGACAAAGCGCTACGCAACATGATTTCCCAGCGCACGCGCCCGGAATACCACACTATCATACTCAATACCATTCTAAATCCATCCTCTTCACCTAAATGTAAGCTTACTATGTTATCCAAGTATCCGATCAATTAATCTCACACTCTTTGCGACATCTTCAGTAGTTCCAACTATGAAAATACCGCAAATAGTGCATACAGCTTTATAAATTTTGTTGCAATTAATGTGATGTCGACATGCTTGAGATGACGGCCTGTATCGTATAAATGTAAGTAAAGGAGTCCTGAAATGAAAGTGAGGAATTCTATTTGTTTATAAGTATGTAAAATTGATAATGTGGTTCCAATTTGGTTTGTGTGAAATATTATTTCTCACTTCTTATTTAGTCAGGTTTGTATTATTTTAGTTATGAATTGATCAATTTTCTGTTTGTTTCTAACTGTTTTATATAAATACATTGGTGACATACAAATAAAGTGTATCATGTGTAGGTTTAAACCAGTGAAATGAGTCAATTTAGCCCGCAATGATGCAATGATCTCATACACTCACTTGTTACTACTTGTGTGTTAGTACATCTGGACTTGTGCGAAACCTGCTATTGTATTGGAATAAATCGCATACTGTCTGGAAATAGTTTTTTAATTCAGGGTATATTGCACAATAAAAGTGAGGCATTCGTTGGGAAGTCTCTAAACCATAAAACTGTTTATCTATACCGAATATTTTGTTTTGTTTCAAGTCGGTTAGTCATTAATTCGGCACCACAGGCATCACTTATGATGTCGCTTCAAATACTTTATGAGAAAACGTAATTTATAATATGTGAAGTAAGTTAAGCTTTTGGTATGGTAACTGACTCAGTTTTGATGACGAAAACATATTCTTATGGTGTCCGGCTAGGCAGTACCAAATGTGTTAATAAATTAGATTCAAAAATACAATTAAGATATTTCTAATTGTCAGTGTTTATAACATATTACACAAGTTAGGTAGCGCCGGCCAAGGGTTTAAAATTGTTTTATAATACATGAAATTCGATATATGTTAGATAGTTTTTTAAACTTTGTCCATTTTGTTAAGACTTAGATAGTCAAATTTGCAATTACTCTATCGAAAACGCGATTTTATTGAACAAATTATTGTTTCGCGTAAATACTGTGTGCAATAAGCCGGATTAATAAAACAAACCTATTGTATCTGTGTTGACACGAACTACTAATACTAGATCACGATTAAATGAAAGTGTGTTTATTTTTACAGTAAAAAGGCTTTAGAAAGATACATACTTTTGGTTCCGTTTACCGTTTTACTGATATCCTTGATGGTCATCCGGTAAATGGAGTTATTTGTGTTTTTTTAAGGAAACATATCAAACATCAGTTGAAAAATTTATATTGTGCGATTTTTTTATTGTGTACTGCTACGTGCCAAACTCAACAGGGCACCATCTCCGCTCAGCCTGACTTCTTCAACCTATTAACATATTCCGTTTAGAATATAAACAGTTAGGTGTAAGTTATTTTATTGTCTAGGTAATGTATGTATGGACGTCTTAACCCCTAGTACTAAATAGAAACTTAGGATCGTAATTATTTTAGCGGAAAGTAATACGTATGTCGCGTGTATATGAATGTTTGGTTATACCTATATGATTGACAAAAATGTACTTTTATAAAAATGTAATTGGTAAATTGAGTCGGTGAAACTGGTGCTGTGAGGTTCAAATGCTTGCGACATACCGTGAGGAATACTATGTGTATTCGGGACTGGATATATAATCGTCATTGTGATTTTTTAATTATTAATAATTATATTGTATTGCGACTCGGAAATGTGTTGCTTGCGTGAGCTGTAATGCGACTGAAGTTCCTCAACTCGAGCCCTTATAACCATCCTATGTTACAATTTATATCACGGTATACAATAGGAGAATAAAACGTGTGTATTTAGGACACTGATCGCTGTTTCATTGTATTTTAACCTGATGTGAATTAAAACTCGATATAGATAATGCAGATTTTTATTATCAATATACCTAGAAACACGTTACAAATCTTATGTCATATTTTAATCAGATGCAAAAGTAATACAAATACATTAGCAATGATGTATTGATTCGAAGAGCATCTTCAATAAACGACACCTAGTAATATAAATATGTGCACCACATCTACTTGCTAACACGAGATAATGAATAAAAGATCGATATAAATGTTTACATTCGAGATGATTAAAAACTTTAACTTTTAATGGAATTGATTTTGGCAATATTTTTTAGCCGTTACTATTCGAAGATCAGTCTTGACGCTGAGCACGCGATCGTGTGAATAATATATGTGCACTGTGCTTCACACTAAAACCTCCAAACGATATAATTTTGATTTGAGAGAAATTACTTATTTTATAGACTTGTCACATCCGATATTCTCAATAGTTATCACTTATGAGGTAATATAATAAAATAAAAAATCTCAACTTAAACTGAACGTTAACAAAACAACATTGAAAAGCTAATTTGGGGACCATAGGATTAACTCGACATATACATACATAATGGTACTTAATCACAAAAATATGAGATATTTTGTTCGCTTATTCGGATGATTAGGGGTAAGTTGAGATAGCAGGACGTTGTTTACACAGTTTCGTACTGGCTGCGGATGGAACGCGCCAGGCAGCACGCGAATATTACTCCCAGGAGCTGGAACAAACGGATTATCATTTACGACCCTACAGCGGAAAGAAACCTAAGTATTTGTTACGACTGCACCGTGACCGATTGACATTACGTTTTCCGGCAGGCAAATTTTAGTTTCCATGTTTTTATAGGTATTGAGTGTCGGTTATGCTGTAAATATAGGAATTTATATATGAAAACGAATTACCTATTGTACTCTACAAACACTCTATTCTTTTGCAATATGAAACTTGCTCTTGCATGACCTAAATGGACGTCAAGGATTAGTCCCTGATATAAGATTTAAACATCATATTTTGATTGCTGCGATTGATGTATGAAACAAATTACATCTTAAATTTGGATTCTGACTAGGGAACTTCTCAATGGCTAGCAGCACAGACTTAAAATACTGCAAAATTTCCTAATTAAAATGATTTTTCAGCATTAACTTATTTAAAAATAGTGTGGAAACTCCAGATTATTCCCAGATAAAAGTATTTCTTGTTTGACTCCAGGATCCATGTGTATCTTTAATTAAGATCCATTAAGCCATGTCAACCTGATTGCGTAACAAAGAACCGAAATGGTCCCGAATGCGCGGTTCGAAAAGAGCTCCTCCCGTGCACAATTAAACTGTGGAATGAGCTCACCGTCGTGGTTTTCCCAAAGGAGTACAGCATGGGGTTCTTCAAGAAAGGTGAAGAGATTTCTGAAGGATAGGCAAAGTGGTGCAAGCGTCCATAGGCTACGGTAACCGCTTATATACCTGGCGGGCGTGTATGCTTGTTTGGCACCTTAGTGGTTTTGAAAAACGCGTTTAAACTTCCGTTTTCATAATATAGTCAGTATTTTTACCTGTACAACAGCAATGCCCAAAGCGACGGCGCCGAGTATCAGTGCGTTGCTCTTGAGTGTTTCGACGATGTTGGCGAGGCAGCCGGTGTGGTGGAGCGTGGGCGAGGTGGTGGTGCAGGCGGTCTCTCCCGTCGTCGTCACCTCCGCGCCTGCGCAGCACGACGCCGGGATATCAAGTCCGTTCATCGGCCAATCCTCCGGGCCCTTGATGCCGCAGCATTGGAACTGTCCAACAAAAACTTTTTTAGCCATTTCAATTCTATTAAATTATTATTTTCAGTGGGCCTCGTGGCCTATTTACAAATTACCCAAGTATACCGTCATGGGTTATAAGCGCACTGCACAACGGTTATTTTGTTTCGCTCGCGGGGTACGGGTCGGTTGTATGAAAGAACGAGATAGATGGTCACAGTCTTGGTTGAGGGCGTGGTTCCAGAACTTAAATTCTTTGGTACAAAGTAATTATTTCCAGAGCTTCTAGCGCGTGCATATATATACATATATTGTTGGTACACGTGTTTACAGTCTCAACATTTTATCAAAATAATATTGTACCTTCTATTTGTGATAAAGTAATAATTCTAAGAATATGAATGACATCAAACAAATTTACAAAACAAACTGTAAGGACTCGTATGTCGGGAACCGAATAGATTAGATTAGTAATATGCGCAACAGGCCTCAGAGGTCACCAAGATACACCAATACTTTTAGGTAGATTGTGATATTTGTGCTAAATGAGCGTTACTGAAATAAAACTACACACCCTCTAAGTCGACAATACATACCCTACCTTAGTAATTGTATATTTATATGTTTACCAAATAATATTTCCAGCTGTGACCAACACAATGTAAATATATTAATCCCATGACAGATTACTATATTGTTGCGATTCTCTATACGCATTTATTTTTTAATGACCGACAAATATGAATAAAGCATTATTTTACAGTTTGTGTGACAACTGTGTGCCCTAAGAAATTATATTTGAAAGTCATCTCCAAACGGAACTCAAAGAAGTAGAAGGATTATAAATGCTTTGGTTGGCAACCCGTTAGTGATACCCCTGGTATTGCTAGCGGCTATAGGCTACGGTGACTGCTTACCATCAGGTGGGCCGTATGCTTGTGTGCCACTTTAGTGGCATAAAAAAAAGCACGGGCAAAATCATGGTTTTGGCCTATAGACGTTTGTAACACCAGGGACGCCACTCGCGCGTTGCCGACCCTGTGCAGCTAATAATATAATACTGACATCAGTTTGTATGATGTTGAAGCTCTTCTTTATCTCCAGGTCAGTGGGGTACTGTTTGATGGTCTCATTCAGCTTGCGCTCAATGGATGTCTCCAGGTCGTTGCGCTTCAAGTACCCAGCGATGCCCACGCCCAGCTCGGCCACGAAGATCACCAACAGGAACACTGAGAACTGCAATAGGGAATTAAAACGTCATTAAGGCCAAATGGGGAAATTCCCGACCCTTTATCAGCAGGGCAAGTAGCTTTAAACACGCCCCTAAATTTAAATTGTAATATCAGTCCAGCCGAGGTCCCTAGCAAAACAACACTACTCTAGTAGTTGTGTTGTTTTGTTGCGGTATTCATTTTGTAGCCGTTTTATTCATTATCCAGGGGGTTTTACCGTTTCCAAATTAATACTGCAGTACGATTACCTAAATTCCTAATAACACATAGAGCCAGTAATCGAAAGGTGTCACTTGTCATGGTTAGGAATCTTTGGAAAGATAACACTTATGAATATGCAAATATTGTATCACTAGGTCAACAGTCTGCTGACTGCTCTACTTATGGAGACGCGTCTTATGCTTATATCTGGTTATTATTTATCGGTTATTGATCGCTCGCTTGGCGCCATACAGCTTAGTGGACGATTAACCTAAATTCTTTCAGCAAATAATAATATAATCGAATAATGACAGCATTAAGTTCGTAAGACAACGCTCTAAATATTCAATCTCTGAATAATAAAGTAACTACATATACCGTTGTGTTGAAGTGATAAATTGTTTACAAAGATATTTAATAGTAATATAAAAAGATAATTTCTGGCAACGCGCGAGTGATAACCCTGGTATTGCAAGCATCAATAGACTACGGTTACCGCTTACCATCAGGTGAGTCGTATGCATGTTTGCCACCTTGATGGTATATAACAGATATATAAAGAGTAGTCTCTGGTTTTACAGAAGCGATTTTAAAAATTCACCCATAGAATGCTAAACATCTTTGAGTATCAAGAGTTATTTGTTCGCGGGCATAGTCGCGAGAAATTCCCAATATACTCCCTTAGACCGATACAATTTTGCCTGTCTAAGAATACTCCTCGTATACGACCTGACAATATAATATAATAATGCTTGGACATTATCACACAGCGCCATCTGGCCCCAGATTAAGCAATGCTTGTACTATGGGAACCAGTAGCTGATACAATACTTATATGTATCCTTTTTGTTGTTGTAAATACATACCAAACACCCAGACGCAAGGCAAACATGTTTGTCACATAAATGTTTTGCCTCGGCGGGAATCGAACCCGCGACCCCTAGCGTAGCAGTCAGGTATACTAACCTAACCACTAGCCAAAGTCTCGTCATCAATATGTATTTTAAACTTAAATTACTTTCCTCTCAGGTGCGCCTAAGCTTATAAAGCGTAAATAAAATAAGGAGAAACGTCTAACACGGCGGCTAACCCATGCCAAATCAAGATATGACAAACGCACACAAGCTCAACCCCTATTATCAGCAAATCGATAAAAACTCCGACCGACCCCTACCCTAGACTTATGGTGTTGGTGATTTTTAACACACACAAAAATACACCATGTAATTCGTCGTTTTGAAATTATACTTTTCTACTCCACTATTTGAATCGTGACATTATTAATTGTTACGATATAGTACTACGATATATTTACACATTAAACATTACTAGATTTTACCCGTGGATTTTACTTCGCCCGCGTGGTTCTAGAAAAAAGTAAGGTGGGTAATAATTATGTAAGAAGATATTTCACCTCCAATAGTATTATTTTTTGAAACAAAAGATAGCCACGGCGATTGGTACTTCCGCAGGATCTATCTCCTTGCCAACTTTCATAACGCTCTGTTCTAAGTCGTGAAAATGTAGCAAACAAACAAACATAGTTACTTATATAATTATAGTAATATAGTAGGGAAGTATCGATGTAATTGGAGTACATAGAGGAAACATACATTTTTATGATGTCACCAGGATAAAGTGTAACAAAACTACAATATAACATAATAAGTGTTCTTTATAAGTCGGTTACAAAGTATGTAGTACAGGACAAGCTCCACGCTGGGCAGATAAACAACCACTCGTGTCAGCGAATTACATACCTACTAATATTCACTTTTGCTATGTTAACTTACAATGAAAGTCACTGGACTTTATAAACATATTAAGAAAGTCAGAATCAGTAACCACACACCGTATTCTATCAATTCAATTAATCTTTAATTTACAGAATATTAATATACTGACAGTAAAGTGAAAATAATAAAATCAACATAGGAAATGAGAAACTACAGTTAAGTAGAAACTGTAGATATTTCTTTCTAATTCAAGGACATGACCGTATTCAAACGTTTTTGTGGCGGTTTAGTTTTTTCTGTTCCGAGGAATCCTTGGTTTGGTGGCCAATGTTACTTCACTATGCATAGGGTCGAAAAACACATGCAACTTCAGGTAAAAATTTAAAAAAGCAACATAAATGGAATTCTAGTGTTGGTAAAACTGCGACTGTGGATAGTTTTTATAAATAGAGCAAATACCGACCGAGATCGAGATAGCCTGCGGTCAGCTGAAGTTTCGACATATAATAACGAAGTAAAACACTAGGTAAATATATAAGCATATATCTAAACAACATTTCAAATACACGATAAAGTATGCGGCGGCAGAGTCAGCATGCAATAAATTACTTTGATACAAATTTTGAGTTGATGATGATGAAGGTATTTTTTACGGAAAGGTTATTTTAAACTTAAGTTTACTTGTTCATTATTCCATTTAAATTTAATAGCGATAACAAACGAATTCGCTCTTTAATAAAATCGTGCTTACATTGTGAGCGAGGCGCTGCACCAAGACCTTTGTATTACCAAGCCGTTTTTGCTGTACCATTTCTCTCGCAGTCAGGAAGCATGGGTAACGTGTCTTTGGACCGAAATAAAGTTGGTAATCGCTATTAATTTCGACTGGAACAATATAGGCATATTCAAATATGTAGTAGATTACTGAATACTATCGAATCTTTGGTAGCAAGATATGGATCTTGATTACTTGTTAGAAGAATTGCATTGCTATAACGGGCTGTTTATTTTGATACAAAAGAGTTTGCATGAAATTCATAAAGGTGAATATAAACCAGCGCATTTACTTGTTTCAGAACAACCAGCCGCTCTGATACATGATATGTTCTAGTGATCACCCTTTCACGAACCAAACTTCGAGAAATGCTTTGAAAACAGAACTTCTACTTGTATTGTACCATTCGTAAGATTACATAAATATGCTCTTGTAGCGACCTCACCGCTAAAAATCTAACTAACAGGACAACATTTAAAGGATGACAACTCCATAGATACGTCACAATCCTGCCACGCGCTAGCGAAGTTTTCTACGCAGTTCAACATATATACAAGTTTCTGACTAGAACAGTCGGAGCCGCGGTTCCCCAGGCACACCCACCTGGCTGGAAGATCTTCCCTTTGCGGTGGCTGAGCATTATCACCTCGTTTGCCTCACTCTCTATAGGGTAAAAAATATCCACCTTACATGAATCGGTGCGAACACGTCGCGCGTGGACGTTCCCGTTCGTCATGAGTCAATAGAGAGCCATTTTATTGAGATTACATTTGTTTATGAATATAATGAGTTCGTTGATTCGTTCGTATCGTGTTTACTTGAATTGTCAAGGGTATTTGTTTATTATACCGTTGCCAGAATGCTATAATAGTTTGATACAATAATACAATTGAATTGTCTGATTGTAATGTCATAATAACAGCTTTTTACTTAATGCACATGAAAAGTACATAAGTACGGCAAATATAACAAAAAAAAATCTGTTCGATTCAGGTAATTTTTGCCGCTTGGCTGGACCGATTTGAACGGGCCTTTCATTGGCAGATAACTGATGGTGAAATATATATTTGGTTTTTTATTTAAAAAAAGAATTATGGTTCGGCACTAAAAAATAAAAACCCATAAAATTGTAAACAAATCCGATTTCACGCCTCCGAAGTCGCGGACAAAGCTAGTGTTATGATAAAATCTTAAGTTTACTATTGAGGATCACTTATTATGTATTATAATCTTAATTATCTTCTTACAAAAATATTTTTTTGGTGATGATAAGTTCATGTCGACTTAGTTATTTCATGGAGATGTTTTTTTTGTGATATTCACAAAATAATTGTTTATTTATATCATCAGAATAAACAAACATGCGGTTGGCCCACTATTCTATTGTTGTGTGTATTCGATAGTTAAAATTAGTGCCGCAGCTGTTGCAAATAAATATAACACACTCACGATACGATACAAGAGAAAGAAAATTAAATTCATCAGAGATCATTGGCTGTACGAATTTTACGTAAGACGAGCAATGCACTTCTGGCACCTTGATATCATCATAAATGAAATGTAGTAATTATGTTGGGTTGGTGTAGCAAATAACTAGTCCCAAACTTAGTATATATTTCCACTATGGTTACGAGAATACTCTTTTTTTTCGACCAAAAATATAACCCAGTTTCGCCATTGTTTTCAGTCTGTTCGTCTGTGTGTATGGATTTGGCACATAGCTAAATTTCTCGCTGACTATGAGTGTAACTGTATGTAATGTAATGAAGAGACAATTATAATAATATACAAAAATAATAATAAAAAAAAAATGGGAATAATTATATATTTTTATGGAAAACACGCAATTGGCCAAAATGACGTAAGATTTCTCAGGCAATGTTTCCCCATATCGCTTATGGATTCGGATTTCCCCAGACTGTCACAATACAGCAAGAACAGTGTCTAGTGTAGATTACACTTATCATACATGAGTTTCATGGAAATAATTGCCGTAAGGCCGTGAGCGGCATGAAAAACTTTAGCCGGGTCTCGCCTCCACATTCGTATTGTCTGATTCGAAATGCCTGTCGTTTTATTACACAATCTTTCAGTTTTTCAATGAGTCATCACCGTAACTTGCTTTTTACCATAGTAAACGACGTGGAACAATGCCACCTTTACATCCGAAAACTAATTTCAACAGGACGAGATGAACGCACTAGTTGGTCAACTTCAATTGCCCAACAACATAAGCGGCTACTGTGTTAGTGCCTTAACACCTTGGTATGTAATTACGTCCAAATTCACCAGTATTTCTTGGCTGCCTGGAGACGTTTTTACAAGATTTTTTGGTTAAGCCTCCTAATGAATTAACTTTAGTATAAACACAAACAATTTACTTAAATTTTGTTATAATTTATTTCATAAATAGTATATGTAAATGTATTTATATAAATATATGCACATATTTATGTGTATTTGTGTTAGAGTCATCTCTCATCATCTCACTGTCGCACCTGCGTACCTTTCTATTCTCTTTCACTTCGTTTCTTTTGTACCCAAAGGTTGCCTGGAAGAGGTCGCTCTAGCGATAAGGCCGCCTTTTTATATTATATTGTATTGTTATTTTAATGTGTTACTTATTTCATGGTGAGCAATAAAATTATTTGAATTGAATTGAATTTATATGAGCTTGTGTGTTATTCCATCAATTCCGACCGCATGAACACTTGGCATTATAAAAATATTTATGTGAGAATGTCATAACAATGATAAATACATTCTCAGATATATGTCATTTAAATATAACAAAGGAAGCAGTTTAAGAGGTATCGATAGCGGATTTTCCTCCACCTTCGAAGATCGTAGTCGAATGACAACAATGTGAGTTTCCAGAGATTGGATTGAAGACGCTGTGCTAATGAGTTTAGGCAAACCAGTCTCATCTTTTATACTGCTTGGACAGCGATTCCTCTGTAGTACGAGTTTATCTCTGTAGTAAGCACCCAGTCTTAAGTAACCGATCACCACAATGGTGTCAAATAAGCTTACAGCTCGCTTGATGATAAGCTGCGCGTCTTTCCGAATGAAATTTTTCCGTAACCGTTGGAAGACCTATATCGACGTCTAAGTTTCCGACCCAGATTACATCCTTAGAATTTTGTCTACTTTCTCCACGTACATTACCGGAGTAATATTCTAGATGGAGTGAAATTACTTAGCGAGGAAGTATCCAATTAGCGGTCTCGTGTCAAAGGTCATTCTGGACTCGACAATTGACTCAAAGATTGGCTGGATGGATTGTAGCGGCATTAGTGACGTTTCAGCAATAATTGGCAGCTGGCCCACTTTACGTGGCTCACGTTGTTACTTACAATGAAATCATCCTACGCATTTGATACACAAAGGATTTCCCATTAAGCGGCAAATTTCACCTGATAAATTGGATTAATTTTGATTTTTTGGATTTTACGTAAAAGAACAAGTGCAATGAAATGTGTCTGGTATAGTCACTTCTATTAATATAGTAATGTGCCTACGTCACTAGTGTCGTTGCCATAGCCTTGATAGAGTATTATATTACATGGGCCTAATGTGGTTAAGGACCACGCAAATGTCACTCTACACCAACTTCCGAGAAGGTAAACGGACTAACATAAGCCAACGAACACACTAAAACACTAAAAGGCAAAATAAACCGTAAACATATAGCAATAAGACTTAACGTTTGTTTACCTCCACCGAAATTGTACCTGGAAGTAAGTTGACAGAAAAATACTCACAGTTGTAATCATGCAGTGGTTCTCCTTGACAGCGCCGCAGCAACCGAAGAAGGCCACGATGAAGACGATGACCCCCACAATGATGAGCACCACCGGGCCGGATTTGAAGAAGTTCTCATCAGTCAGGTCGATGTACGGAGACGAGTTGATCTCAGTCTTGATGCCCACGATGAGGATGATCAAACCCGTGATCTGTAAACAATGACACCATGACACATCTTGGGAAAGAGAATGGGGAGGGAAATGGAATGCTTTATAAGATGCCATCAATGCCTACACTGATATGTTTACAGTAGACTCTGATAATTCCAATCCCTGGTCACAAATTCGGATGGTACCTCCCAAAAATTGAGGCGTGCAGCACGAGATTTGAAAATCTGTCTGATGGAGTACGCTTTAAGCTAACGTGATAGGATAACTCGCCACGACGCCTGACCAGCGTGGCGTTCTATGGCTAAAACCCGCCCTACAATGAGATAGGACCGGAAAGAATGGCGGGACAGAGGCCTATCCCCAACAGTGAGTGAATGTGGGTTAAGATGATGATGACATCTTAGCTTAGATGTTACCTGAACCTGTATATGGGACCCGTAGCAAGTGATTTGAGTACAAAAAAATCTTATTTAATAAAAAGAAATAAAAGCATCCAAATTTTTAGCATCCTACTTAGTCAGTTGTCATATCAAGAAATATCAGATACAGGTTATCAAAGGCCAGGATGTCATGCACAACATGTTTACTATTGAAAAAATTACCATTGTTCCAAATGTGAAAGAAATTAAAAAAAAATGGTTGTAATTATGGTAAATTCAAAATAAGTTTTTTTCCATTTAAATGTCTTAAAATTTTATTGGACATTGGATTGTGCTTGAGACAGGCTTAAAGCACTGTGAAACATACTAGGTATGGTTTGACTAAAAACCAACTTCCTGCCTTCCTAAGGGTCTCCTTACGGGTTAGCAGACATGTAACAGCCGCTTGAAGACATTGTAAGTCCTCAAGACAGGCGACAATACCATTGACTCATCTGGGTAAAACTGTGGTGAAACTGTTCTAATGAATAACTACTATATAATGTGATGTCTCATTGCCCTGTTACTGTTATCCTTTTAGTTACCATACAATGTACATTACAATTAAGGAAATTAATGTACCTAATTACTCCCAACAACTTCAACTGTGTAATTTTGAGGAATATAACATTATTCTATTCCATTTAATGGAATCCTCAGAATTGGAAAGGGAATTGAAGCGTAGCACTAGATACCTACATAAAATTAGTCATCATGATAATAAAAAAAGCACTTGTCTCATTAAGATACTGCTATAATGAGGAAATCCTTTATGAATAGAAATTGCTGTCATCTCTTCTAATGACAACTTAATTCATTCAAATGATTAGTCTGGTAAATACTACAAACCTTCAAAGCTTTATTAGCTATGGATTCATTTTTATTCTTATCTTATGAACAAAACAAATTAAACAATAATTATAACTCTCAACATTATTCATGTCTGTCTAGTATAAAGTTTTAACTTACTTATCTTACCAGTAAATATAATAACCAGCAGAATAATGTGATAAATTCTATACAAAGGATATGTTGATTGAAATAATGTTTTTATTCTTCAATATTCAATTATATCATGCCATTAAACATTCTCTAGTGAAAAAAAAAGACAGAGCACTGAGTTTCTTTCTAGTTCTTCTTAGGTGGCATTTTTTCCGAACCAGTGGCAATTTAGACCTTCATAAGTGCCTTATTAGGGCTTAAACTGAATAAATGATTATTGATTTAGTAGGTATTAATGACTAACTAACCAGTTGACAAATTTATACATCATCTACATGGTATTTAGAAAGCAGATAATGTATTGCAAAGTACTGATGACTCAGATTGTATTTCTAATCACTACAGTTATATTAGTACATACAAAACCAATGCAAGTTTTTTTTTTTTAACTATTCAAGTTTAAAATACATACATATTAGCTTTTTCACCTGTATAGCAATATAATAAATAGGTAGCCTATGTGTGATAATACAACATTCTGTAGGTTAATGGATTTCTAAATCAGTCCAGCAGTTTTAGTGTCGATTCTTTACAAACAAAAATAAAAATATTGTACCTATTTTGCCTACTGATCAAAAGTTTAAAACTTAAATTAATTGTTAAAAACATACATTCATATCATCATACAGGGTAAAGATTAGCAGAGATTTTAGATGTCCCAAGAAAATACAACCACTACAATATTATGTCATGTTTGAATCACAAACATAGATCACAAAGGATAAAACTTTGCAGCTTAGACAATGTCAAATTGGCAATTATATTTAAAGTAAGGTATTAACCAACTTTACTTTATAAGGACTAAGTCGGTATTTACACAATAAATAACTACAGGAAGATATGAATCAAATCAGTACATAATAATTAAATAGCAGCTTTTAGATGAGGGTATACAGATAATTAAAGTAGCCATTACGGATCTTATTAGAGGTAGGTTGCTCTCTAAGCAATATCAATACGAAACTTTTCCTTTGTAATATTATCACCATTAAGTATAAGTAGATATCAAGGTAAATATTGTGAGTGACAGACTTACCGCAAACAACAGATTGAAACCGAACAGAAGATATTTCACACAAGACATTCCACCGGTTAGGGCCATTTTGAGGTCTGTATTTGCCTTTTTTGTTTATATAATGCTTCCAATCTAGAACAAAAGACACAGTATGTTACTCCCTTTCGCCACACTTGTTTGGGACAAGGTAAACATCGATTTGCGTCGTTGAGTGTTGACTCCGCGAGTGGGGTGCGTCACACTCACAATGTAGTACAGATTAGTTTTTAAATACTAATATTCCGTTATTATACAAAACCGACAAGAATTAAAACATAAAAACAATACCCTTACCACCCACTTTTATCAATTTCGATTAAATAAGTTTAAAATAAGTACACGACAATACACTCACCAACAACGCGCGCAACAGGACTGAAGTTAAGGGGGGAAGACAAGAGGGACGGGACGGGGGTCGGTGGGAGGGATAGAGAGGACAGGAAACGAAACAAAACTGTATAGTCTATGATTGGTCTGAAGACTTTCCTCTCTCTGTCTGACTGTTGTTGTAAATTGCCCTCCGAACAATAGCTAGGCGTTAGCAAGCTTTAGGTATTGTTCTGAGTTGCAATCACAATTTGACAGAAATATGACGAAATTCGTCACCTCTAGCGACAAAGTTGCTAAGTTGGCAGCACTCGTCCCCGGCTTTCTTCTTCTTCTTCTTCCTAAGTATGGCAATCAATCCCTTCAGGGACTATTTTTGCCAGTGTCGAGTGTTAGAGAATTTTCATGTTGCAAAATTTCTCGTGTTTGCCGCATTAAAATGCCTAGTGTCATGCATTCTAACGCCCAATGGAGTTTCTGGAGACAACCCACGGCAGTAGCAGATCGTAAAACGCCTTTGGATTAGAGGTAACCTATTGACCAAAATGATAAATCACTTAACCCAAAAGTCGTATTATGGTATTATTTCCAATGCTCCTATAAATCAGTCACTAAATGAAACTTTACTGCACATATCGACACCAAAAATACACATTAAAGATCACTATAACACAATTTACGACACACTGGAAATAATCTCAACCGCTCCGCCTGATTCCCGCCAAAAACTCCGTCCCCGGCTTTCTGTACCTTATGCATTTTCGTCTTTATCACGAAATTACAAATATATTACACATCAAAAAAACAAATTACTCATTAAAATAAAACGAAGTTATCAGCCACCAGGTTTAGCTTTGTTGTACAAAATTTAACTTGCAGGCACTCATCACAAGTACATTAGTGCTTGCAGGATTTGATTACGCGTACACACCGGACAGGTGAAACTAAATAAAAGTTTGTGAAAATAACACAATTTACGAGACACAGGACAAAGAAAGTTGATTATAATAATAATAATGTTTGGACATTATCACACAACGCCATCTGGCCCCAAACTAAGCAAAGCTTGTACTATGGGAACCAGCAGCTGATTTATTACTTATATACTTTTTTTTTTAAATACATACTTATAATACATATCAAACACCCAGACAGATTATTTATGTTGTTCCCTTTAAAAACGTAAAGTCAAAGATAAAAATGCATGCGAATGACGAATATACCTGCTATTCCAAAGTTGAACAATATTTGGAGATTAGATGAACGGTGTCAAGATAACTGAGATAGGTATTGACTTGTTTATGATTGATAATGGGCAGCATCTCAGTTTTCAGTGTTGTTATCTCTTCCATTAGATATATACGTAGATACAGTGTACATTTTCCGAAACAAAATGGCTATGAATTTAAAATTGAAACTCCCTAAATATTTGAAATCTGTGAAATATTGTTTGGGTGCAGTGAACTGTTTGTTTATGGTGAGGCTAAGATTATCTTTATGTGCTTTTGAAAATAATAATGTTGTAGCACATTTAATTATGTATCTATGTAAAAAGCTGGGAACGCTTATTAGAGAGTAAACGTTTCTTATGGTATTTAATTGTGGGTACCATAAACATTTATTTGCAATACCTACCAACTTCCGGTGGGAGAGACTTGGCGGAGTAGTCATTGCGCATTGCAATCGATCTGCGAAGTTAAGCAACCTTAATCATGGCAAGTAGTTAGATGGGTGATCGTCCATATCATATCGAATCCTCAGTGCCCCTCTCCGAATACCACATAAGCAATATCTTCTGCAGTCGTTAGAGGTCTTTGAACTGGTTTATTAAACCCAGGTTAACGGACTTGCCAAATGTAAAATCAGTTGTCAGTAGTGAAGGTCAGATGGCAGCACCCACAAGCCTTAAACGGATTTTAATTATTTTTTATACCACTAACGTGGCAAACAAGCATACGTCCCGCCTGATGGTAAGCGGTTACCGTAGCCTATGGACGCTTGCAACACCAGGGGTATCACTCACGCGCTGCCCACCCTAAAAAATTACTGTTGTATGAAGTAACTCAGGCTCACGAAGTTAGTCACTCAGTCTTACACTGATTGGCGCTGGATAAAAAAAAACTTAATTTACAACGGAAAAAGCTAGTGTAGTAAAAATATGTATCATTACAGGTGACAGGACTTCTGCTCCTTATAGTTGGCACAGTGGTATTAGTGCAGTTCAAACAGTACGACCTGTTGACCACGCAGAAGTTCCTCACGATACCAGCGTTTGCCGTCGCCACAGCTATCATCGTCTTACTAGTTGGAGGTTTGGGCTTCTTCGCCGCCTTTTCCGAAAAGTTTTATGCCATTGCTGCGGTAAGTATTTCTCATTAGTTTTATACAATAATTTAGTGGACCACACACGGCTTAAAAATTATGCCTATTTTTCAGTTGCTCTAGTTAGAATTATATGCGATTACGTATTCGTAACGCTTTCGACTATTTTTCAAGGGGAATTGAACAGCGCCCCGTCGGCGAAAAGTGGAACTAAAAAATGCGACCAAGAACGTTTTCGTGCGGTTTTGTGATTACTTCTGTCTGACAGCCGCTAATGAATAAGACTAGCAAATTAAATCATTACAATGTCATTTATGACTTTATTTAAACAAAAGCTATCTATGTTTCGGAACAATTTAAATACATTGTTTTGTCCAGTAAGAATTTGAGTAATAAATTTCACGATTTATAGTTTGGGGAGTTTAGCCCGGGCCTCGAGTGCGGATTATAACTTATCACGTCAACGTTGCCTGTAATTTTAAATTAATCTGCTGGAACTAGATATTTGGTGAAACTGTACCACCCCGCAGAATCCACCCATATTATAAGTCAAGTCAAAATGATTTGGCTCCCTATCCCTACATTTTTTATTATATTACATATAGGTAATTAACTTTTATTTTATTTTAAAGGTGTTTAACTGTTTATTTTGGCATGGTTTTCAACTAATTTATTACCTAAATAGCAAAATTACGTACTCAATATAAATATGTTATAAAATCATAAAGGTTATAAAATCGTCGATTTAAGTAAATAAGTATTTATGTACGTAATTCAAAACGTTACATACTATGAATGTATATAACTAGGCTAATTTAAATTTTCTAGTTTATAATCCGATAATCACGGAGTGCGATCAAATTTGAAGGTTGTAGTTTTTACCGCAGCCTTACCTTTTTGACATTATCTGCGAGTATCGCTTTATCGTAACAAAAACGTTGATATACATTCAACAATTTTGTTACATCCAAGGTTTTTTTCCAAATGTTTCGATTATTTTTGAGTTTTACGATGTTACCTGATTATGTCCTACTATCATATATTTTTAAATGAATTTATTCGTATGTAACTCTTGCATAATGGCGTCAAATATAGGTGTAACCTTTTTCCCAGAAAAAGATAGGATTTCCCGTTAATAAAAAAAATGTTACTCGGTTGTTGAGTGCTTAAACTAGCAATTCAAAATGTAATGGTTTTTTAATCGAAAGTGTAAGGGGATAAAATGATTTTGTTAAAATAAATGAATAAACTATATTTGTTTTCAATAATTAAATTAATAAATATGTAGTAACACGATACATAAGATTGCTATTTAAACACAAGTAGGCGTTAGTTGTATGAATAAAGGAAACTGAATAAATTATATTTTTGTACGTAGGAATCTTTCCATACCTCGGTTCTAATTGAAGAATATCTTTTCAGTACGTCGTATTTCAACTGATTGTTATGGTCTTCGAGCTGTCTATAGCAATATCTAGTTTCAACCTGAAAAAAGGAGCAGTCTCCGAAATCAGAACACCGATGCTACAGAGTCTTCAACTGTACAGTACGAGACGAGACATCGCCAAAGTTTGGGACGATTTGCAGATGGAAGTAAGTAAGAAAACGATGAATAGGTACTTATTGCAGTATATATAGGTGTCACACTATAGTCTGTGATCTCAGACTGTATATGTGACTGACAAAATATACCGAGTGCCCACGCTTCACTGTACATACGTACGTAGAGGCAACTCATTGTGCAGTACCTATGAGGTATAATGTTTTTTGAAAATAACCTTTTTATATTGTTAATTATTTTTTTGACCTACACTACACAGTTTCTAAAATAAGCTTTGAGTATTCATCCTCCTAAAGAAAGAAAGCGGAAACATTATACAAACGAATAAAAGGGTACTGGCAGCTGGCAGCAGACATTAATTATTTTTCTTAAAAAAGGAAAAAAATAAGTTCCTATTTAATTTTATTTTAGAATACCGAGCTCTTTAACATTTGGTAGAGACTAAAGAGTAGGTAATAGCTGGAAACATTTGCCTCAATCAAGAATGTAATCGGTGAGGGCTAGCCACAAAGATACTTTTTATCAAATTTTGGCAGTGAAATCAAAAAAAATGATTACCTTCTCAGTTTGAATGCTGTGGTGTGGCCGGCCGCAACGACTACATATCCAATCAGATCCCGGTCAGCTGTTGCCATATAGACTACGGGACGATATCCCCCTTCGAGTGCGGTATCCTCAACGCCTACAACGTGGGCTGTGCCAGCGTACTGGGGGAATGGCTGAGTTATAGCGCGAATGCTTTGGCTGTCACTAGTTTAGTCATAGCGTGCTTACAGGTGCGTACACCGACAAACATTATTTTCAAGTATGGCACCAGACAACACAAAAATAAGTTGCGACTACATATTCGTATCACCTTCGATTATTTTTGTAAGGGAAAATGAACAGCGCTGCGGCGGTGAAAAGTGGAACAAAAAATTCGTATGACATTTTAGGAGTAATTTTCGAACACCTACGTAGACAAAAAGCAATTTTGAATATTTGTCGGTACTTTAATTTAAGGAATATATTGTAATTTATGGGTTCAAGAGTAATTAAATACAAGATTCCTGTCATAGGCCATTATTTCGGATATGTCAGGAAACTACTGTCGTGTCGTGTGATAACTCTATTTCCAAGATATCCTTCGTTTCTTACGTCGACTGCTTGCTGAGAGATCGTAGGACCATGTCGCAGGTAATCATAAAAACAGATACACTATTAAACCTAATCAAATTATCAAATATTATTTCAGATTCTATTGACCGCTGCATCGGCGTGGTTAGCATGGAGATCAAAATTTGAAGAGGTGGAACTCGAATCCTAGTTGATTACAAAAATAAGTTGCCTACTAATAGGTACTAAGTATTTATATGTTAATTTTACTACATTCTGGATTTTGTGTAAATGGATTTGTGTTATGTGTATGTAAGAACTAAAATAAAAAAAAAAAATACAATCGATGTTTTTATTTGGTAATCATGAACTTGACTGTGACTGGCTGTATTTTAAAGGTATGCTTGGTTAAAAGATCAACAACCTCAGAATTACATAAGATGCGAACATTACATAAGATTTAAGATGACATTGAATTTTAATGTTGGGTTCCGTTGTGTCCCACAATATAAAAAATAAGTATTTGTATTTTTTCGGGAACGACAAAACTTAATAACATTCCTGGCAAATTAATTATCCAGAGACAATGTACTTAAAACCGTGAATATCCAAATAATTTATTCGTCAATTAATTTAACATAGTGGTTGACTGAGCTGGAAGTTACTTTTCTTAATGATTGCTTGCTGGTAATGTAACTTGCTAATGTACGAGGAACGAGCGGATCTTTCGAAAAGGAAGAAATAAAACAATTAACGACCTTATATATTAGCTATCGTAAAAGAGTCAGTCAGGTAACTAATTACATAACTCATAAGACTGCATGGATAGTAATGGAAATTAAATGCGAAATGCATTTTACATGTCCCCTTATCGCATGGTTGGGTTGCACGAGTGTTACGCTAGAACTAGAACCAGCTAGTCGAGTCTACGTCGCTGGTTAAATTTAATACTTGTACAAACCGTACTATTTACAAATTACGAGCTAGCATATCTTCGGGCAAGAGATACTATTGTGTCAAGACTAAAAACCTCTTATCTTTTGATAAGAATACTTATTATAATCACCTGAAAAGTATAGACAGTGTTCATTACTCCTGTAATTAGCATACTTGTGTTACAAAATCCTGAAAGATTCTATACATTTTCAATAACGTATTTACGTAAGATAAAAGTGAATATTTAGTGTGTAGGCAAGCAAGAGCCTAGAGTGAGATAAATCGGCTTGTTTTCCTTATCAAGATTAATATAGTTACCTATAGTGATAAAAATATCCAAACCTGTTGAAACGACGGTGTGGCTTGTCACGCGAACGTCGCGGAGCGCCATTTGAATATTGTAACATTAGCTACTAAAATAAAATAGTGACAATGTTTTCGAAAATATTCACCACCGTTAAATATACGTTAATGTCAGTGAATTTTCTGTTTGTGGTAAGTAGATTGTGCTAGTGCTTATCAAATAAATCGGTGAGAGTGTACACGACAAGTTTCTGTCAATATAATATGCTGTGCTTTTCAGATAACCGGTATAATAATATTATCAGTGGGCAGTTCAGTGCAATCGGCGTATAATGGGTACCATGAGTTTCTTTCTGAGAGATTTTTCTCCTTGCCCGCGTTCTGTATCGCCACTGGAATCATTATACTCCTCATCTCCTTCTGCGGATTCTATGGCGCGTATACGGAAAACTATCTTATAATAATGGCGGTAAGTTTGAATTTTTATTTTGATAAGAGGAGATAATTGTTTAGTTTGCATTTGGTATAATTTGAGATCGCGTAGATATTATAGTAGATCTTTATAACGAAATAAATGAAACCATAAACGCATGAATTAGGTAATAACCAAGAGAGGGATTTGGGATTTCCCGTGGGTTTTCCCATTTAAACTGGAGCCGCCCGACTGGGGACTGTACCTCCACCTTACAGAAGACCACAGTGAAATAACACTACTTGATGTAGTGTTGTGTTTCTGCGGTAAGTAAGGTTGCCAGTGCTCCACGAGGATACGCTGGGCTAGTAGTAATGCTGCTAGCACAGTGAGTCCTCATCAACAAAATGGTTGGCAACCCGTTAGTGATACCCCTGATATTGCTAGCGGCTATAGGCTACGGTGACTGCTTACCATCAGGTGAGCCGTATGCTTGCGTGCCAACATAGTGGTATAAAAAAAACAATTTTAAATTTCAGGCAAATTCAGAAATGTTTGTTTAGTTATCTATATTAATTAGCTGACATTGATTAAGTTACGAGCTATTCATAATTATGGAATATCCTTGCTGACCCGTACAAAGCATGAATAATACCCGACACTTATCTATGCCTTGTACTAACAACTTATGTGGGTGTAAAAAAATACTTTCGCATGACTGTATTTAACAAAGTAAAATTATCAATCTTATTATCTACAAAGATTAGGACAACAAACAAAAGAATATTGAAAAAGATAATATGTAAATCTACTTATTTTGTGGAATAGCTAATTAATCCTAGTCATATTATATTTACATACCACATACCTAATTACCTGTCAGTACACAAACACATGGTACACCTTGATTCCAAAGTAGCCAAAGCAATGATTACCATTTTTTTCGCGGTCTAGAAACACATTATCCATAGATTGTTAAGGCAACGCGACGGCAACAGGTATTACAAACAAAGTAAGTTTTGCGCCACGCTTAACCGAATTGTCGGCCTGAAGCGCCACGGTCATACATATATACAGACGAAATGTTAATAAGGCGCAAATAAAATTCTAGGTCACAAGTACATGTTCAAACACTTACTCCGGCTATGGACTAGACTTATATACTCAATAAATATATACTAAATTATATATTAAATAATACTAGAAGTGGAGCCGCACTTTGGCTTTCAGGTGAAACATAAAATACCTAGTGGGGATAATTATTGCCGAAAACCCATTAAATTTGCTTGCTGCAAAATTCAACTGCCTCAGGCTCTGGGGTGTTCGGGAAAACGCATATATGCGTTTCGCAATTTCAGGAAGGTACCGTAATTTTAGAGGAACTTAGTTGTATTATGAGTTTATGACGTAAATTATCTTTTGTCAGTTTGCTGGCGCCATGGTGCTAATGTTCATCTTCCAACTATCGGCCTGCATCGCTGGCTACGTGCTGAAAGGAAATACGGTGGCCTTGGTGCAGCAGAACCTTCTCGCCACCATGGACCTGTACGGCCCTAACAAGAGCTACGAAGTCACCAAGCTTTGGGATGAGGTGCAGGCTGATGTAAGTATTCAGTTAACCTTAAAGATATTTTAAGGCATACATTGTAAACAAAGACAGAGGCTGAATAAGGCTTCTTGGAAATGTCCCAAAAGAGTCCCTTTGGATTTAATAAATATTTTTGAGGAGTCAGGACCAAGAGCATGGTCCCGAACGCCACTTAGGAATTAATAATTATGTATCTCTCCCTCTCCGTATTTTTCTCTATCTATATGTCAAACTGATGGCCAGTTATTCTTAGAAAGCTTTATATTTTTATTTCCAGTTCGAGTGTTGTGGTGTCCTGAACGCCAGTGACTGGCTGATCCCGCTCACAACCCAGGAGTCCCAAGGGCTGCCCGTCAGCTGCTGTGGCCACGTCTATGGCACTGTACAGACTCTTAACTGTACTGTAACGGAAGCCTACGCCACGGGGTGCGGCGCAGCCTTCGGTGATTTTGTCCAAGCGCACGCCGCCGCTATAGGCGTGGCCGGCATATTTTTGGTCTTCATGCAGGTTAGTTTAACATGTTGGAGTGAAGGGTTAAGAATCGAATAGGGTTTAGTATTCAGAATCACAGGTGCTGAAACTACACGTCAAAGTAGATTTTAATGAGAGTACAGGACACGGGGCCCTTGTAGATTGATGAGTTAGGGCGGAGATTTATTCTGAAACTATTAGATGCCTGACTGGGAAAATATCACCATTAACTTGACAGACAGATAGACGGACAACAAAGTGATCCTACAAGGGTTCCTTTTATCCTTTTAAGGTACGGAACCCTAAAAAGACTATTTTGCGCTCCTTTTCATCTGGCGACTAAAGCGCCAGCCCTTCTCGCTGTACCCTAGCGCCGGGCTAGTGAGTAACATCAGGCTGGCGAACATTATAGTTACCACATACATATCGCTGGCTGCTTGTTTATCTTTGTTATATCTTTATTATACGTATCTACCTATATACCGTATATAAATATGTTGTTGTCTGATCGATTTTTGTTTTGTTTTTTAGGCACTCGCTGTTGCCGGCGCTTTATGGATGGCGAAAATATCGAGGGAAGAGCGAGGCGCGTACCCTTAAGTTAAAATCGTATTATAGGGATATCATTTAAAAGTATGCTTGATGTTATGTTATGTGAACTATGGAACCAAAAATCATTACAACTGCTAATGGTAAATTAGCAGTTGTAATGATTTCAACTCGGTACCTTTCTTGGTACCTACCTACTCAACTACTTATCACACTTTCAGTAGAATTATTCGTATCACACGAATTGTATATTTAGCTCGTTTGTATATTTATGAAAAATTAAAATATTTAGGTGTTGACGTTTTTCTTGCTTTTGACCCAAGAATAAACTCTAGAGTATCGGCTGTATTATCTTGGATACAAGCGTTATTTGACAGTTTAATACATTTTTTTTTAAGTATTTATAATAACAACTCAATTACTATTACAATGACTAGCAAAAGTAATAAATTTAACGTACCTAGTTAACGTCAAAATTGTGTTACGATATTGTATAATTATTCATTTCTTTACTGTCAAAACTAAATTTAAGTGATGTCAAATCTTTTAGGTAAGTTACTTCTTCGCATATATAATACTATCGTGTTTAACCTGATGTTTTAGGAATAAATAATTATGATTCGTATTTAAATGCTTTTCTTTAACTTACATAATTATTGTTGTACGTACTTATACTTGTACTTTCACTATACAAAAGGATATTATACTTGGTGAAGTTATCCATATCAATCGAAACTCATCTTTACATTTAGTAAAACTTTCGAGTTCCAAAATAATTATTTCAACACTTAGGTAAATACCAAAGTGTTGAAATAACAATAGGTTTGTGCGGTTTGTTTTCTAGTTTCTTCTTCTTCCTAACTATGGCACCCAAACCTCTCCAAGGATTATTTTTTCACAGTGTCGGGCGAGTGTAAGAGAATTATCAACTTTTTCAATATTTACTTTTGTTGAATTAAAATGCCTAGTCTCATTCATGCATTCTAACGCTGAAAAGAGTTTATGGAGACAATCCACAGCAGTAGCAGGTCCCAAAAGGCCTTTTGGTCAGAGATTACCTATTGACCAAAATGGTATATCACTATAACCAATAGCTATATTACAGCATTATTTTCAATTTTCCTATAAAGCAGTTACTAAAAGAAACTTTAATGTACATACTGACACCAAAAAACACGCACAATTTACGAGTCATTGGAAAAATCCTTAGAATAAGGATATCGCTTCGCTTAAAATTCATATCGTTAGGTAACGATTTGGTCACGATATTTAATATTCAAACTTTGAATATCGTAACGTGAATTTTAATTTCAAAGTATCCAAAACGCAGCGTACTCCCTCCCTCTCTAGCCTATGTTATGTGTCAGAGACAAAAATGATGAAATTATGTAGATATCTTAATTCTAAGAGACAATGAGGAAAAAATCAACTTCTCTATTTCATTCCCGCCATAAATTCTGCTTTTTTGAGTTTCTACCAGAAGCTCCTAGAAGCGATACAATGTATTATACATGCCCAATCAAACTAAAATCTGGCTAAAGGTTGTAGTTACCAAACTCAATCATACTCGAAAATAAAAAGTGTGTTTATGCTTTTTACGAATGTGACAACACTGACAGATCATCTGTCAAAATTGTATGTATTGACAGCTGAAACTGGCTGAAACAAAACAACGCACTGAAACGAACAGAAGGTATCTATAGTTACTTGGGGAAAGCCGTAGTCCGGTCCGCATAATTGCAATTTCAATAAGACGTGAGCTTTTTGTTTACAAATTAAATTAGAGCGCCACTGTATTAAGCGCTAGCTAATTAATAAGAAGTCACACCGTTTTTCGAGCCTGTGAAACTTCACATTATAGGCGTTCGATCGAAAACATCGCGGTTCATGCTTAATTTTCTACGTTTCAAGCGACATACCTGGTCCGGTGCGATACGTTATCTTGGCGATAAGAAATAATTCACCTGTAAATTACCTCAGTATTGTGTCGAGTGTCACGTTGAGAGCTTCTTCACGCTATTTTTGTGTTGAAAATGGCGCACAACAGCCAAGATGTGGGCATGAAATGCATTAAATATATGCTGTTGTGTATCACAGCAATTTTTGTGGTAAGTACCTATTTGTATTTGATTGAGTTGTTATTGCGCCACTTTTATTTGCATGCGCCTTATCATATTCATGTCGATCCGCCTTATCAGGGCATTGCTGGCTGTGCCATAAAATATATGTATGTATGCTTAACTTGTAATATACATTGATCATTCAACATTTACAGTATGTATAGGCAGGCAGTATGTTATCTACTCAAGGGAATAGTGTTTTTACCTCCTTGGTCCTATGGTATAATTTTGAATTCAATGTGTAGAATATATAATACTGAAGTAAGGATAGTTATTAATATCAAAAACATGTAAATAAGGCAAATACTGTTTGTTTACTTGTAATAAACCATTTTACAAATCTTTGTGTGACGAAATGCTGCATTGTGTGGTTTTTCCCATAGCAGTACAGCATGGGGTCCTTCAAAAAGGGTGTGCAGAGATATCTGAAGGGTCGCTACTGTAAGCCCTGGTGTTGCAAGCATCCATAGGCTATGCTATGCTTTTGTCACCTTAGTGGTATAAAAACAAGTTATAACATGGGCTGTAATATATCCTATTTCTATGTGGATCAAGTGGAAGGCTAAAGCTAGGGTATAAGAAAATATTTCGTATTTAACATTTTACATAATGAATTTTTTCATCGGGCTTATGTTATTATTCATAGGTGATTTCCTAACTGGTATTTAATTCACAACATGTTTGGTTAAACCTATATTATATACTTCTGTATTGGTAAAGTTTTTGTTGAGACAGTTGGTAATTTAATTAATCTGCTAAATATTCATTAATCTTGTATGCCACCATTGTGGTATAAAAAAAATTGGTTGTTGAATATAATATTATTATGTTCAAGATTAATTAGTCTTTCCAATTATTTTACTCAGTGTCATCTGCTAGTACCTACAACAAAGAATTTTTGGAATGCTGTGAAGAATAGCATTACAACACTAATATAAAATTTATTATTAAAACCATAATCAAGAATTTGAATTCATGATGTATGAGTATTCTTAGCCTTTCCTATCTCCTTATTGTCACATATTAGTTGTGATAGTTGTCTATCGAGTCATCTTTTTCTTTTAATATTGATATTATAAAGAAAAAAAGAAAGAAATTATTTAAAATTTAATAATTTCTAATAAATATTTTAATATAAAAAAAAAAATCTATGTAAAAAAAGTTATCATTAAAATATTTTTTTTATGGTTTATAAATTTATTTTAATGCTTATTTTACATATAAATTTTAGTGTTAATTTTTGATTATTTTAATAATTTGTATTTTTTATTATTTGTATATTTTTAATAATTGTTAATCACAAAGGGTGACACATATTTTACAACAAATTTAGTTAGTTGTCTTAGGGATTTTCTGTGTTTCAACTTAATGTCACTGATAAAAAACCATCAAGTTGAATCATCTTGCTATTTATACTTATACTTTATTGATGAGTCTATAAAACTGTGGCCTGGTTTGTTATTGTATTTAAAAAGAAGTAATAATAATATGTATTATAATAATCCTTGGCCATCATCACACACCACCCAAACTAAGCAAAGCTTGTACTATGGGAGCCAGCAGCTGATACAATACTTTTTTTTTTTTTTGTAAATACATACATATAATACACACCCAGACGCAAGGAAAACATATTTGTCACACATAAACCTCTAGCGTAGCATTCAGGTATACTAACCACTAGACCAGCGGTCTCTACTGGGTATTATGTACTGGGTTTGTGTAAATTTAGTGAAAAACCCATTTATATTGTTTTAAATAGCCTTTCTTAGCGCGTTCGCCCGCGTAGCAATCTATACATCTATACACATAAATAAAATTGAAGTGTATGTTTGTAATGTCAAAATTACAGCTTTTTACGAAATGCATATGAAAGATAACACGTTTCTAATGACAAAAAAGCAATTAATAAAATTATTGTCCGGAACGGCTGGACCGATTTGAACGAGACTTTCACTGGTAGATAGCTGATTTTACTGGGCGTAACATAGGATACTTTGCAACAAAAATTTAACCCATGAAATTGTCAACAAAATTAATTCCACGCGTACGAAGTCGCGGGCACAGCTAGTCTAGCCAACTAGCTAATATAGCCTTATGTTACTCAGTGATAATATACCATTCTGCAAGTGAAGGGATTTTTCAAATCGGTCCAGCTGTTTTTGAGTTTATTTATTACAAAAACTATTAGTATAGATAAGTCTTTGGTCACTAAAGATTTCATTTAGGTAAAAATCATTATTTAATGTCTACTCTATTCTATCCAAGACACATTATTTTGAAGTTTTTTTACACATAAAACCAAAGATAAGCATTGTACAATTAACTGATTTAATCATTTAATAAACCTTGATACGAATATACATGTATTTTGATATACATATCAAAAGATAAAATTGTAATACTGTCTAACTGGCTCATTTGCATGAAAGGAACAAGATCTATTGATAGTTGTTTGAAGAGCTCATTGTTTGAATCATGCGCGTCGCGTTGAAAGATCGTAAACAGAGTAGGTAGGTATAGGTAATATAGGTACATACATATACCCAGTCGATTGTTTCAGTCAAGGCCGACTTTTATATTGATTGGCTATACGTAACATCAACACCCTGGTTGGCAACTCGTTATATCCCTGGTATTGCTAGCGGCTATGCTACCTATAGCATAGCCGCTCGTAACCTATTACGATGACTGGTAAGCTAAGCTGCTAAGGTAAGGTAAGCACCTGAGTGGTATAAAAAAAACTTTGTATATCATCCCTTCTACATCACATAGTCCTCATAAAGATACAACTGATCACCGTCTGTATATTAAAGATCTCCTTTTATTGGGAGCAGTAGAACCCAAAACAATTATACAGCATGAATTTTTCAAGTGGGCGTGGATGGCCAAATCTAAAACTGAGGAATAGCGAAAGTGCTCAATTGAGCTACGGGCCCGATGTTGATGAAAACTAAAACGGCATCATTGAATTTTTTTAAAATCTAAAAACATTGTATTATTATTAAATTCGCTAATAAGGATCGAATTCTGGAAAGTAATGATGTTATGCAAACTTAAGGAAAAGTTATTGTACTTGCAATTGTACCTATCTAACTTAGCAGTTAGGGTTTCGGCCCTTCGTAGGCAACATCCGCTGAAGGCAGAATAGGTGCCTACACATATAACTACACTGCAATCAGCACTCGTTTCAATGACATTATTAGAAATTAACATAAAACATAATAGGTAATTTAACTAACTGTTTCAAATGTACAAAATAATTATGTACTGATGACAAAATGCCTAATATACTTTATTTAACATTATGTGTTAATTGTAATCCAACAGAACAACAGGTTATGAGTCATAAACGAACGGAAACGTTGTTGATAGCTCGCAGCAATCATCGCTTGATAACCGTTTTCCTTTTTGTGATTTTTATTAAAAGGAAAAGGTTTTTCACAATATCTATTAACTTGATCACTAGAAATAACTATGATACAGGCAAGTAAAGTAATACTTGTCTACGACAGGGGTGTGCCTATATGCAATAGGGAAAAAGTCATTGCCTACCTACACTAAAATCAAATACACTTCATTGGTCCATTCCAAATAGCGCGCGCTTCCCCGGCTTCCTGTAACACACTTTCGTCCCTTTTCACGAAATTACTCGCGCATGATGCAGGAAAGTGAGAGGAAATGTGTTAAATTAGCTCAATTTAACACATTTCCTCTAAGATTTTATGTTCATTCCTTTGACTGCAAAGAAAAGAGGCCAGCTTCTGCCGTCAAGCAGTAGTGTGTAGCACTTTACTGTGTGCCGGTTTGAAAGGCATTGTAGTCACATTACTGGGTAAAGAAGACTTATGTATGAAGATCTCGTAGTGACGATTTTACGACTAAAGCTTCTGGATAGAACTGTTGTATAGGCGGTGGCGTCATTTCCTATCAGGGTAACAAATTGCTCGTCTCGTCAATATAATAAAAAAAAGAGCGAGCCTTACAGTAGTTGCATATGACGTTGATGTGTAACTGACATCTGACTACCACCGCGCGCGCACATTGGTCAAATCAAATAGCGCGCGTTTCCCCGCTTTTTGGGTACACACTTCTGTCCCTTTTCACCAAATCACTCCCACAGATTGCTGGAAAGTGAGAAAAAATGTGTTACTACCAAAAAAGTGCCTGTACATAAAATACGTTCCACAAACAAAACTGGAAGTCTTACTAAGAGTACCTATAGAGCAAGCACTAAGAAAAAGACTTTCAAAAATTGAATACAGCGCTCGAATGATGATGAGTATTGAAAAAGGAACCAATATAAGTATCTACTTTTGAAATCGCGGGCTGTTAACATTGACCGAGAAGGCCGAGAAGCATGTTTAGTAGGATCGATATGATATACAAAGCATTCCATCAAGGTGAAGTTGGAATGCGATGCCGAGAGGCAAAAGCAGATTTTTTTATTTACACGAGACTTAAAATCTACAGACACAGAGTACCTTATCTAGTACACTATTCGTTACTAACCAGTAGGGTTTCACGTTAAGTATTGTGAGCCAAATTTGGTCTGATAACATGGAAATTGGTCCGCAAATAGTCGTGACGTCAGTTAATTGGCTCGTCATCGTCGCAGGTAGGTAGATACGTTGCTGCGATAAGAGGAAATAGTTTGGTCGTTACATTAGTATTATCAGAATATATTATTCCATGTAAGTTGTCTCCGTGGTTCAGCGGTATTGAGATTGGCTTGAAGCGTTTGAGGCCTGTGCTTGATCAGGTAGTCCTTAAATAAATTGATTTGGAGTATTGACTCACAATATCCATACTTATATTATAAATACAAAAGTAGCTGATGTGATAGATTATAACCCGGGGAAGGACATCGGCTATATTTGTCTAGAAACACGCGGGCGAAGCCGCCGGTAAAATAAAAGCTAGTTTGTTATAAATGTATGGTAAATATAGAGCCTGGGATTGGAATTAGTATGTTGGAAGATCTGTGATACACTCACTCACCGCCTGCTACATAGCTGCGTAGGGACCTGAAATATTTTCGGTGAGAAGTAGGTGTTGCCTTATTGCATCCAACCCTGCCTTATCTCTATTAGAGGTAATAAATCAGCTACACTTTTCCTAACTTCGTTTATCTAATAGTACAATTTGTGAAGCAAAGGGAAGTAAAGAAACAATGTGAAATATTTGAAACAACAAGTAGAGCCTGAACTAACTACCTATGCCATTATAAGCAACCGTGAAGGTCAAAATGGCGCGGCCACGTTATCAACAATATTGATTTTTTATACTATAAATAGAAACATACAACTGTGTTTGTCACACAGCCACCTACACGGAAATGTGTAGAAGAAGCAAAAGAGGTGTGCAAGTCTAGCGTAAATGACGTTCTATACTGTCTGTGTCATGCTGTCTCACTCTCACACCTGTTATTAGTAAGTAGGCTAGATGATAAGACAAATTGTACTCATTTATATGTGAAATTAGCCTATAAGCTGTTGGTGTGCCAATAAAATATATAAATAAATACCCCGCCCCAAGGGATTTGGCTCTTGGCATGGCGTGACAAGACGTAGAACTTGACACGGTTAAAACCACTGCCGATGGATGAGTCAAGCAATACAAAATATAGGTATAAATTCGTTACAGGAAAATTATTAATATCTTATATTTCCCTTAACTGTTTCGCAGTCTGACCTAATCCAATATGTCTAATTTAATTTATACGAAGCGACTGCCACATGACCTCTGAACAAACTAATACGTGTTAATTAGTTACACCTATTGAATACGTGTAAATATCGTCCTATACATAACACAATTTGACACAAGATAATTGCTGAGCAAAGGCCTCCTTATTAGTTAGTATTAAATAATATAAACGCCGAAACTAACGGCATCTCTCGCCAAACAAATCAAAGTATAACCACCACATTTGTTTATTATATGTTGGCAAAAAAGTCGGTTTATTCCCACTAGTTCAGTTGTACAGTTCACTAGAAACGGAACATATTTTTTGGCTATTCGCAACCTTCACAAAAAAGGATCTATGTTATGTATGACGTCCACTCTAACTAAACAAACCGATCAAGACGGTTGAAAGTAATTTAGACCTTCATAAGTACCTTATTAGGGCCTGACTGAATAAATGATGATGCTCGATAGCAGCTGCGGCGGGTTGCCATACGCCATCGGCAAAGTGGCCCCCCTGTTATTCTGTATTTTTTTTTTGCCAGACTTAACTAGTCACAATATGTTTGTTTCAGTTAACATCAGCGTTGATAATCTCGGTGGGCACAACAGTATTTGCGATCTATCACGATGTATCCTATTTCCTGGAGGACTATTTTACATCGCCGGCGGCCTTCGTCATCGTCATTGGGATCATCATGTTCTTCGTGTCACTGTTCGGATGCATCGGCGCTTTGAAAGAGAGCACCTGCCTAGTCAATATTGTGAGTGTTATTTGATAGATACTACTACACTGTATTTTTTCGTGTTTCTCCAGTTAGTGACGTTTCCAGGGCCCCAGAAGATACCTACGCTGTGCTGGTAATAAGGATAACATATTATGTTTCTAGCGCAGTGAGTCCTCTCCAAAAATATGATTGTTAGAGCGTTGATTATTGCAAGCGTCTATAGACTATACGCCTCTATCAGGGGAGCCGTACGCTTGCTTTCCGCTTCGAATAAAAAGCGCTCGCAATTTCCCAGCGATATCTACTAGTGAGGCAACGCCCTTGACGCGTCAAACCATGTGACCGAGGCAGGAACGACGCGTACCGGGTAGCAAGCGAGCCAGACAGGACCCCGCAGGCATCGGAGGCAGAAGGGCCCTACGCCGCCCTCTTTCACTCCGCGGTGCCCTGTCTGGCGGACTAATTGAATCACTAGTAATTTTTTACATATATGTTTGTAACAAACTAGCGGCCCGCCCCGGCTTCGCACGGGTAGAAATTTATCAAATATTTTGTCTACCCGTTTTTAGACTTTTTCAGGATTTTGTTTAATTTTTTCTCCGTAAGAACCATATCGTACTTCAAGGAACATTCTAAAAAAACAATAAGCGAAATCGGTTCAGCTCCTCTCGAGATTTGGGCTTAGCAACACATCCAGCGATTCATTTTTATAATATAGATAAAAATTTATAAACAGCATCTTGATTTCTTGTTCCTCAGTTCGCGGTGATTCTATCAGTAGTGCTGGTGCTGGAGGTGGCCGCAGCTATCGCGGCGTACAGTCTGCGCGCTCGGGTCCCCGACGTGATGTCTCAGAAGTTGGTAGACGCGCTGCCCCTCTACCAACAGGATCCTGAAGTTCAGGCCGACTTTGACTTTATCCAGAACAGGGTGAGTTGACGATTTTGTTTTCTTAAGAGATTTTGCTCGCGAAATTGTCGGCGTAAATTAAACATAACAAAAATATTTTAAAGAATCTTCTGGATCCCTATCTTTTCCGGTATTAAAAGTAGCCCATGTTCGTCCACTGGGTGCCAGATAACTCCATACCAAAGGAGAAAGGCAGCTAGAATGTGGTATTTTTTTTGTAGTGATTGCTTTGTGTTCTTTGGGGCTGAAAACTTAACCGTCTTCTATGATCCACTATCGGGTCAAAATAACTCTTAATTAAAATGTATATTTGTTTTTTTCTAGCTGAACTGTTGCGGTGTAAACTCGTACCTCGATTGGGGCGACTTCCAGCTCCCTACGGGTATCTCCGTGGCCAACATTACGGTGCCCGACTCGTGCTGCGCGGAGTTTCACTACAGCACCAAAGACGGGGTGGCGGAGGCTGAATGCACCAAACTGTACGCCAACGGCTGCCTACCAAGAGTCATATACCTGGTCTACCAGAGCGCTGGCCTTCTAGGCGCCGGGGCAATGACTATTGCTTTTATTCAGGTAAGGGAAGTTCGTTGGGTTATTGAAGAAATTTAAAATGCACAAGAGGCAAGTGATGTGTGGGTTGTAAGTAAAATACGCTGTATACTCTCTGCCCACCCCGAAAGAGCTCGGTGTGCTCATATGTATGTATACAATGCCACATTGTACATACTTCTTCTTCCTCATAACTATGGCAATCAATCCTGTTCAAAGACATTTTTAGACGTGTTGAGTGTACGAGAATTATCAAGTTTTGCAACATTAACTTGTGTTGCATTAAAATGTCTAGTGTCATGCATTGTAACGCTTATTGAAGTTTATGGAGACTATAACCTATTGACCATAATGATGAATCACTTCACCCGAAAGCCATAAAACAGCATTGTTTCCAATGATCCTAAAAGTCTGTCACTAAATGAAACACATAATGACACCTAAAATACAAACTAAACATTATCGATAAAGCAATTTACAACACACCGCAATAAAATCTCAACCGCACTACCTGATACCCGCCAAAAGATTCCCTATACATAGTTACAGCATGGGGTTCTTCAAGATTTGAAGATATTTTTGAGCGTCGCAACGCGCGATTGATACCCCTGGTGGGCCGCATGCTTGTTTGCCACATTCGTGGTATAAATTAAACATACTTTTTGTCTTGTTCTAGATTATCGGCATAGTATTCTCTTTCTCGCTCGCAACTTCCATCCGTCGCGCTAAGTCGGAGCGAGAGCGCCGTCGCTGGGAGATACAGGAGCGCATGATCAACGCATATACCTCTCTCAACCCTCAGGGCGAGAAGGAAAAGGAGAAAGCACCCGTCCTCTATGTACCTTTCCACGGACAAACCAATGCTTAGAACTAAAGATTGGTTAAGTCATATTAAACGGTAAAAAAAACAGTGTTTGCACATTTTAAAAGTAATATATTGATATATGGTGTTTAATTTCTAGGCATGATATATGGTGTTTAATTTCTAGACAAATATCAGAATAATTCATGTCTTTTTCTTCATGATGGTTGATTTATAACACGTGGTCTACATTAACTCTATAGATCTAATCTTAGCCTATGCGTATACATAGGTATATAGATTTTTATCCTAGTCAAATTCAAAGAGGGCCTTACAACTTGATTTTTAAAATCAGTAATTTAATAAGCCTAGTTTTTTTTACCGTTTAGTTTGGCGATGTCGTTTTGGTGTTCCATTACGATGTTTTAAAGTTACATGATTAAAAAAAATAAAAAATGCTAGAATGTAAAATATTCTAGCCTTTCTTGCTTTCATGAAGTCATTATTTATAATTGACTAAACTAAAATTAACATCCTTTGTGTCAGTGTCTACGTAACTTTAAAACAGTCATTCAGTAGGACTTATTATATGTAAAGTTATAATGTATAAAGATATCACTAAATATGTGTGTTTATACATTTTCATTCTACTTCTTTAATAATTAACTATATCTATATTAATTAATAATGTTATACATAGCAATATTGGAATTAAAAACTTTATAAAAGTGCCTTTTGCTGTGTACTTAATTATGAACATGCGATCTTTTGTACGGTAAAGTATTTGCTATCGAATGCTTTTGAATCGCCGAGTTGAGGTCAGAATTACAAAGCAATATAATTTAAAATGCCTTTTAAGACAATAAAAAACTAACAAAAATTTATATCTTGATGTGTATTAATTAAACTAAGTATAGTATTGTATATGCATTTTTAATTTGTACGTATTGTGATTGTTTTGTCAAAGATTAGTTTAGTGTTAACGCTATAGGGTCCGATGTGGAGTTTAGGATCGGTGGCCGAATTTTAACTTTAGAGTCGAGTGGAATTCGGTCTATTTTAGAATGTGATCAGTTCTACAAAAAGTTACCATGTTTTAGTTGCAGTATTTTATTATTTAAGCATACTTACAAACGATTGAAGAATTATTATTTTAAATATGTTATTATTGGAATATTTAATAAGACAAAGTATTACGAAAGTGATAATTGTAAAATTTTATTTTTATTTAAATATTAGCCTTGTTTTATTTAATTCCTTTGATAATATCTGTTAGATACATAAATAGTCAAAAATTAAATGGAGGCCTTTCTGGGGCCTTGTGACATTTGCGAACAAGATTTTGGACGCAGACAGAACATGAAAATTATCATTAAAACAAATGTTTGGACAAAACATGCATTTTTATGCCACAAGCTCACGGCCAGCCTAGTGGTAAGCGGTTACAATAGCCTATGGACGCTTGCTACACCAGTAGGGGTATCACTCGCGCAATGGCGTCCATGCATTACTTCACACTGCCGTCCATTTCAGTTAAACTGACTTCCTATAGTCATAGCCTGAAATTACAGATATTTGTATCGGCGCAATGTTACTTGCAGTCCGTTGTCAATGTGTTTACACTTAATTTCTTGTTTTGTATTAGTTCTCTCTTCCTACCTACGGCAATCAATCTTCTTCAAGAATTAATTTTGTCAGTGCCAAGTGCAAGAGAATTACCAAGTTCTAAAATCTCAATACAGATTTGTAATCCTTCCATAATTTCTCGGCGTTTCTTTACAACAAATTATAACGAATTTCGTCTTTATTAATTCGCTACTGTAGGGTTTACATATTAAGTACCGAAACTATGCGACCGTTTGTCTAGTGGTTGTGGTAATTCCGGCGAGAATTTAACGCTAGTGCAGCTGCTTCGATTCTCGCACTAGGCAAAACAACAATGCTATGATCATTAACGTTTGTTTATTTATGAGGTAAGAGTCAGTTTTGTTCATTGGGATCTCCCGTGGTTTTTCCCACTGCATTTGGAGCCGCTCGACTGGGGACTGTACCTCCACCTCACAGAAGAACGCAGTGAAATAACACTACTTTGATGTATTGTTGTGTTTCTGCGGTAAATAAGGTTCCCAATGCTCCACGAGGATACGCTGCACTAGTAGTAATGCTGCTAGCACAGTGAGTCCTCATCAACAACCTGGTTGGCAACTCGATAGTAATATCCCGGTATTGCTAGCGGCTATCGGCTACGGTGACTGCTTACCATCAGGTCATCAGGGCCGTATGCTTGTGCGCCACCTTAGTGGTATAAAAACAAACAAAAGGCTTATAAGTATTCCAGTTTGATTATACTTGGTGTTCCATCTATTGACTGGTAGCCTATCCTACAAGCTTTCCTTAGTTTGAGACGGTGCGTTTCGAATTGCGAATTTTTCTTAAAACAAAAATAGCTGTTGATATCTAGACAGAGAGTCGATAACGCCATACTATCGAGAGATAAGAGTGACCCCTTCACAGTGAAAGTGGATGTACTTATGTAAATGTTAGCAAAATTATTTCTTTATGAACAGGAATGCCTTCTCCACTGTTGGGTGAAGCTAGTCCGTGCACGGGTTGCGACAACATTCAGTTCTTTAGAACAAATAATTATGAACCTAAATTAATAGCACGGTACGATTCAAAATTCGATACAAGGCAAACATGTAGGTATGTCTGGCCCGCCTGGTCTGGTTAAGCGGAGACTAGCTCACCCACAGACGCGTGCAAAACTATATGAATCTACGAACAATGTTATTGTTTGTAGATATGAATGTATTACTAGCGCGTTAAAATACCTTATACAATAATTAAGAGGAGTCACTGTGGTGCATGTTGGTAAGGGTATAGGGGTACAAGTCTGCTATCGCATCCTCAATGGTCTCTGGAAATCTTCCTACATGAACAACATTTTATTAGGCTGCAATGTTTTGTAAGAGCCAGAAGCAATATTATTTGGGAATCCCATTGCGCCCAATCACCCTTCAAGTAAGTCGCTTAGCACTCAACTCATGGCTAAAGTTACGGAATACGAACGGATATAAATCTCCAAATTTGTCAAACAAACGTTTGGTATAAATTCAGAGACCACATAGGTATATAAGTTACTAGCGGCCCGCCCCGGCTTCGCACGGGTAGACATTAGTTTCGGAGCATAGACATTTATCAAATATTTTGTCGACCCGTGCGGAGCCGGGGTGGGCAGCTAGTATAATATATATAGCCTATATTACTCAGTGATAATGTAGCTTTCTAACGGTGAAAGAATTTTTGAAATCGGTCCAGCATTTTCGGAGCATATTCAATACAAACCCACAAAATTGCAAATCTTTCCTCTTTATAATATTATTAGTGTAGATTATAATATTAGTGTAGATGTAGGTAAAGCCGGAACCCGCACAGCTGGCCTGACATATCAGTAGAGTATACATAAGTAGGTAGATACAAATGAAATAGAACAACCTTGTTTACTTTCATACAGCAGATAAGCTAAGCAGTTGTACAAGGATTAATAATTATAACGGGCATTATCTGTTAATAGCACCTGAGAATATCACGTTTAAAATCTACCAAAACTCGTCAAAGGCTGTGCCTGTGTGGTTTTACTCACATACACCTTCTATACACATTTAGGTTGGGGTAGTTTTTCATAGTAGAGCTAATCTTTTTCCGGCGACTTCGCACGCGGAGTTATATACTAATATTTAGCCTACAGCGATAATATAGCAAACCAATTATTGGTGAAAGAATTTTCACAATCGATCGGTTTGCGTTTATACATTAAATACCTACTTATCTTTCTTTTCACAATAGGTGTGCAGTTGATCTAAGACTTGTTATGGGTAACTAGGTACATGTAATGGCATGAGTTTTGTATTCAAAACAATGTAGGTAGTAGTAATTAATGTTATTATTAGCTAGAAATGTAGGTATGTAGTTACGTCATACAAATTAAATGAGTTCAGTCCTTTCAACCCGTTCATCTGATTGAAGCCTTTAAACATAAACAAAGTGACACAGTGTTTTGTAGTTGGAAAGAACACGCGAGTGTAAGACAATCGTTATCAGATCCGAAGAGATAACATCGCCATCGACGATTATACAAGCGTCGCATCAGTAGCGAACGGAACGTACTGTCGGATCATTGTTGAGTGCAGTAATGTCGTCCCCAGTGCAACACAATCAAAGGATGAACTTCAATAAAACGGAGAGGGAGTACAACATGAAATCTATTAGATTTCTCTTATTGACTATCACCGCTATGTTCATTGTGAGTATTTTATTTTGGTTATTGGCTGCCACAGAATTAAAGGAGCATTATCTCTGTATATATAACTATGGCTGCGATATATATCTATGCAGGTCTTTGTTGAAAAGATCTATGAACTGTTTTCCCGTAGTCATTTGCCTGTAATTAAGGTCAGTGGAACAAACTCCGTAACACTACTGTGCCAAACCGATAATATTTGGTATCTAGTGTTTAAAGTAGGTAGCGAGGTAGGTGAATAGGCACCTATATATATTTGAGCAAAGTACAATGGCGAGCCCTAATAATCCATTGTTATACTGCGATAATGCATTTCATCATGTTATTATTAATTCAATTGCCACCTGATAGAGGTAGGTAAGTACTTCATATAACTAAGAAGGCCATAAAACAACTTGATACAATTATAGGTTGTAAGCAGTACCTATATTATCTATATTTATATAGCAGTAAGTATATTTCGTGAGATCAAAATGTAATCGGAATCGAAATTTTAACATTTTAAGTTACGAGAATTTACCTTCTGAGATATAAGTAAGTTACCTACCAAAGTATTATTTTAAGATAATCCTTCAAATTGTGAGTAAGTGTAAACACTATAACCTAAACATATCACTATGAGTCATGATCATGTCATATCGTCTGTTAATTTTAATTGATCGATAACTATTTGAACCAACTAAAAATTAACATGTTTAGGACACGGATAAGGTACGTCCATACCTATATAAAATTCTATGAAGATTCCCGCGTAATTTCTGCTTTAAATTCCAAAATAATAAATACTGCCTTTCATCATATATATGAGTGTGACAAAGCATAAGACTGTGGCATACACGCAAACGCGGGCGCATGGCAATTGGCAGCTGCAATGTTAACGCTTAACTAATCCTTTCCTCCTCAAAGTGGACACAACTACGTAGGAGAAAAAAAAACACCCACCAGATACAAAACCATAAATAAAAATATTTAAATGAATCTCATAGGTAAATTAACCATTTATTTTTATTAGGGTCGGCAACGCGCTAGTGATACTCCTGGTGTTGCAAGCGTCCATAGGCCACGGTAACCGCTTACCATCAGACGGGTCGTTTGCTTGTTTGCTTATAAAAAAATTAGATGGAACGTCGTAGCAACAAAAATCGAAGCTATCCCAAGCTGAAAAAAAAATATTTGAACAGCTATTTGTCTAATTCCAGGCTATAGCGGGGCTGATGATAGTAATGGGGATCTCGGTGTACTCGCACTACCACAGCTTCTCGTATTTCTACGAGAGCGCGAAGTCTGGGAGATTCCTCACGCCATCTGTCATGAGCGTTTTCCTCGGATTGGTGCTTTTGGTCGTTTCGTCTTTTGGATTTTTTGGGAGTCTCAAGTTGAGCACCTGTATGGTCAATTTGGTGAGTTTCATGGTATACATTGTACAGGGTACAGGGTTAATTAAGAAAAGTATTTTATGTTTATTGTCCCTACGGTAAAGAAGAACCGAGTTTTCCTTTTTACGAGGGTAAAATTAGCGTCGTTTTCAGGTTGTTAATAACTTGTGGGCTAAAATAGTTTTAAATTCTAAGTTTAAGTTATGGATTAGTACTTCTTATGTAACTTTTGGAAGTTTCAATTTTAGTTTAGTTTAAATTATAGTGTTAAGACCTTCAGTTTTTTTTTTACATAAACCCTTGGTGCTTTACTTTCCTCTTAAGTATTTTACGACGATAGAATTTAGAACAAATCTGAAAATTTTGAACTACCCACAAAACATGTTTTTTTCAGTATGCGTTAATTCTGACTTTGGTGCTGACATTAAAGCTGGTGGTAGTGATCCTGGCCTTTACAATGGATGCCAGCACTGTGATGAACTACATCTACATTCCAGTAGCGGACTACACTGCAGACCCTGAGATTCAGGATGAGATCGACGCCATGCAAACCGCGGTGAGCAATAATCAAGGTTGTTATTCATTATTAACATTTAAGGTTCGGATGGGACACTTTTAACATGTGTAAAAAATACTACTAGTGAGTTAAATTCTTTGACGCGGGAAATGCGGCTGAAGCAAGACCAACGTGTACCGGCTAGCAAGCGAGACAGACGGGACCCACGCAGGCATCGGATTCCCGTATGCCCACCCCCAGGTATTCCCATGGACAGTGACGTTTTTCATAAGGGCACACGGGGCCCCTGCCTAGGGCACCGACCTCACGGGGGCCCCAGAAATCTTAAAAACGTTTCTTTCTGTAAACTTTTCTAAATTGAAATACCTCCGGATATCAGACACTCAATATAAACGTAATTTTTTTAGAGTTACCAAAGGGCCCCCAAATACTTGTGTGCCAAGGGCCCCAGCTTGCAAGAAGTAATCGTAAGTCCTCAAATTCACAGCTTAACTGCTGCGGCGGCAACTCGTACACAGACTACATGGGCATGGATTTCACTGGGAACCACTCGACGGTGGTGATTGCCAAAGAGACGGAGAGCGAGCTCGTCACCATGGTGCTGCCTGCTTCGTGCTGCGTGACCCCTGAGGAGGTGTTCTGCTCGCGGATGTGGTCGAGCGGGTGCAAGGCTGCTCTCGTTTCAGTGCTCATACAGAATGCCACCGTCCTTGGAGTGCTTGGTGTCTCCGTTATGTTTATCAATGTGAGTTGATTTTTTTTATTCAGTTAATGCTCTCTTATGGTACTTATGAATGTTGGACTTAATATACCAGCCCGATTCTTCAAAAATATCGACGTCTTATGCCGCACGAATTTAGTTTTTTATACTAAGTAGGTGGCATGCTAGTGGGCGGCCATTCGGGTCAACGTGTGTTGCCAACGATATTGTTCTCATATGTTGTCTTGCCTGCTAGCACATGAGCGTGGGATACGCTGTGCTAGCAGCTAGCAAGGAGCTCTGAAAACCTTACGCACCATAGAAACGGAACACCTGTCAATTATTATAAGTTATACTATTATTATAATATTCTGCTGTGATCTTCTGTATGGTGAAGGTACAGTCCCAGGTCTTACGTACCTCATAATGTGTAAACTAAATAAATAAGTAAATGACACGTGATTTTTACAGACATAGATAGCTAAGTAAGTCAGTGTGATTCTCTAACTTAAATTTAGAGTTGACCAGACAACTATACAGAATGAACAGCAAACCAAACTACTAAGTACTAACACATTTGAATTTTCAGCTTCTCGGCATAATCTTCGCCCTATTGCTAGCTCGCTCTATCAGAAGGTTGAAGAGCGAGCGCGCTCTCATATCTTGGAAGATCAAGGAAAAAATGATCCTCGCCCGCCAGGCTGAAGAGGCGCAGAAATACAACGAAAAATCGGTTTATATTGGACATCCCGAGTCGAGCGTTGCTTA
The DNA here is from genome assembly GCA_951449985.1 of Falcaria lacertinaria. Classification (NCBI taxonomy): domain Eukaryota; kingdom Metazoa; phylum Arthropoda; class Insecta; order Lepidoptera; family Drepanidae; genus Falcaria; species Falcaria lacertinaria. Next base: position 2,214,064 of record OX602111.1, read on the forward strand.
AGGAGTAGTTTTATAAGGTAATTTTTAGCGGACTTTTGAGTCGGTTGAAAAATACACAGTACGTGCCGAACTTACAGCCGATCTGAACGGGCCGTAACCGCTTTGGATCAAATATAATGATAACCAACAAAAACACCGTTAGACCAATTTTATTAAATTAACCCCGAATACATGAAATCATGCAGTTTAAAAAGTGTTTATTTCGTAATCTAGTTAGTAAAATGTATTACCTGTAAAAAACCGTAACTTAATTTTATTTTATAAAACTAGCGTTATTCATATAAGTTAAACAACTACAAAACACAAATACATTTGAATTTTTTTATGTATTTCCTTCCTTCTTCTTGAATAACTATCTATTTTAAAAAACCGCATCAAAAGCCGTTGCGTACTTTTAAAGATCTAAGCATATATATGGCGATTTGGGATCTCCGTGGGTTTTTATAAGTAATCCGTGACCGCTACTTTGTGTAGGTAATTCTGCGTTTTCTACTCCATATGAATTAATTATTCTATCAGTCGACTTTTAACTCAAGAACATTCTTGATTGTTTTATAAAATTTTATAACATAACTCAATATACTAATGCATGTGATATGATTAAATCCGTGACAAGTAGCATATTTTCTTTTATTCTATACTAGCTTTTCCCCGCGGCTTCACCCGCGTGTTTCTAGATAAAGATAGCCAATGTCCTTCCCCAGGTTATAATCTATCTCATTGCCAAATTTCATTACGATCCGTTCAGCCATTTAGTCGTGAAAAGGTAGCTAATAAACAGAGTTACTTTCGCATTTATAATATCAGTATGGATTTTATACCTTATTGAGTGTCAAATAAATTCTTATGTCGTGATGTATGTATTGTAGGTATGTGCTGCGGTACCTTATCCATCGCCACTCTTGATGAATTATGAATACTTCTTATCATCCATTACTTTATCCACAATGATTAATGTACTGATACCAATTGATAGTGATGGTGTAAATATGTAAATTTTCAGTATTGTCTGACATACTTTGTAAATAAAATATATATTCTTTATTTTTCCTACTATCCCGTTTTTATTTAACCTAGTATATTTTTATTTTTATTTTACACTTTGTACATTGTAGTTCATCTTCCTATGGTATACATATATTCTATATTACTAAGCATTTGTTTGGTACAAGATCATCTAACAGTACACTGGTTTCTTAAAGAGTGAAATAGCACTCTATACTCTCTGCCTACTCCATGAGGGACTTGGTGTAATGATAAGTACAGAATTAATTTACTCTTCAATAAAATGGGTCAAAAGGATAGGATAGCAATTAATTTGGGTCTATAAAGGCCTAATCATTAACTGGGGCCAACAATACTACAGAAAAAGGTTTTAATTTATCAGCAAAGAATGATCAAAAGACTCTTTTATTCATTCTACTTTAATACCGTTACTACAAGAACTCGTAATTGTATGGTCAAAGAATTGTTTAGCTTTCATCCTGATTTCTCCACCTATGTCCTGATGCGGTCCGTTGTTCATATAAGGAGGAGTAAATTCTCTGTATGCAATACACACCCTGCGTGAATTGATGTCCTCTCTCAAAACACAGTGCTCCCAATGGTAGCGGGGTTCTCCATAAATTACCAAGAGTGATCTCCTGAAAAGATGAATATCAGATTAGTGAAGTTATGAAGTAATGTAAAAGTAGTGAAGTATATAAATTTTTTTACTCTTTAATATTCTTTAAGGTGTGAGTGATAATCCTTGTGTTGCAAGCATTTATATGCTATGATAAGCAATTACCATCAAGTGTGTCATATGCTTGTATGCTAACTTAGTGGTATGAAAACAACTTCACAAGATACTATGTAAAAGATTAATTATAGTGTTGTTCAGTGCAAATATGCACATGCATATGGCACTCAACATGCAATAATATAGTTTAACATAAATTTATGCAATGGCACATTGATTTAAAATTGCAATGGCAGTAAGAAGATGCAACGCAGAAAGGATGTTGGATAAAATATAATTACCTAGGCATTGGTATTCTAATAATAGCATCTATGTTGGCATTTGGTTTGCTGAATTCATAAGCAGTTTGGTCTACATTATGATGAATAAGCTCTCCCTTCAAGTTCACTAGTGGCTCATACTCTTTCGTACAAAGCAGGTTGTATCTCTTCACATCACCAAGGTATGGTGTCATAGTGAGCACAGAATCCGATAAACAGTTTACAGTAACTATTCTCTCGCCCCATATCCAACAGTCGTCTATATGCGGGTCGATTGAAGCCCCTTTACTCGGATCATATTCCAATGAGCATTGTTCGATTACTTCATAATTTTTCAGCAAATCTACACTCTCAAACCTGGTCTGCAAGTATTTAGAATATTCTGGAAACCCTTTAAAGTTGCCGGCGACTACTTTTTTCTTTTTAAAATTGGTCTTTGGACCGAAATTTTGCTTGCGGCGTCCGCTCTGAGAAATATCCCAGGGCGTCTCATCGATGTACTTCATAAGCACTGTCTCCTCTTCTTCAGATATATAATCGAGTTGTATGTAAACACCAGGGTAATCTATTGAATCCCCTTCGTGGTTTGGGTGTTGTTTGTACAAATTCATATCCCAACCTTTCCATGCTTTGTTACAAAATGGGCAGTAAACATAACCTTTACTTTCCTCTAAAGATAGCTGCAAGTTCGTCTTTTCAGCTCCATACTGAGTCTCGCATATCAGGCATGTTCTGCATCCCTTGCAACCACAGGGACGAGGCTTATTCATGTTCCGTGTTGTATTAACTTTATTAATAAATCATATTTGCTTTTTTGTCTTTGTGCTCGAACAGTAAACATGACGATTCACGAATTGAGTTTTGCTTTGGCTTTGACTGACAGTAGCAGCTGTGACAGTGACACATTGGTCATGCATGACATTTAATGTAACACGTACAGTTATGGACATAGGTCCTTAGGCAAATATATAACTTTATTCGATATTTGATTTTAAGGGAGCATAACTTACTTACGTTTATAAAATCTAATTAAGATTGTGGATGAAAGTTTGGAAGGGAGAGAGTGGGTAAGTTTAAATAAAAAGCAAGCAAGATGTAAAAACAGTATTTTATTACGTACGAAATTCGAACAAAAGTTATGACCTTATTTTCAAATGAATAAAATAAAATATACAGGACATTGTTCTAAGTGACTGCTATTTTATTTTCCGATGTGAGTACTTAAGCTTAGGACTGTAATAATAGTAATAAATACCTTTATAGTTATCTGGTAGATTTGCTATTAGTTAACTAACATGTGGTTTTATTTAACGAATCCGTATTATGTGGTCAATTAGATTGTTTAACTACATAATACATTAATTATAAATAGTATGAAATACCTAATATAAGCACGATAATGTAGACGCATGTGAAGTATTAATTGAATATTAGAAATATCGTGATTTCTTACATATATTTTGTGTGAAATAATTACCTAGGCCCGGATGAGAAACAAAATAGTTACCTATGTACTGTATGTACTTAATTAACTCTTTGACTATTTAACTGTAACTGTGAGGTACCTACAATAAAACATTAGAAGATAAAAAAAGGAGAACATGTTTTTGTTTGGTTAAAAAAAAAATTACAGTTATTACGGTATACGGGCCTAAATTTAGCCTTCATTAATATGAATACAATTACAATAACAGTGGCCTGCCACTTTCTGGAAGTCCTCGAGTCGTATTAAATTGTTATTAAATGAGTATGCAAAAAAACCTCTTGAATACATATTCTTGTCTCTTGTTTATTTTTCTTGGGCCCTTACTCAGATTATTAACGAGAAAAGTAGCTAATGTTTCAGACGAAATTGCTCACTATATTGTTTTAACTATAAACTATTAAATACTTAGTACTAATGTATAATTTTTCGTGAAATTGTGAGTAAATATAGTGTCAAGTAACGTATCTTTAAGGGAATTAAAAGCCTGAGCACCAATCATTTAACAATCCCACCAACATACTTCTCTATCTCAATCTAGATATTCATTCGTTCCGTTCAATACTCCTTTTCCAAATCAATTATTATAAATTGTGAGATTCCTAAGCACCTACTCTTAATTAGCAAATAATGGCAGTGTATCATTTCAAAACCTAATTAAAAATTTTTGGTTTTTAATGATTAATTTACGATTTAGATTAAACTAAGAATGTGAAACTCGTTCTGTCGTCATTGTATAGAGCGACTGAAAAATCTGTCACTTTCAAAAGGAATCCTCGTGTCGTGTAGAATTTGCACCGGATTCTGTGTATCAATTAAGCTCCAAGAATATCCTTCCGGGTAGTTCAATCGAGCTCTTCAAAGTCGAGGACCTTGAAGGTGGGGTTTGTAAGTGCGAGGGGCGGGGAGGGCGTGGGCGGTGCTACCACGACCGCAGGCGGCCGCAGCCTCGCATCGTGATGCTAATCATCCACCAGCTCCCACAGCATAAGCGCTGCGTCGGAGCCCCCTGCGCTCACCATACACCGGTCGTTGAATAAAAACCTAGCGCTATAAACAGCACCGCTGTATACTTTCATCTCGTTGTATTCTGCCTTAGGACTAGCGCATGGATATCTGAAAAAAAAACACATGTATTTTTGTCTATGATCCTTCGAGGAAACTGATAACTGTCAAGAAAATTCACAGACCTAAGTTTTTCTCGGCGGGAATCAAGTTGTGTGTTTTTTCAGTGTCATTACTTTTTAAAGTGATCGCAATGTTACCTATATGATGCCAGTTATATATTATATGTGTATATATGTATCACTCGCCTTTTACACATAAAAGGCGAGTGATTGTTAGTGTCGGTGTTATTTTGTGCAGTTAACATTCATTTAGTGAGGAAATAATGCTCTCATATGACTTTTAGGTGAAGCGAATTGTTGTTGAGGTAAGTGGAAGAATAAATTACAATTTAAAACACGCTTCAAATGTATTTATCCTGATGATTCTTGTCAGAATACTAAGATAAAGTTAGGAAATTATTGTGTTGTCATCGGTCCTTAATACGTGTCGAACAGATTTGGTACGTTTTCAACCGATCCAAAAGTCAACTTCAACTTCTTTATGAAAGGGTTGCTACAATTTCGCCAATGTTCTGTCTTGAAGTTGGCGAAGTTGAAACATTCCGTTACATTGATAGGTACATACAATATACATATTGGTAAAGGGTGAAGGTAATGAAGTCGTATTAAAAAGAGATTGTAATCACCTGAACAAACGCAAATATCCATCGGCATCGCCGCTGGCTAACAGATCATGGGCAGCTGACCGACTTGCAGTGGAAATTAGTGTCGTCATCGGGTAGAACCGATTGTTCCACATTCCTGCAACATACATTTAGGTTAGAAACATACGGTCGCGAATCTCGACTTAGAACTATATTTGAACATTTTTCGACTACGTATTCGAAAACGTAACTCGCGAAATGACAATAAAGTCATACTAATTTTTAGTTCCATTTTTCAGCGGCGCGGCTCTGTTAATTTTCCCATACAAAAGCTGTCGTAAGCGATACGAATACCTAGTCGAAAGTTGTTTATGCAAATACTCAAGACGTTGTAACCAAAATTAATGCCGCGCATACAAAGTCGCGGACAGCTAGATTTTTATGTGTAGTTAGTTTTATTATTATTTTAGTTTATTTGTTCGTAATTTATTTATTTATCTAAAACTACAAGAAAAAAAATATAAAAAATTGAAATAAATAAAACACTTGTCCCAAATCGCTGTCACGCGGGAGGGTACCAAGAAGGCTGGCAGCATTGCCCCGCTGTATGGCAATGCTGATCCTTTGCGCAAAATAGGTTCCAGCCTTCTTGACACCGGAGGCCTCAATCAAACGTCGCGAGACCTCCTTGTACAGCAGATGAGCCTCTGGACCCCATGGCCCCAGAGTCTCCACCGCAGGGTCTCCTGTGTGGTAAAGTTCTTGAAATCAACGGAAGCTTACCTGATACTAGGAAGCCTACAGTGGAATTGTATGTGGACCATTTTACATCTTTCATCGCTATTGGACTCTTCTCTGGCGACAGTGACTTAACATCCCCTGAGAGAGAAATGGTCAGTCAGTAATGTTTCAAACAACATTAACATTAAAAATCTTGTCTGATCTTTCAAACTACCTTTAAGTAATGTTTTATACATAACCAGATAACTAGACCAAATGAACTTAGTATATGATCTACTTTGAGATCAAACGAAGCCGGGTCTTTTAATAGTAGGTTGTTATACAAGGTGCTAAAGTGACCCATTGTATTCGAGGTAGTTTGATATAGAGGTAAATAGAAACCGAGTTACAATGGGTTTTAGCGCCGTGTGTAACACTCTGCTTTTCACTACGAATACGAAAAAAAAATCCAGAAATAAATTATGGTCATCAATTCAATTTGTAATTAGATAAAAAATTGTAAAGATTTCGCGCCAATGACTTTTTATTTCTTCTGTAGCCCTAACGCAATGCACGTATTCCTCCGAAGAAATCACCAATTTGATAGCTGAATTTTCAAAAATTAACAGGTGACGAAAATAATCTTATCTATTCTTAAACATTACTCTTTCTTTCTGTGCTAAACTTACAGAACGCCAAATCGTAATCAGCGGTAACAGTCTGCAAGTAGTTTCCATCGAGACTCCAGTCGAGTTGCATCAGCGGCTGAGCTCCGCGAATTTTATTAGACTTCTTGTACGAGAAGCCATCTCTAGACACACGGAACAGGTAAATGCTTCCATTCTGTGATCCTATGGCTAGGACGTCGCCAGCTGGAACAAGAACCACTATATAGTAGCCTATACCTACCTAAAGTTAAATATATTTCACAGTATGGAATTTATTATTCCTGCTTAGCTTTTAGTAAGAGCTTTTAGTAATTGTGAAGATGAAAAGTCAGTCGATAAAAAATATTACTAGACACCGTTCGGTTCCGTAAACGAAATTTCTTGATTATGAGTTGGTATTTTTATTTTTCTTTTTAGCTAATGGTGATATGCTAAGAACTTAGTAATTTTGCTAGTCACTTGTGTGGTGAAGATAGTTAACGAACTATTCATAAAATTGGTGACAAATTGACAACTTTAAAAGTTGCGAAAACTTTTAACTAGACTACTCTACTAGTACTACTACACTACTAGGCGCTCCATTTTTCATCATAAATCGCCATAGTCACGCTGGTATGGCATTTGGCCTGGGGTCGATGTAGGTACAATGAACGACAGCATCTAAATCATCTTACCAGAATTATACTGCAGGCAATTGAGAGGAGATCCGCAAACTCTTAAAGTGGCGACGTGCGCACCAGCGTCGGCATTTAGAATCACTAAATGACCTTCGGTGCTCCCTGCCGCTAGGGCGCCCCCTCCAGGGTGCCATGCTAGGGAAACACATTCATAGCCCACCTGAAACATATCACCCCTAACTATTATCTCCATATGTAAAAAAGAAGGGTAGATTACATTTATATCAGAGGTAAGGTACAACGCGATCTCTTTTAAAATCAAAGATGGCCGAATTGGGTCAGCAATGGACAACAACTGTCTTGCATTTGTTATCGAGACAGAGGCTACTCATTAAAAATACATATAAAAGAACTTAAAAGACACTAACATATGTTTTATTAAGCAAAGGTACCTGAGTTACCTCTCCCATATACTCGTCGGATAAAAAAAAGATACTTATAATACATACCAAATACTTAGCATCAAGGAAAATATACATTGATGTATGCCCTAACTTAATCTTCTGTCAAGCCTTCTAACCACTGGACCAACTGTATCGTCATTACCTCGCCTAACTGAGTAGTAATTGCGTTTTTGTGCCGACAGAAGGTTCATTCCATGTGATCCGAGATCGAGTTCAGCAAAGCATTAATTATATTATAGCGTTGCATGCATCCATAGACAGTAACTGCTAACCATATGCTTGTTTTCCACCTTGGTATAAGAAAAACCTAATAATACAGTTAAGAAGATTTTTTATACATACCTGAGTCGCAAATATCAACTTGTGTCCTTTCCATAGAGCTATATTCTTGTCGTGACCAGCTGTGGCGAACATCTCATCGTCTGGGTGTACAGCCAAGCCTATGAGCTGCTTGTGATGACCGAACACCACCTGTAATATTGACGTCCCATTTAAATTAGTCGGTCGGTCAATTTTTATACATTAATTTTAGTCAATATTTAAAAAAATCTAAATTATATATGAACTTTTTAAGTCCACTAAGATAAAAACAGACAGACAGACAGACGGACAACAAAGTGATCCTATAAGTTCTTTTTTTATAGGTTCCTTTTAAGGTACGGAACCCTAAAAAACTATTATTATGTGTGCGTCGTAAAATATGTTTTTATTGTAGGTATTTGAATTTAACATTAATAAATATGCAATGAACTTTGTGATAAAACAAATTTAACAAAGACATATGTATAAGTACGATTCTTATAATTTTTAGAGCTAGGTAAATATTCGTACTTGATTGAATCTCCTTTGTAGTGATCCTTCCATGATATTGTTCTTGGTAGTGCCGATGTATAAATTGCCATCATTTCTGCCTGGCCGTTGAGGGTAAATACTGCGCACACCACCAGCAGACTCTGGTAACTGAGAATTAAAAAAAACAATATGCCCTTGAACGATTTCTTTAAGCAATTCGCTAGTCGCCGTGATTTACGTTACGTTACGTTCATGATGGCAGTGAAGAGATTTTGACAGTTTTGGCAACGCGCCAGTGATATTTCCTGGTTACAGCAACCACCTACCATTAGCGGGGCATACGCTTGGCTTGCTAATTTAATGAATAATTATACCTTTTTTTTTCAAATAAATTGACGAGACGAGCAACTCGTCGCCTGTTGGTAAGCTTCGCACCCGCTCATGCAACGACCGTCAAGAAGTTAAGTCCCACGTGGTACCTACTGCACTGGGCTTTACAATTTACTGACCTATTAGTTCATCAGTGTTCTTCGCCCAGTAACTTCGCTAGCTTCAGTGCCCTTCAAACCTACATGTTAACCAAAGTGATCTATATTAACCTTAGTTTCAGTAATCCTCTTGTAGTTTTGTAATGAGTCCCAAGCAGCAACTTTCCTGTCTTTCTCTCCTCCCGAGATTAATGTCCCTTCAGATAGCATCACTAGCGAGCTGATGCCTTTTATGTGAGCCTAAAAAAGTAACAGTTAAGTAACTTGTGACAACATGTTTCATTAATTTACCACGACCAATATAAAAAAGCCAGGTAATACAAAGATAATTCAAACGCTACGGACTGCCGGAAGAAGTGAAACTTAATACTTTGGAACAATAAGTGACATTAGTATCCAAGAAATTAAAAAACGCTTCTAGTATGTCGCATGTCGGTGACGCAAACCTATAAGTTTTTGCCCCTTTTTGCCCCGTGCCCTTCATTAGCCGTGTCACGTGGCTAATGAGGGTTTCACTTAAAACATGTTTACCTCAAATTCCATTCGCACAAAGTACGCTCCATCACTGTCTACGCTGTAAATGGTGATAAACCCATCACTATCAGCCGTCACCACATCGCCATCTTGTTCAAACTGCAGAGCCGTTACGTGAGTACGAGAGGGCTACAAGATAAAATAAAGTTAGTATCGTAAGTAAGTAAGTCAGTATAATGAATTTCCTAAATGATTAAAGGTTTATTGTGGAATTAAAAAGAGATTAGGTAGTACTTTTTTAATGAATCGTACATTCTATTTTAGAAGAATTATGTCTTTTTTTCATCTGTTCTTTTTAATTTTATTATTATAATTCGCCTGATCACAATATTTTTTACCGGTTTGATAATGTCTGTGCGTTCGAAAAATCCATCTTTTCTGCGATTCCAAAAAGCCAGATGTCCTTTTCCGTGTGTGATAAGTAAATTGTCGTCGAGTGGATGGAAGGCGGCGCCGGTCAACTCTTCTTGTAAGGTCTGTAAATAAGAAAAAGAATTTGATAATTTGTCAAAATAAGTAGTAAGTACTCTACACCAAAAAATATACTTATATGCCTCTTTTTTGTCAAACAAGCAAATAAGTACACTTTCCTAAATGTAATGGGACGCTCAGAATGTTGTGTACGATGAAAATCTATTATAGATATTTCCTTTACACTTTTTTTATCAAGCCTGTAACATAATTCGTAAAACTTTAATGGAATTTAAATAAAGCTGTCAGTCAAAATTGCATAGCCGGCAATCGGTAGTCCAGTGTATCGAATTCTGTTGGGTCGGTAGTACTCATGAACAAAGCGCTGCGACCGTCGGAAAATACGGAGCGTTCGCGTGACTGATAAGTTTCTGTTAAGTCCGCACTAGGAAGCGACTCGGGGTGCGCGTCAATCAAACTCACTAGCTATTTGCACACTGATTTATTGCGATAGGGAACCCGCCGTGCGGGGGGTGGCGGGACGCAGCCCGCGCGCTCACGCATACATAACAGTTTCGTATTTACCTAAGTATTTGGTCACCTTATAATATTAAATTTTAGAATCGTTTATAAATATATTACAAATATTTACTTAAAACGAAAAAAAAAACTAACCTACTATAAACAATTAAAATAATTAAAATAAATAAAACACTTGTCCCAAATCGCTGTCACGCGGGAGGGTGCCAAGAAGGCTGGCAGCATTGCCCCGCTGTATGGAAATGCTGATCCTTTGCGCAAAATATGTTCCAGCCTTCTTGTCACCGGAGGCCTCAATCAAACGTCGCGAGACCTCCTTGTACAGCAGATGAGCCTCTTGACCCCATGGCCCCAGGGTCTCCACCGCAAACACAGCAAATATGTAGCCCCTTCCGAGGCACACATACTTGCTGCGTTTGAGGCTCTCCTGTTGTACAGCAGCGGCACCGGCCGCAGTCGAAGTGCCCGGGAGATGGGACGGCGCCAGAGTAACGCAAGTAGCGTCCCATACCAGGGGCCGCCCCCGACTCCAAGGCACTAACGACATTCCGTCTGGCCTCTTACCGTCATCTCGACTCAGACCCACCGGCTCCAACACTGCTGGTACTCCAGCTGTAGTTAGAGCTCGGCGGATCAAATCGTTTAAGGCGGAATGTCGAGACATGCGGCCAGCACTTCTGCTGCAGGAAAGGCCATGGTACAATTGAATACTATTTCGAATAGGGATATTTGATTATAGTAAGAGGTTTTACGTGTTTTTGATATCGTTACGTATTTTGATAAATAATGTGAAAAATTACAGTGCTGTGCAAAAAGTTACATAGCTCGTAGACGATTTCGTAGACAATGTATTGTGCTGCCGTAGCGCTACGTATATGCGTAGCTTTGGCGTAGCAACAGAATTGACAGTCATAGAATCGCGATTCCATCCGTTCTAATATCTTAAACCTCAATTAGGTATGTAAGTACCTTTGCTAATTTTCAATAAAATCTATTAACTATAGCTGTGAATAGTAATAGAAAAATTGAAAATTTTCTCAGCCTCAGGCACGAAGAGTAACGCGATTGGAACCGAACGAGGCATGTCATGTTTTTTTTTCATATTTGGCATAAGCCAACAACATATTATTGACAGATAGGATGAGCCCAATACATTTGATATACTTATTGAAGTAGTATTGTCTGTAACACTCGTCTCGATAAGCGATAAGGAACGTGGTGTAGGTAAGCAAATAAGTTCAAGTAGTAGCGTTAAGGTTAAATAAAGGTCTTTTTAAAAATTGTTCATACTGAAAATGAAAATAATTTCTTATATAACACCGTTAATTAAACGTGCCGTTATAAACGAACATTTTCGTATTTGCATAGCGTTTCGTTTTTACGGCGAGACGAAAACAATGTAGATATGCAGTTAGGTTTCCGTTACATTTTTATTGCTGCAAGCATATCGCGTTGGTTATGGTGACACAGAATTTTTATGTTTCGTTATCGAGTGTAGCTATCGCGACATCTTAATATATGCAAGGACCTTGATAGATTCAAGGCAGTGGTTTAGCTGTGCAGCATAATGATATTTTATGAAAGTATAGAAAAAAAATGGGTTGGAAATTAAGAATTTAGAAATCAAGGCTTAATCGAAATGAATTGAAATTTATTATTAAAATAAATGATGTTACGTATTTAACAATTTTATATCAAATCTAATAATATTTATGTAGTCAGAGTAATTTTCTTGTTGAGCTTTTGTCAGTTTGAAATATTAACAGAATTGGACCCGAATATGTCAACAAACTCTCTGCATGTTAAATGAACTACGAATATACAGTAACGAATACTTACAGCGACTTTTCCCAGTAAATGGCCCCATTGCCACTGCCACACTGAAAGAATGCTTTCACGTCCTGCGTCCACTGCTAGAACATAACTGCCTCCATTCTACAAAAAACAATACATTCTTGAATAGCTTTGAATAAAAACATACGATATAATTTACGCTGCATTTTACTTACATTATAATAATTTTAGGGATCTTTGTACATTTGACGAAGATCGAAGTAGATTTGTATTATTATGAAATTATAAGATTGCTATTGATTGAGGAAGTCTAAATGAAGTTAGTGTTGAAATATATTGTGCTCGGTGTACTTACTTGCTGAAGATATTAGGATAATTATTTTAGACCGTTTTCTACTTTCAATCAAATTTTTCAGTCAGTGGTTTTTGATTGCAATTGATTTGCATGAAATAGTTTAATTAAACAAGCTGCAAGGACTTACCAGTTGTGAAAAAGCGACAGCGGATACACCAGTTTCAAACTCTGCCATGCCGAAGACATGTAGTGTTTGTAAAGTGTCTGTGCTCCAGATCCTAACGTGCGCTTGCGCACGGCGCCCGCGACCAGCGCGCTGACCGCTCGCTACTAGCTCTCGAGATGGGTGGAGTTCCATGCTGTAGGAAAAGGCACATTTTACATTCCATCCTACGACTTGGAATACAGTATAAATACCTTTATACTTAGAGAGAAAAGAAAGAGAACAAGTATTAATAAAAATAATGTTCGAATATTATTATCGCGCAGCGCCATTTGGTAAAGTTTGTATTATCAATAATTTAATACTTTTTGTACAATGAAAGACAAATGTTCATCACACCAATGCGTGACACCCAGCCCCAGCTAAGCAGTCTGGCTCATCAACTGTTAATATTGAGTACTTTTCTTAGGCATATTCATGTTAATGTTGGGAAAAGAAGTACGGTTATACTATACCACTGTATATCTTCAGTATGTCCAATGTAATGTCGCTGGGACTCTTCGTCTCTGTCGTACATGACGGCCACAGCGGCGACGTAGTAGAGCAGCTCTCCCGTCGGTAGCACCCACAAGTTGCGGCGGGAGTCCGAGCCGCGGTAGCCGTATCTATAAAGGATTATGATGTTTGAGTATTTGACACGTCAAGTACCTAATCTTGCCGGAGCCTCCCTCCCTATTTTGAAATAAAAATTTCAATCGCTATGACGACATATGATTTTAAATAATAATTACAAATTCATTCGCCTGTCAACGTGCATTGTCAATGTAGTGTGGCAACAAGACCAACTTTCGTCGTTATACTATGGTATGGTTCTCGCTATGAGTGGCGTACTTTTGGACCGCTATTAAAGCTGTAATCATTATCTAGTTCATATAAATCAAGATAAGTTTGGCTTTGAAGCAATTCTAGATGATAGTTCATACTTTAATGGGCATTATTTTTTAACACAAAGGCCTATATACTTTTTATCTCGGTAAAATTTTGGTTCCTATGGGAGACTAAACTCAACGCGGACGAAGTCGTATGTAGAAGCTAGTAGTTTATACTTACACCCAATCAAGTTGTAGTTTCTTATCCGGTGGAGTGTTGTCGATGGGAGCGTGATGTATAGGCGGGTAGAAGGTGCGCCGGAGTCCTCTAATCGTAACACGAATCGGCTCTTCCTTTAGTACTTCGAGAAGAGTGTAATCTACGCATACAACGAAAAACAAAAAATTCTTGACTTTATATTATGTGTTAGGAAATCACAAATTGACTTATTTCATAATGGTATCTATAGCCTCAGAGTAGACAATATACTGCGCTATATTAGTTACATGCCATACGATTATTATTTTATTACGTCATTTTTTTGTGCAGTATCGGCATTCGGATAGTTAAGGTATTTGTGGATAGTTATAACTTTAGAGTACATACCGGAATTGCGAACGATTTCTCCCTCAGGTGCGTAAAGCACTCTAGGCCGACTTTTGCTCCGAGCTCGTCTCCCGCGCACGTCTTCTGTTATGGGAACCGCAGCTACGTTTGCTCTTGACCGAGACCTACAGAGGGACGTCATATGTTATTTTATTGGGATATTAATAAACAAAACAAGCGTGCCGTGCAGTACTTAGACGCATATTGATGTGTACCAACAACAACTCTGTCTCTTCTTTGTGCCGCTAGGACTTAAACAAAAGTCGTAAAGTTTAGCGACAAGCTCTCTAAATTGGAAACACTGTTCCCTGGCTACCTGTAATGAATTTTCGTCCGATTTCACGAAACGAGAGGAAGATGTTTCACACCAGTCATATCAAACATTTACAAGAAATAAACAATACTATACTAGTATGAATGGAAGAAGATCTGTGGCAGGTCACGGTCCAGCGATCGAGGTTAAGTTAATTGACCACTCACTATAATGATGATTGAAGGATTGATAGTAAATGATTTATGTAAAACATTTTTTTCCTTCTTGCTCTTTCTTCAATTATCTTAATAAAATATCTCATATAAGAAAGTAACTTAAATAGCTAAACCCCTTAGTACCTTCTGATGGGCGATTCAATAGGCAATGGCGCACTGACACCTGGGCTCAAAGCCGGGGGCACCATCACTGATCCTAAATAGAAAGTTTCCACGTCTGCAAACTCATTCCGTAGTTGAGAAAAACTCCGCACCTGTTTGTGATAACAAGAGGGTTATTTATAAACTTACTACACTGGCTCGAAGGACCAAAGCAGTATAAATTAAAATAAACGATGTGTTTTTTACCTCCTGTCCTGTAATTGTGTACATTCTTTTTGCACCACTCATTTTGAGAACTTGTCCCAAATCTTCCAAAACTTCTTCAAACGGTTGTGTTGTTCGTAAGTTTAACAAAACACGACACTGTAACAATTACATCCCTAAATTAAAAAAATAAATAAAATATTAGTTATTGTATGAAACGAAATTGACGAAATATGGATAGTTCTATGTAGATACTGAAGGCACCATTTACTCAATAGGAATTACAAGGTCTTAGACAAATTTTGCGCAGAATTGCCGACCAATCGAAATCGTTGGCACTCACGATCGCTTAGCAGCCAAGGTCTTTGCATTGAAAGCGTCTTATTACAAGTGAGTCGGTATTATGTACGATAACCAAAATATAGCTTAGAAAAGTATAAGGTTGCAATAGTTTTAATAGAAACAACTTCACCGTATCAAGCCATTAAAAATTAAATAGGTTTTAGTTTCATACATTTTAGAAGTAATTTCTACAATAACGAATAATCTCCATAATGTAGAAGCGTTATATATGCTGTGAATATTAATTAAATTCGATCATAACAATTTATACCTATATTAAAATATTACTCATGAAAATTTCGTATAATAAAAAAATGTATAGCGTCCAAAATTATATGATCGCATCGGTGAAATCTTTTACCCCGTATTTGTTGGTATATAAGTAAAAGAGATGTCATTAAATGTATTTAATAGTAGATTATCCGTCAGGTCGTTATTATCTTTCAATGCGCTACCATGATATAAAATCCAACCTGTATAGAATGGTCCATATTATTGATGATCCTGATGACTCGTCCGCTGGCTGGCTTGTTGCCGCCGCCCGGGGGTGGAGCGTCTGATTCTGCCACAGATTGCTTGCGGGTTCCGGTACGGGACCAGCCACTAGTGCCTGTTGTAGCAGCTGCCGTCGTCCCTCCATACCACATGCCGTTCTTTTTGCCGTAACTTGCCGCCTAGTTAGTAAAATACACATTCACATAATCTTACATAGCAATATATATTTTCTTCACTCATCATTGCCCGTGGACTGGTTGCGTAGTCCGGTTGACCGGACTAAGGAGGAAAATGTTTTCTCCGTGGTCCGGTTGACTCCACCGTTGGTTTTTTTTATACGTGGTCGGGTTGATTGTGCTACCTTCTACATTGTTAAATGATCCTGGTACTTACCTGTGTCAATTATAGTTTTATCATGGGTCGGCAATGCGCGACTGATATCCCTGGTGTTGCAAGCGTCCATAGGCTACGGTAACCGCTTACCATCAGGCGGGTCGTATGCTTGTTTGTCACCTCAGTAGTATACAAAAAACCTCATTGTTAGTCTCGTAGTTTTGAAAGCAAAACACTTTTTTATCGACCCTTGACCCATTCTACAGAGAATACTCGTATTATCGTAAATGTTAATAAATGTTTTGCATATCGAGGAAATAACCGTTACTACATGTGTTTGACCTATAATCAACTGCAAATTCGTGCCCTTGGCACGAAATGTTCATGCTTGATGAATGTGCAAACAAAACAACTGGCGAATATTCACTGACATGCATTAGACCCCTTGTACCACAGACCTAGTATTTTTTTGTACAGACTTAACTTTTTAAGAAACACCATTATTACATTTAAATGAATTATTATTAATTTTTTAATTATAAATAAATTTTATTTATTAACTTTTTTATTTATTATAATAAGATTAATTATATTATTTTTTTATATTCGAATTTTATATTCTTCATTTATATTTAATTATATTAAATTAAAATGATTTAAAATTAATATTAAAAATAATATTAAATTATTAATAATTTTTTTTCTATTATATCAATTATTGGAATAATTTTAAGAACTTTATTTTTTCTTTAGAAGGTTTTAAGTTAATATATAAACTAATAATCTTCAAAATTATTTATAAAGAATATCTCTTTAAGCCTTAGTAATAATTTATGTTTATTACATACAATACTGTAAGCTCTCTCACACCAATACATAGTATAAGACTTACTTACATACGTTTTTATTTAGGGATGTGAACTTATAATTTGAATTTCAGCATTTTTTGCACATCCACATAAAGATACATTTCAGCATATTCATCAAATAATTAACAATTTTAAACCGCTTACATTGTTTGAAATGAACTTATTTCATACAGTTAAATATTTGTTGGTAAATCCACGGAAAAGCATTTCAAGAGAGGTAGGGTGATTTGGGATATCCCGTCGGTTATCCTATTTAAATTGGAGCCGTCCGACTGGGGACTGTACCTCCGCCTTACAGAAGACCCCAGTGAAATAACACTACTTGATGTAGTGTTGTGTTTCTGCGGTAAGTAAGGTTGCCAGTGCTCCACGAGGATACGCTGAGCTAGTGGTATTGCTGCTAGCATAGTGACTCCTCATCAACAACATGGTTGGCACCCCGTTAGTGATACCCCTGGTATTGCTAGCGGCTATAGGCTACGGTGACTGCTTACCATCAGGTGGGCCGTATGCTTGTGTGCCACCTTAGTGGTATAAAAAAAAAAACTGTGTTTTGTAGTAACTCTTAGTAGAGATTAAATTATACGTACAAAGTTTGCTCTAAATTATCTTGTGGTGCAAAGTTACAAAATATCTCTAAATTATTGACGCTTGCTTAACGACTCAACAACCACTCATGTTGCATTATCGCTTTAGACCTTACCATTACAGTTATTTCCAAATCTTCAGGTTTTGAAGGAAAATATTGAATCCTAATTCGCGGTATATTGCCTTGAAAGCGGTAACAGGCGCCTTGTATGTCGACCGAGCGACCACTGACTGGTAAACAAATTCGCTCCTCCCATATTCAAATGAATCCAAAGTCCTTGGCCGGTCAGTAACATCGGCCAAGGACGACTCTTATCGTACTCGTGTGCGTGCAATTAGACCTACCACCATTTTATTTGCCCCCCCGTGAAACACTGCATTCAAACAATTAGTACGAAACAAATGACACCTGGGAGGTCCAGTATGTGTGGTCAGCATAAGCACCCAGCACACGTGTGGCAAGAAACAAGTCGCAAGCGAGGTCACGTCTCAAATTGCTGCATAGCAAGTGGATTGCGGAGTTTGTGAAATTAATACTTTTATGAAAATGTTTTTGATTTTCCCAGATTATATCCACGAAATTAATGAAGGGTTGAATATTTTATCATTATGAATATTCGTGATGTTCTCCAAAATAATGTCATGAAATTTTATAGTGATATTAATATCGGGTGCACTTTGATATGCGCAATTAGGTATATGGAATTAGGTATATGGAATTATACCTAACCTAAGGACTTACGACTACGACGAAAGTATGTTAAATTAGTATTGTACAAATATTTATGAAAAATTCTAATGTAATTAGTGAAACACAATAATTCTACGAAACGGCTAGTTTCCGTCCACGCCCATTATTTATAATATCCATACATAAGTAAATACAATAAATTGTTGTTAATAAACGGCATAATATGTAACCCATGAATAATATTAGGGCGCCTTTCCCTATTATATCATACGCACAGCTCGATATTAAATAGACGCACGCCACATTTGAATATTTATAAGGAAAACATTGGCTTATGTAATTGACTGTACTGGGGCCATTAGCAATTCCACTTCCAACAAATATACTTTGTTTGACTGTAGGCTGTGTAGGTCATTAATTAGACCATAAGTAACTTATTTTTTATAAAATTATTTTTAGCTTTTAATATTATAAGATAAAGTTTGTCTGTAAAAGTTAATCTCTTGATTTACTGTATCGATACAAAAAACATTCATATACACTCGGTTCCAAAAATTACGGGTCAGTCACAAAAATTGAAATACCTCCAGAACTGTAAAAGCTAGATCAATGAAATAAAAAACAGAATAAAGACTTTTTAGTTGCGCTTCTAATAGCATATTATTTAAACTGGTTGATGAAAAAAAACTTCATTAGAAAAACAAAATTTAAAAAAATGACTATTTTTAAAAACAAAATTTTTGTTTCATGTCATTATGGATGCTTTCCATTTCTATTCTGTCACAAAAAAATTATCGTGAACGTCTTCCACGTGCATAATTATTATTCTGTGAGGTGAAGCATGGCAGTCACGCTAGAGGAATGTACCAGAATCCTAACTTTTTTGGAACTTGGGCGGAGCCAGCGTGAAACAGCCAGAAACATTGGTGTATCTTTGTCGACTGTTCAGCGGGTAGTCCAGCGGTACCAAGAGACCGGATCACACCTTAGAAGACCAGGAAATGGCAGACCAAGATGCACAACGGCCAGGGAAGACAGACAACTGGTGGCTACAATGCTCCGAAATCGTTTTCAAACTGCTGTTGGTCTAAAAACTCACTTTATTCGCTTTGGAGGTGGCAATTTAAGCGCTCAAACAGTAAGAAGACGTCTTGCTGAAGCAAATTTGAAACCATTGAGGCCCGCAAATGGCCCCAAACTGGAACGGGGACATCGAATTGCAAGACAGAGATACGTGCGCGAACACCTAAACTGGACACTAGACGATTGGTCTAGGGTAATGTTCACGGACGAGTCTAAATTCATGCTTTATAAGCATGATGGTAGGCAGTTGGTGTACAGAAGACCAGGGGAGCGCTTCCATCAAGCGTGTGTGGAGGAAAAAGTGGCGTACGGTGGAGGCTCCGTACAAGTTTGGGCTGGGATTTCTGCTGAGGCCCGCACCGAGCTGGTGCTCATTCAAAATGGAACTCTAAATGCAGAGAGGTACGTGGAAGAGATCCTCAATGAACATGTAGGTCCTTTCATGGCCAGGATGGACCGGCATGGCATATTAATGCATGATAATGCGCGTCCCCATACCGCCAGAATTGTACATGACTACCTTGAAGAGGTCGGTATCGAACTCATGCAGTGGCCAGCGCGAAGCCCGGACTTAAACCCCATCGAGCACGCCTGGGACGAGCTTCAGAGATGCGTGAAAGGTCGAAACCCCCCACCAATCACGCTTCCCGAGCTCATACAAGCACTGGTGGAGGAATGGGAAGGTATTCCTCAGCACCGGCTCCGAAATTTGGTGTACAGCATGCCTAATCGCCTGGAAGCTGTCAGAAGAGCTCGTGGAGGCAATACAAAGTATTAAATGAAGAAAGTGATGAAAAACAGCAAAAAAACAATCATAAAAAAAAATGTAATCTTAAGAAAAATATGACTACTTTAGTTTTTTTTTAATTTAAGATTAATATTGTGGGTGTAACTAAGTTTTATTTTATTTTTTATCTGTATAATTAAATTCTCAATTGAACAGTCTTCGTTTCATTAGGATGGCATACGTAGTTCGGGAGATATTCGGGTTTATGTGACTGACCCGTTATTTTTGGAACCGAGTGTATTATGAAGGCTGCGCTATTTGATTTGTACGTGGGTATTTACAATTAAAATGAGAAACTTACAGGCTCTGGATTGTAGACCGGCAGGGATATGACAGTGAATGAATCGTCGTCGCTGTCAGCTGCCTGCAGCCAGCGGTACCGGCTCGGGCGCCACACTTTTACTCCTTTATCACAACTACTTGGCAAATAACTGGGGAATAACACCGCAATGGTGTCTGGTTTATGAAACTTTCATGCGATTGTCATTTGTCAATTGATCACTGGAAAGTGAACGCTGTGCTGATGATAAATCGATTGTTTCTGTAAATTTTGTTTTTGTAAATCACTTCAATTTGGTTTTGAGAAGTACACAAATCTTTACAGGCTTTATATGTAGGTGTGAATGATATTATTTCGGTTTTCAAATAATTGTTATCTCTCCCTGCTGAGCAATGAATCGAGACTTTAGCATATAATGATAGTTTATTAAAAAATAACTCAATTTATAACGAAAATATTTTTTTTACCAGTAAGTTATCAATCATTCTTACCGCCGAATACTGAGAGATTCCAAAATATTAAGGTTTTTGTATGTGACCTGGATGAATTATTCTCTTAGAATAATTAATCTTTTCTACATAGTTTCTGAATAATATCGTATTTCAAGCTCGTATGAATATTCTCTCGCTTACGCTCAAGTCAAGTTCAAGTACCTGAAGCCAGGACATAGTGGACCTCGTGTCCTAGTGCAGTTAGGCTTAGCATAAGCCGCTGTATCTACTTAGCATAGCGACGCCTATCCGGTAAGTCTGTTAGAACCAAGGAGATTTGCATAAAGTTACAATACACGGGACACTTTAGAAATTATACACGGGTTTGGCCGCGAAGGTGTTAATCTGGAATTCTTTGAAGCTTTATGCTAAAACATAGGTGTGAAAACAGGGAGCCTTTGATTAGATAGTAGCTTTAAATGTAAAAGGTAAACGGTGAAACTTTAGTACTTTATGCTTAAGAAAAACATTTCTAACGGTAGTGATTTTCACAGGCTAAGAATAGCAAGAAAGAAAAAAAACATTTATTCTTAACAAGACTTTCTTAATAAGGAAGAAAGACAAGTATACAAATCAATAATAATATAGCATATGTTGTTATGAATGGGTCCTAACACAGCCAGGTGTCGTATAACGGACCAGTAGTGTTGATCTTCCTTTAAAAGTCACTTTTAACAGTAACAGTCTCTAGAACATTAGAAAGGTAAAGGAACAGCGTCATGTGGAACCAAAGCATGTGTTTTCTCAGTTATACGAGTACATGTCGTGCTATAAATTGCCGTATGGAACTGTTACGCGATAGTAAGAAGTGGTTACATTGTTCTTTAGTTAATAAGAGTACTAAGTGTAAAGTAGGCCACGGTAGGCACTGGCACCCGGTCTGTCAACAGCGAGATTGAATCTTTGACACGCAATACGTGTAACTTTATGTGACTTGGAAAGGCAGACCGTGGAAAACACTCCTTTTGCGGGTTTTTCTACAGTTATTATGAGCTATATCGGCTTTAATTGTGCACCCGCTTGGTAAGAAATAATAAAAGTTCTGATTTATGCTTAATTTAAAAATACTTTATGGTTTTAGGTATTTCTTTTGTCACCTACATACGAGTAATTGGAGTCTAGAAGGTAGTTATTCAACTTGTTTAATTGGCGGTATTGATAAAACCGGATGATAGTCTTATGAAGAAGGTATTTTTAGTTTCAATAAGGTTTTATTTTAATTCGAAGAGATTAACCGCATTTTTATACGAAAAAAATATAGAATACAAAATATATTATAATTTGCTTGAAAAAAATATGATGTTTTAAAATATATTTGACACCAACTTTCATAAGTATGTTTTTCTTTACATATTAATATCGCGATATAACTATTGCGTCTTCACGTCTCTCTGCCGGCACACTGTATGTGGTACTAGACCCCAGTATCGCAACAGCTGACTAATTTGCACCACCAACAAAACAAAACCTCCACTGTTCCAACGTAAAACAACCTAACTGACACCAACTGATACGCGAGAAGAGACCTTATAACTATTAGATACGGTATTGAATTGTGGAAACGCGAGGTATCCGTATCGGTCGGTTGGATGTTTCAGACTATTCGAATTTTATTCGACGATGTTGGTAGCGGCGCAGCGTGGGGGGTGCCAAGGTCAATCTTCGTCAGAATCCACACTGTTATGCCACAGTTGATATACATCGCGCCACCCAGACTTTCCTTCAAAATTTAATTCCCTTTTATGGCGTCTCACGTGAAACAATTATTAATACTTATGCCCAACGCTGGTCACGATCGAAACGAAGCACGCGACTCGAGAGCTAATTTGGGACTACGCATTCGCTTAATTGTAAATAAAATGTTGACTTAACATTTGCTGGACCTTGATCCATTTTCTTTAAGTATTCTGTAATTACTGAGCCATTGATTTTAATCAAATAATGTTTCGTACGCAAAGCTTAATGAAATAAAAGAAAAGAAAGTGTGTCAAAGTCGCGCTTAAATCTAAAGTCCCTGTGCCAGTTATTTCACGTATACCTAATCTTACTAATAAGCCGGTTACATAACTTTGATGTTATCGTGATCAAATATCGTGTTTATTTCAACTTAAGTCACATCTAAACTTTCTTACATTAACTTGGTAATCAAGTAATTGACATCTTGATAGAAAAGCAAAAGATATGACTAACTAGGGTTAACTGGCACTCAGCACTCTATGGTAATATCTGTCATGACAGGTAACAGGACCTCGGTGAGATGATATACTTTAACAGCATCATTCACAGTTTAATCATCACATGCTGAGTATAATCCTCTCTTCTATTTACCTCGGTACTGCATCTATCAAATTCAGGTTTTGTCTTTTTTTATACCACTATGGTGGCATAAGGCGCACCTGATGGTAAGCAGTCACCGTATCCTATAGCCGCTGCCAATACCAGGGATATCACTAAGGAGTTGCCAGCCCTGTTGTTGATGAGGAGTCCCTGTGCTAGCAGCATTACTACTAGTCCAGCGTATCCTCGTGGAGCACTGGCAACCTTACTTACCGCAGAAACACAACACTACATGAAAGTAGTTTTATTTTCACTGCGGTCTTTTGTAAGGTGGAGGTACAGTCCCCAGTCAGGCGGCTCCAATATTAATGGGACAACCCACGGGAAATCCCATTTCGCCCTTCCTATCTTTTTTAGCTAATGGTGTGGTTTAATAATAATCACTACTTTAGCTTAGGAATTACAATTGTTACAGCCGGGATTCGAACTTGGGCCCATCAGTTGACAGGCCGTTGCTGCAACCACAAGGCCACCACGGCCTAAGTTAGACTACGCAATCGGGCCACCTCACTCCTGAAGATCAAAGTTTTTGCTTTTGTTCATCACTCCTGTCATTGCCTTGTTTCACCTGTCTTCACCGGTGTTCGTATGAATCTAATCTATGCAATATATGTTTTTTTTCTTACAAAGTAAAGATTTCTCGCAACCAGCGGGCATGTATGAAGAGATTGATGAACGTAAAAGAAGCAAGTCAAGAGTGAAGTGGTGCTCTACACTCTCTGCCTACCCGAGAAAGACTTGGCGTGATGACATATGTATATATTTCCAGCATTTGGCACGCTCCCCATGATTCTGGTTTGGGTCAGATCTTTTATTTATAAGTAGATAGGTTATGTTCTGTTTTTGTAAATAGTTTAATCTCTTTTTCCTAAATAATGGCAATGATAAATTATTTTATTTTATTCCAGTTATATTGCGGATATTGACAACTTCGCTAGAAAAACACCATGTCAAGAGCCAGGTAGTTTGACCTATAGCCCCACTTAAGACAGGGCTGGCTTTAAAATGTTTCAATGTGATGTGCTGAAATCACGAACGGCGTTTAACGGAAGAAAAGTGCAATTTGTCGATTTCCTGCAACGATTCAGGCGAGTGTAATTTTTGGTTGTTTCGTGATGTAATTTAGACGAACTCTCATTGGAATTTTTGAACCAAGGACGTTGGAACAGGTTTCGTTTGACTATTCAGATTAAGTCAGGGTGGTTTACGTTAATCATCATAATTATTATTTGACTACTGAATAAAGTAAGACAATGGGAACTGAACCTAACTACCAAACCCATTTAATATTTAAAAGGGAAATGACGCAATCCCTTATCCACCATATCTTTTATATTTGCACCCTTAGGTATATCTTCATTCCCCATGTGTTTAGATTTAATTCATGTTTGTTATTACCTATTTGAGTAGTACTCTTTATAAAGTAAGTATTACCAATGATGATGAAAAACAGTGTTTTGTAATTCCTGCACATGAGTTTCTCTGAGACGTTAATTATGCGTTGCTTTAAGGCTTAGAGTGCTAAAGTAATTTACGTCGTGACTGTACAGAACCGCACCTACGTCGGCTACGTCGTTAAGACGCCGCAGTATTTTATTAGAAGAATTAGGGTTTCATGGACACAATGCAGGTTTTTAAAATACACATGAACAATAAGTTTTTAAATTATATCACGTAATATTAAATCTCTTGCCGAAGCAGAAAGCCGCAATAGTAGACGAAAAAGATCACATATTTAGGGAAGATATTAAACTAAACGGACTAAAAGTATTGTCGTCCTTATTTAATCGCACACATGAGAAAAGGATAGATATTAGTAGTCCTGTCAAATTAGTTTAGCTCAGTGATTTTGTGCAACAGAGTCTACACTAATGTTTGTCTACTGTTGCTTTGGATTGTTTGGACAGTGCTACTAACTCTCTTTCTACTTGACTTGACCACACTACTATCTAAGACTTGACTCACTTGAGCTCGTACTAATGTGCCCCAGGGTACAACTATTATAATGATAATTACGTGGGTCGTAAGTCTGATGCTACGATGAGCCTACGCTAGTGCTACGAAGTGCTACGAACGCTACGATTTGTTTTCTCGGTGTATCTGCCTTATAGACTGATGCAATAGTTAAGTATAATTTATCTTTAGCATGCCTTTATCCTATACGGATATATTCGAGTAGTTACAGTACTGACGACAGGAGCAGGCGGTTCATGGTGATTGTTGGTTATTTTCTTCATTCTAACGACATTCTGTGAAATAGATTTAAAAAGATTTCAAGTAATTTTTCAATAGTATGTTAACTTTATAATGAATCAATACATAATAATTCCGATAGTAAATTTGATATAGAAAATATCATATATTAATTATTTTTTTATACAATTTAGCCCAAGTAGAACAAATATATTGTCCTGTCTTTATGCTACTCAATTTTTAGTACACTTAGGTGGCAAGTAAAGCACTTAGAGCTCGCCTGATGGTAAGCGGTCACCGTAGCCTTAATACCACGTACATTACTACTAGAGAGTTGCCAGCCTTAAGTTGACAGGAATCGTACAATCTTTATTGGCTCTAACTCCTGAATGACTTAACTTGAGGTTTTAGTGATAAAAAATGAAATTGAATTATTTACACATGGCTAAAGATAATCATCTGTTATGAAAAGTTGGGTTGTGTAATCGCGTGAGTAGGAGTCAACGGTAGGTACATAGCCCGCCTTACATATATACTAGGCTTCGGCACGCGACTATGACTATCACACTATTAACTTATTATTCATTTATTCCAGCCTTATTGATAACGATGACATGTCTTTACGGTCCCATAAATTTATTATGAGTGTTTGTCAGCGACTTTTTCACGCCAATTTTTAACCCCCGACGCAAAAACATGGGTGTTATACCTTTAACGGGTGTATTTGTGTGTCTGTCTGTGGCATTGTAGTTGCGGATCGGTTGAACCGACTTTGATTTAGTTTTTTTCTGTTTCAAAGGTCACTTAATCGAGAGTGTTCTCAGCTATATTTTTTTAGAGAATTTGGAGTTTTTTTTATTATTAGTCAAAGGTATTTATTGCTAAATTAGCTTTGAAAAATTTGAAATGATCATACTACTAAGGCTCACGTATCAGTAGGTACTAGGTAGGTGGTAAATTTATACTCTTATACAAATATTTTATAGATATACAATTTGTTGATATGTAAGATTGTTTATAAATGCCCGCTTCTGGAACACCCAAAGTAAAATATTCAGACTTGTTTAATATGGGTTGTAGGTCTATTTTATTTACGGATAGACGAATAGACAGAGGGACTAGGGTTCGAATAGGTAATTGTTTTTTTTTTATTTGACCTGAAATTATATTCCCGAGATACACGTCAAATTGAACACAGAATTTAAAGAAAAAACCTTCGATAATTATTTAAATTTTAAAGTTACTACAAGATGAAGTTCCTTAAGCTCTGCGGCTGCAATCCTAATTTGTTTTAATTAATACTAGTGAAGTACCGTCTATTGTATACTGTCGTATCTATCTCTATCTCGGGAAGGCAGTTACATCGATATTGATTGCCAAAGTTTTCAAAAATAAAATGAATTGTTTTTTACGTTGGCAAAGTAAAATTCCACATTTGTAAGTGATAAAGGTTTAAAATGAAGAAACTTTTTTTTAATATTATCATTTACATATCGTAGTAATATCAAAGAAATTGACTCCAATATAGTTCAGTATAAATGGTACCAAGTGGGGCGGCCTGTATGTATGCTAAATGGTAGTGTGAATCACTTGTAATCAGGCTCGCCTCGTGTCCAGAGTGCAAGGTAGTGCATTGCCCTCTGCTTGCTCACTACCATTAAGGGTAAAGGTCGAAGTTGTACGTATTAGTATTGTAATTGAAATGTAAAATATATGTATTTCTTTTGGGTTTAAAAGAGTAATTGCTGAGTTTCCTGCCGGATTCTCCTCAGCAAAAAACGACCTTCCGAATCCTGTGGTAGATTATGACGATAAGAAGTACTTATCTGTTAAGTCTAGTCAAATAAAGATCATTTTGAGTTCGAGTTTGATTGCTTTAGAACAGACTAGAGTATCATTTGATAGTAACTATCTAATTAAATACTCAAGATACCTGTATCAATTTAAAATCTCATGCTTTCAGTTAGATACCTGTATAAATCTCTTACCTTTGTGTACTGTTATTGTAATTTTTGTTCCCTTTAAACATGATGTTGCTTTTGTTGTTGTTGTCAATTAGTATCATTCTGTTACATTAAATTACAAGTGTAATCAAATTAATAATGGGAATATATAAGAGTATCTAAATATTAAATAAGTTGTCTGGTATAAGCTTTGCTTAGTTTGTGGTCAGATGGCGTGGTGTTATATTGTCCAATCATAATTATTATATTAACATACGTAACATATAAAACATCGTTACCAGACGATTAATACTTTTATTAAGCTAAAATAATTTCTTACAAAATTACAATTACGGCAAAGTGTTTCCAACTAAGTTAATTCTTGCAATTAGCTTATCGATATTAAATAAAACAAAGTTGGGTAGTGTAAATGCAAATGGCGGGACAGGGCGCCGGGCGGCGGGCGGTGCGTGGCCCTTATCCTGCGACCCACATCTGCGCAAGGCCGCGGCCTCGTCTCGGCGACATACAGATCGCACCACGTCGACAATGACGCAGTACTTGAAGTACTTGGACTATAAGTTAATGTACTTAGATCAGAAATATAGTACTTCAAGTTACACCTTAGAAGGCGATGATAAGAAACGTATAAAATGTTCAAGGGCTGCGTTAAGTTGTTGATACGTACTGAGGTTCTATGGGTAGAGGAAAATTATTTCCGAGAAGTCGCGAGCAAAAGCACAGACATTTGCCAGCCACTTCACTCGTGTAAAATTTGCTATTATTTAACCTTATACTTAGTACATTATATTCATGTACAAAATCATCAATACTGTCACAGTAACAGGAAAGATTTCCATTCCAAATAGGGATCGAGTGAACGAGTCTGGTGTATGATTGACAGGTGCGTCAATAAACATCCCTCATAATCTAATTAGATTTTGATTTAAGATTTTATATGGACGGCTCTGGCGCCGCATTATTGCGACACATCTATTAAGTTAAAAGTCGGTAGTCGATAGCACTAAGTAAAAAAATAACCTCCACATACGTTTGGTTTGCATGTTTAAGACGTAACTATACTATGTGACATATATTTATGAACTTAACTCATTTTTAAAGTGTATCATAAATTTATTATCAAGTAAGTCCGTTGGATATCATATATATATTTAATTTTTGGTAACCTCCACCTCATTTTGGACTCAATGATTTTATTAACTAGGTGTCAAATTGTCCGCGGGAATCATGAGAACTCACCTTAAAAGTTTTGTAGGAGGACACGACATATGAAGCGCCGTCCTCGAGCTCCTCAAGCCTGTACTTCCTATCGCCATCCATGCCGAAAATAAACCTCGCCCCTCTCGGCAGCTCCAGCCTCTCAGATAACCGGTCCAGGAGAGCATCCATCGATGCCAGATCCCTGCCGGGCTTGAAGCGAAACTCCACACCAGGGTGAAAAGGATCCCCATTGCGGTAGAACGTTACTCTCCTTGCTTTCCAGAAGTTTAAGTTTGCGTAGCGACTAGCCGGCTCTGCTCTGTTTGGTCGGGAGGTCGCTTCAGACCCTTCCGATACGTCGTCTGGACGCTGCGGCGGCGATGGCGGACGCGACGGGCGCCAGTCGCCTGGTTCTCGTAATTCTCTCTCCTCATCTGAAGCTGGGTGTTGTTCCTCTGGTGGTGGGACTGCGGGCTCCGTTGGCGGGTCCGCCTGGCGACGAGAGCGCGAGTGTGAAGGCCGGGGACGGGATTGCGGCCGACGCGACATCGCTCGCTCCGTCCCGCGCGACGACTACTCGCCGCGCCCCGCTCGACACACTCCCAATCAACTGATACCATCCCTTTTACATTATAGATTCTGACCATTCATGAAACTGTACGCCGCCACGTGCGGTACATCAATTACTGATTGTTGTTGATAAACAAACCAAGAAAAGATCTATATATGACTTCCAAGAACAAACTATAGCTACTAATCATGACGACATACCTACAGTTGTAGTAAATAAAGTTATGTACCAATGTTCATTGTGCATGCAATCCATTGGTTCATTAAACTTTCAAATCGCAAGCGATCAATTTAAACAAAATTAGTTTTGTAAAAAGAAATATAAATTTGTAATCTTGTAATAGCCGTAATTTACATATGATTTATCCGTTAGTTAACGTGTTGCGATCATTAGATGGCCAGATAAGGACTAGCGAGTGGCCCTACGCTGTGACTAAGTAAGCCCAGTCACGGACTAATCTATCCATTCTATGTACTTTTATTATGTATGAACCGGTAAGTAATCCAAAGATATTAAAATGTAAGTCTTTGGAATTTGTTCATTAAACCAATTATTTTATTTGATACTCCAAACGACCATTACGTATAACTTTATAAGCAGGTCAACAGAGGTCAACATTCGGAGGCTCGAATCACTGACTATGTACATTTACTCATGAGTTAAACTCGCTTGTATTCCATGTTAGTTTACCATTATTTACATGTTAAGTATCGTAAAACCATATACGAATAAGTATCATGTGAAAATGTAATGTGTGCACTAACTAAGGTAGAAAGTTAATTAGAATTAGGATTTATTTGAAAAGAATAGCATTTAACTATCGCACTAAGGGCAAATATAGCGTTGACTTTAACATTGTTGTTGGTATCAATTGATTGGGAATGAACTCGCAAATAATCATAAAATCATTCATAAAGAAAAAATCTTACCACGGCCACCGAAGACATGTTCTCTTCCGATGCCATCGCGAACTAAAGTCCAACACCCAACACACAGTGCACTCACAAATTGTTCATTAATTGGAATTTACAATCGCGGCACGCGGCACAGACGACGAGCTATAAGTCACTCGTCGTATTTCCGGGGGCTTTTATGCAAAAGACGAGTTGAACGATTCGTTTACAAAAACTATGTAAACATCGTAGTAGGACCAATGCTTGTATTAAGTTAATGATTATGTTTGGGGTAGGATGTTCTGTAGTCGTCCGGTTGTGTTTTGTGAACGGAATAGAGTGACGGGCGTTCGAATGGGCGGGCAACGTAGCGTGGCTAGCGCGGCCAGCGCACTCGCGCGTCAAGCTGGCACGGCTACCCAATATTTTACTAGTCTAAGCTTATATTATTATGAGAAAAGATTTGTATTTTGTATGTAAAACATAGCTTATATTTTCTATAGCTACGCACGGTTAGTCGCGGTGAAAAAACAAGTTATTTATATAATGGCGCCATGTCTGTGTGAATAGTAGATATGTAAAGCGAGGCTAAACAATATTTTTATTCTACCAAAGCCATTTACTACAATTGGTTATCAATTTACACCAAATAGTTGCCGCTAAATAAAAATATAATATAATGGGATATATTTAATAATGGGATATATTTATAATAATGGGAGCCCTGCATTCTTAACGCCCACCAACCAACGGTCAACAAGGAGTACGCCAGATGTAGGTTAACACTATATTTTTCTTCAGCTAGCGAATGTTTGGCTGTTTTTACGAGGCTCAATTATAGGTTGATTGTAGTCGCGCCTGTTTTTTGATTGGGTTAACTAATTTTCATTACGGAATAATAATTCTTACTAGTCAACAAAACAAAGAAAATGAAAGTAGAAAAATGCGTCATATTCTCTGGTATACGTGAATATAATAACACCGTTGCGTTTATTTATATGATTACAATGCTGTCAGTCAGATATTATTAGTTTTGTCTGTTTTATTAACAAAGATTTAACGTATGGTAAAAATCATATTTCTAGTTTATCACTGCATAGTGATTTTATTTTTTTATATTGAATAATAAGGTATTGCGGCGGGTCGGCAACTCGTTAGTGATATCCCTGGTATTGCTAACGGGTATAGGCTACGGTGACTGCTTACCATCAGGTGGGCTGTATGCTGAAGTGCCATCTGTGCTATAAAAAATTTAGGATTTTCTTTAAGACAGCCGTGTAATGAAGCAAAGAAAATAAATTCATGCACAAAGATTCTTTGACCATGCTTGTATATAATAAAAACAACACGCGGGAGGAGTCGCAGGCAAAACTAGCACTAATATGTGAGTTAAGGTGCAGTATTTTCCAGCAAAGCTAAGCACCGACAGTAATGCCTTGTAAAGTGCAATTAGCTGGTAATTTTACACATAGCGCAGTTTACTTAGTGCATTAATAAGTTTGACATTTTCCAGCCTCCACGGAATTCGCATAAATAATTCGACGTTTAAGCTGTTTCGCGTGACGGCTACTTAACTTGTTGTAAAAATATTTTAATAAATCGTTACATTACAGCCGGATAATCGCAATCTTGTGGCTGGAAGTCCGGGCTTCGAGGAAGCTCCTACACAATTATAAATAATCCGTTCGATATGAATCCTATGGCATTCATCGAGCATTTATTGTGATATGAGTAAGTGACGGGCAAAATCCTTATTTTTAATATTTTTTGTGATATAAATACATAATCACTTAGAGTAACTAATTAGGTATATAAAATATTGTAATATTATTGTATATGTGATTGGTCACTGGAACTGCTAAATCCAGTGAAAATATTTCACTTATAAAAAGCTACTCTCCTTGACACTAACATAGGATATAATCAAAGCATAGGATGTAGTTTCATCTAATGCCTGTTTTCTCATTTCTATGCGTATAAAATCGGGGCAAAGTCTAGTTCTTCATAATATTAGGTCCTTACATATGAAATTGGCGTTTTGTATGGGAGGAACAAAAAGTCGAATATTTTTTAATATAATATATTTAATTAATCAAAGTATGAACCATTATTTTCTATGCACTTTTGCCATCTCATAGGTAGTTCATTGATCCCTTTACTAAAAAAACCAGTCGGACGGGAATCAATAAAATCTTTGAAGGCGATTTGGACTGCCCCATCGGAGTTGAATTTTTTCCCTTGCAAGAAGTTATCCAAATTTCGAAAAAAATGGTAATCTGTTGGAGCAAGGTCCGGGGAGTACGGAGGATGTCTTAGACTTTCCAATTGAAGCTCTTCTAATTTAGTAGCCGTCTGTAGCGCAGTGTGTGGTCTAGCGTTGTCGTGAAGCAGCAGTGGCGTGGAGCGATTGACCAGCCTAGTTTGTTTAGCCGCTAGCTTTTCCATCATGGTTTGCAATTCCTGACAATAGACATCAGCCGTAATAGTCTGGCCAGATTTGAAAAAACTGTAATGAACAATACCGGCACTAGTCCACCAAACGCTTACAAGTAACTTTTTTGGGGTTAATTTTCGCTTGGGGCAGGATTTGGCTGGCTGGCCAGGATCTAACCATTGCGCTGAGCGCTTCCGATTATCGTAAAGAACCCATTTTTCATCACAGGTAATGATTCGGTTTAAAATACCTTCATTATTGTGCCGGTTTAGTAATGTAACGCAGCAGTCGACGCGCGTTTGCCGGTTTGTTTCAGTCAATTCGTGAGGTACCCACCTTTCAAGCTTTTTAATCTTCCCAATTTGCTTCAAGTGAATTAAAACAGTTTTATCACTAACATTGCAGCCTGCAGCTAACTCGGACGTGGTTTGCGATGGATCCGCTTCCACAATAGCCTTCAACTCTTCATTATCAACTTGAGTCTCAGGCCGTCCACGGGGCTTGTTCTGCAGGTCGAAATTTCCAGAACGAAAACGTTGGAACCAAAAACGAACTGTGTTTTCTTTTGCAACACGACCGCCATACACATCATTCACCCTTCGAGTTGTTTCCGCAGCACTAGTGCCACGGCGGAACTCGTACTCGTAAATAATGCGATATTTAAGGTTTTCCATTTTGTAAAATGAGTGACGCAAACAGAAAAAAACAGAAGAAAAAAAACAAATGAATGACGATCATCGAAGCACAAATACATGAGTCTATAGCTGTACAAATTTGAATTTGGAATTCCTTACCAAAGAGGAGAAATTCGTGATTAAAGTGGCCAGTACGAAAAACGCCAATTTCATATGTAAGGACCTAATATTTGTAACGTTGAGTTACGTATTAGAGCATTAAGGTAGTTTAAGAATTATTTTCATTTAAGCCTTTTTATCTGTTTTATCGCAAATATAATATTTGGTGCTTACTTGACACTTTGTGACCTTGCATATTTTTACTGAGAAGTGGGTACTGAATAACATGGTATATCTTATGCCAATCTCTACAGAAACTCTTTCGAGAAAGATTATATGTATTTTATAGTTAGAACTGCGACATTATTGCCATGGTACACGTAACTTAAGTAGGCTGTTTAAGCCCAATAACCTAATAACGACTCGTTAAGCTCAATTAAAAGAAATGAACGGACTTGACCCAAATATACACAAACTATTATAATTTTAGGCCATACGTTATAGTTACACGATATGCGCTACAACTTTCGTAGACATCTACGGCGTAGCACTTTGTAGATGTCGCTGTCACTTTTCTGTCTTGATAATGGTTACGTATGGAAAGGAAAGATTTATATTTATAACCTTTTTATGTTTATTATTAGTAGGTATTAAATGATGTACATTCATTTTACTTCTTTAAAATGCACCTACATACTAGATGTTTTTTTTTTTATAATATTTTGAAACATTATCGAAAACTGCCGTATCAGTATTATAACTTCTTGCTATACTCAACAGCCACCTACAATAACCTTAAACAAATGCAACCTCCACAAGACTAACCACTTAGGTACAAGCGATTTGACAAACTCACAGTTAGTTACTAACTCTATATTATAACTATTATAATTAGAGCCTGCGTGATTCACCCGAAATTGTAGTTTCACAAGTAATTTCCCTTCGCGGGGCTTAACCTTGGTCACCGCCCGGAAACTGGCCGAAGTGTTTGTAAAAACAAAGGAGTTATCACGTCACCTCTGACCGATAACTACCCTCTTGAAGGGCGGCACGCATGTTTTATTAGCATGAGTCGTAAGTAATAGTACTATTAAAAATAAATTACTTATAACTTTTTTAATTTGATACCATTAATACAAATTAAGGTTTTAGACAACTAGCAATAAGACAAGAATTGTAAGAGATTAGGACGTAACGCCCGCTTTACTGGGGCATTAGATACCTCCACTTTGCAGACACATTGTGATATTGCTTCGATGACTATGGTTCGTAGAGCTCCTTGTACAAAAAGCTGTAGGTAGGGCTCAACGCTATCATTCGTTCGAATAAGAAACCACAGATATATATTATTAAGATTAATCAAAAAGTGAAGTTTATAATAGTAAATAAAATTTGTACATACAATTATGGCTTATACATAAAATAACGTGATGGGTGTTGACATCGACAGCCAATAACGGAAGCTCATTTCCTTTCAACACTACACAGGAAAACCAGCTCTACCCCGTAACTTTAGAACTGACATCGCTTTGAGGCCAAGTTGAGTGACAGGCGCTGGGTGACACGGGTGTCATAATATGGCGCATCCGGGCGCTGATTGGTCGATAAGATACGCCCGGGTGGAAGGCACGCCCAGACTGA
Source organism: Falcaria lacertinaria (assembly GCA_951449985.1). Taxonomy (NCBI): domain Eukaryota; kingdom Metazoa; phylum Arthropoda; class Insecta; order Lepidoptera; family Drepanidae; genus Falcaria; species Falcaria lacertinaria. Next base: position 2,248,942 of record OX602111.1, read on the forward strand.
AACTCGGGTAGCTTAGTAACCATGCTGGTTGATTTTGTACATTAATGTAGCTTTCCTATATTAGTATACGAGGAGTTGTTATACGCGGCTTCACTCGCGTGTTTTTAGAGAAAAAAACTTAATTATTTAAGAAGAGCACTCTGACTGAGCTGATTAAGACGGTGTACGGTGGTGACTTTCAACCTCAGTTTCACCCCCAGGTTTATTTTTGAGACAAAAATAGCCTATGTCCTTCCAGACAAATTATATAATCAAATGCTAAAATCTGTCTCATTTCCAAATTTCATTACGATCCGTTCAGCCGCTTAGTCGTGAAAAGGTATTTATAATATTAGTATGGATTATCTATTGCGTAACGTTTGTGTTCTCTTGGCCCGCTAGCCCGCAAAGCAGTACCTAAATACACTCCCAAGCAATGATAGCATTGCTCCCAAGATAAACACAATACGCTAACACCCATAAGAAGGTTTACATCGGGCCTTCAGTGCTCATGAGAGTTGGGGTAGTATCGATAGTTTAACCTTGATTTGTCAGCATTATATATATTCTCACCGTACAATACTCCCATTTCAAAGACACCCCAAAAATTTTTAATGTAGTTCACATCAACGCGCAGAGTATTCCGGCACATTTTCCTGATATGCTGACGTCATTTAACAACAAAAATATACATGCGATACTTGTCTCGGAGTCATGGCTGAAACCATGCTTGCCTACTTCTTCCTACTCCTTACCTGGCTTTCACTTAATACGAAATGATCGTACAAGAAGGGGAGGAGGCGGAGTAGCCATTTACCTTCGAGCTCACATCCCATTCAACATAGTCAGTGCATCCTCTCAGTCCCTTTCCTCCGATGGATCAGAAAATATATTCATTGAAGTTCTGATATCGTACCAAAAAACCCTCCTTGGTGTTTTCTATAGTCCTTCTCTTCATATTAATTATTTTCCGGCCTTCGAAATCCTGCTTGAAAATCTTGTCCCTTCATATGACCATACAATTATAATGGGCGATTTCAATACCTGCCTACTCAAAGGAGACCATAGAGCAAACCAATTGAAATCTATAATTAATTCCACTAACCTCCACACTCTACCTTCCTCAGCTACTCATTTCTTTCCTCACTGTGACCCTTCTCTTCTCGACCTAATTCACGTCTCTTCGCTTGATCATGTTGCTACTCATGGTCAATGCACAGCTGATGCTTTCTCTTTTCATGACCTCATTTACCTCTCATACAAGATCCGTCCTCCAAAGTGTAAGCCTAGAACACTCCTTCAAAGCAATTTTGGTGCCATAGACGGGGGCCGTCTTCTGCAAGACGCAGAGCAGCTAAACTGGGCGGTCATTAGAGATGCAGGGTCAATAAATGAAAAGGTCGAAATCTTCAATACATTGTTGACCCAACTCTTGGATGTACATGCTCCTGTTCGGCCTGTTAGGGTAAAACATCTCCCAGCTCCCTGGCTCACTGACGATATAAGGTCCTTACAGGCCAAGAAAAACACAATTAAAGCCAAATACAAGGTTAATCCAAATAAATACGGCGAAAAATATAAGCGGATTCGGAATCACTGCAATAGGACGTGTAGGGATGCTCAAAGACGCCACGTTCACAAATCCATAGAGGAGGAGTAAAGTCTGGAAATTTTTAAAGACTCTGGGAGTTGGTAAACAGAAAAACTCTTCGGTCACCAGTAATCGACGCATTAAACTGTCATTTCTCTTCAGCTGTACAATTTGATTCTGCTACTAAAACTAACTCTTTACATCAACTTTCAACCACTATAGCTCCCGACTGTCCGGTGTTTTCATTTAGTCAATTTACTGATTGTGACGTTAAGAGGGCCATATGCTCCATCACTTCCAATGCTGTCGGCTGTGACGACATAAGCCGTAAGATGATCCTCCCTCTGTTAGATTTCCTCACTCCTATAATTACCTACATCTTTAATTCCTCTATCTCCTCTAGCTGTTTTCCATCTCTATTGAAGGAAGCGCAAATAATTCCTCTACCTAAGAAGAGCAACCCTACCCTATTCTCTGAGTATCGTCCTATTTCCATCCTACCCTTCCATTCCAAGGTCCTGGAAAGACTGGTGCATAACCAGTTGAGTATGCACCTGGTCAAACATAACCTGTTGAATCCTTACCAATCTGGTTTCCGTCCTGGTCATAGTACGGCTACGGCTTTAGTCAAAGTCACAGACGATATCCGCGCTGGCCTGGAGAAATCACAGCTTACCATTCTCACGCTGTTAGACTTTAGCAATGCTTTTAATACCGTCGATTTCGACATACTGCTTGCCATATTGAGCTCTCTTAATGTATCTCCAACGGTAGTTGACTGGTTTCGTAGTTACTTGTTCGGACGTCGGCAGCGTATACGCCTTGATGATAGAATATCATCGTGGTGCAATACATCCGCGGGCGTCCCTCAAGGTGGCGTCTTATCTCCATTACTTTTTCGATTTTTATTCAATCAATTACCCAACACATCTCTTCTTCCTACCACCTATATGCAGATGATCTCCAAATCTATACACAAGCATCTTTAACTTCTGTTCCCTGTGCTATCACTGCTACCAATAACGACCTCGACTTAATCTCAGGCTGGAGCAGGAGACACGGACTTCAGGTGAATCCTGCCAAAACTCAATCCATTGTTATTGGTAGTGGTAGGCTCTTATCACGGGTAAACTGGGAACACCTGCCACCCATATTATTTGAAGGCGTTAAAATACCTTTTAGTGACTCTGTCAAGACCTCGGCATTACTATCGACCGAACACTATCTTGGGCTCCACAAATAGCTGAGATCAGCCGGAAGCTGTTCGCTGCTGCTGGGTCTCTCAGACGACTGCGTAATTTCCTGCCTATGGATACTAAAATTGCGTTGACCCAGTCCCTACTCCTCCCTATCATTGACTATGCTGACGTCAGCTATCCTGACCTCACAAAGGAGCACCTTAATAAAATTGAGCGCCTTCAAAATCTTTGCATACGGTTCATATTTGGCCTACGCAAATATGACCATGTTTCAGAATTTCGTCGTAAGCTCAAGTGGCTTCCAATTCAACTTCGCCGGAATACTCACATCCTTTTACTTCTCTACAAACTTTTATTTGACCCCAGAACACCCTTGTATCTTCAGGAGCGCTTTGAATTTCTTACTTCTCACCTGCACCCGATCCGTAAATCCAGAGAGCTCCGCCTAAAAATTCAATTATTCTCAACCTCCTCCTATTCCAAATCCTTCACTGTGATGGCTGTTCGTCTATGGAACTCCCTGCCTCAAACCATTAGACAAGCTCAAACACTGTATTCCTTTAAAACACTGCTGTCTGACTATTATCTATCTTTATTACTTGTTCATTATATATGTATATACATATCTATATAATTATATATTTTCTTATTTTATTATTATTATTATCTATCTCATTATTGTATATTATATTAAAGTACTATTTATAACATAGTATATTTATATTTAGTGTTATTTCCGTCTATCACACCTGCCTATCTTTCGTCTCCCTTTCACTTTTTTTCTGTACCCTAAGGTTGTCTGGAAGAGATCGCTCCAGCGATAAGACCGCCTGTTGTCCTCACTACTCTGTATCTGCTTATTTCTGTTAAACTTGTTATTTTACTTTGTGGTGTGCAATAAAGTGTATTTGTATTTGTAATATTACATCAGAGCAGTGATTGGCTGCGATCTTCTAAGGTGGATCAGAAATATTTTATTGGACACTTAACGCCATAAGTTTTTTTCTTTAATATTAAAGCAATCACTAGGCATAACCCAAACCCATATGAACCATGTCAGTCTCGTGCACCCATGGCCACGATGCCTTCAAAGTCGACGAACGACGTTCTGAATCCGGTGGTAGATCCTGACGATTTGAAAGTGCTTGTGTGTAAAGTCTAGTCAAATAAAGATCATTTTGAGTTTATAAAAACTCTACCTACATAACCTTTTAAAAACTACATTACCAACCTAAGTTGGTAGGTACGTAGGCAGGTTTGTTTGGTGACTAACTTTAATGCTCATTTCAATTAGCTCAAGGTTAAGATATGACGATATGGAAAATAATATAGCACAAAACATAATTATAGACTTAAAGGGCTGATTGGCCTACAAATTGTAATACCTAGGTAAAGAATGCTGGCCACTAATTTATTTCTTCAATGTTTTAGTCGTTTTAGATTTGTAGTTTTTTATTTAATATATCTTACTTCAAAAACCAAATGCACTCATTTGTATAATTATGTAAGGAGGTATCTTTACATAATTATAGAAATACATAGGAAAAGAAATAAAAATGTTCCTTCTGTTTTTTAATCATTCTCTCAATTCCAGCAATCTGTGGGAGCGTTTCGTGAAAAGGGACGGAAGTGTGTAACAGGAAGCCAGGGAAGCGCTATTTGATTTGACCAATGAGCGCGCTCAGTGAGTGTAGGCCGTCGATGACATCGTAAGCGACTACTGTGGGGTATTTTTATTTTTATTTACTAGCTTTTGTGTTGCAGATAAGAAAAGGGCAACAGTATTTTTTCGCGGCGATGCATGGTCGGGTATAGCAAATATTTTTTGTTGCTTTGCTGTTTTGATTGGTATGAGCGGGTCTGCTTTCTACTAACAGGTGCAGTGCACAAATCTCCCTTCGTATTTTTTTAAAACAAACATACACTTTTATGTATGTAGGTAAGTACTAATTTATGAATCACGCTCAGACTTTACCTACGTTTTGAGTTCCAAATACACGAAATTATTGGTGGTAACGAGCTCTGATGCAAACTGAACCTTCATATCGACTCTTTAAGACTCATAGTAGTTTGAATTTTATTCATGTGAGGTGAAACAAAACTGAGAAATACAAACATTCCTTATTCTAGCCGAAAGAAATAAGGGCGCACGTGAATTCGTGACAATATGGCGTGCAGACGAGTACAAACCGAGTTTGTTGGAAATTAAAATTTCAGTCCACTGCAATAGAGCGCAAATTGATTTAATGTATGTAATTGTAGAAAGTATAAGTTCGCAGAAACGCTGGCTAGACGAAATAATCATAGTTATGACGTTCGTCCTACTTAATGCTAGGGATTTATTGACTTTAAATGTTTAGTATTGTACCGGTTACTCAAGTTTTTTAATTTTTAATTTCATTAGCATTTCCTCGCGACTTCACCCGCATAGCAATAGGATATAAATAAGTATAAAATCAGTTTTGGTTAGGATTTGCATTAAACGAACAGGTGTCTATATTGAAATAGAAGTAACTTTGCCAAATTTCGAGTCATTTGAGCGCATTTTTATAGATCTGTGCCGGTAGCAGGAAAATTTTTGACTACGTATTCGAAAACGTATCTCGTGAAATGTCAAAATTGTCATACAAATTTTTAGTTCAACTTTTCACCGCCGCACCAATATAAAATTAGTCGAAAGCGATACGAAAACGTTGTCGCAAATTCGGTGCTTTATATACAAACGTATTTGATAGCCAATATTAATTTAATGCGAAAGTACATACAAAAGTACAGCTTTACTAATTAATTAAACGGAAAGGGATTTAAAAAACAGAACTGAAGTCAATGCATAATTTTATTGATTGTTTAAAATAGAAAAACATTTTAACAATGTTCACGTGATTCAGTCGACTTTTTCTTCTTTTTTTTCTTTTTGTGTGCTTTATCATTCAGATCGTCTTTGACTGGGATTTCCGAATCTGCTATTTGTAATTCTTCTGTATTACCATCACCAAGCGTATCCTTATCCTTTTTTCGTTTTTTCTTGGCCTTCTTCTCGTTAATATTGTCCGGTGTAGTATCAATATTTATATTTTCAATCTGAGCATGGTCTACTTCTGTTTTCTGCTTATCTTTTTTCTTCTTCTTTTTAGATTTATTCTCAGAATCATATTCCAAATTATTATCCACAATGTTGGAATCATTATTGTGTGGCATATCCATTAATGTAGCCCCGTTTTCGTTCAATTCATTACAATCATTATTTACGGTGTCTCTACTAGCACGGTCGTGTTTATCTTTTTTCTTTTTTTTCAATTTAGGAATTTCTTCAACTATTTCATCTGTAACCTCATCTGCTTCTTTTTCAAATTTCCTTTTATTTGCTTTACCTACTTCTTCTATTAATTCCTCAGTATCGTCAACTTTATCTCCATCAACGGTAGCTTTCTCTAAATCTTTCTGATCTCTATCCAAGACAGCCATAAAGAATCCCGTAGTGAAATCTGACTCGGGCTTGGCATACAAACATCGAGTACCCATACTGCCATACATGCCAGAACCAAAATTATTCCACTGACCTTTCAGCAGCTCCTTGATATCTTGAACCCGCCATTTGGCTCTGGATGTCTTCACCACGTTAGTGATAACTCTTTCGTTCTCTTCAGGGAATAGAGAACAAGTGCTGTAAACAATCCTTTTGGCTTTTGGGAAAGAATTCATTGCATGTTTCAGGAATTTTTCCTGCAGAGACGTGAGTTTCGCTAGTCTGGTGGCCTCTATGTAGTTGTGTACACAGAGTTCCATACCTGGAATAAATTAATATGATGTTAAAAGTATCTAGTTTATTCTTATACATAGGTAAGCGCTGGATATTTATGGTAAATCCGTATTGAAATAATATTAAAATAATAATTTGTCATTTATAATTTTTGATAAATATAAATTTACGCATAGTCACGTTTCATTTCTCAAAACTATGTTGACTTAAAATTGGAGCACTACAATCCCGCACGAACTTGCATAACATTCTTTCACTCTTATGAATGATCAACGAGGGAAAATGAAATGGAAGCACATACTCCGAGTGAAACAGATAATGGTATCACCTGAACCAGAACAGCTGGGGTCAAGCAGAATGTACTCTACATCATCAAAGTCCCCCCTCTTTATCTCCAAGGCATCCTTGTGGAGAGTCTCCACGCAAGTAGACCCAGTTTTGGTCACGAAGTCGCATAACGTTTGGTATCGTTTCTCGTTCCTTTCTACCGCATAGATTTTACCCTGCAATAAATAGTCTGGTTAATTGATCTTTTAGTAATTAACGTAAAGCCAAATGCGTAAATATATCAACAAATTATGGTACTTTGGCTAGTGATCTTAAAGATCTCAATCAAATGACATTATTATTACGAGCTGTCCGTAAATAGTTGATATTTGTATTATGTGTATACTAATAGTTGTAAGCATCTTTACTAACAAGTACTATGGATTGTAAATTTTCCGAAATAAAATTAATTAAATTGAATTAATTTAGTGTCGTAGTAAGATTTTCAGAGCTCATCGAGGATGCGGTATGCTGGAACCGGTAGTAGGGCTCCTGATGAGTTCTCTCAACAATAAGGTTGTCTATTACCGTCTATATCTCGCCATACGCTTGATTACCACAGCGGTAGTAATGTGAATTGTGAAGAGCTACCGACCCGAAGAAAGTTGCAACTGGAAATCTGCAGCTTCAGTGGGTATATTTAGAAATTCCTTGAAACTCGTAACTTTACGCCCAACATAACAAATACATAATTCAAATAGCGCCATCTGTCGCGACCTAGTACTTACAGAGTTCCTCATGAACGCAGCCAGCTGGGTAGTCTTCATCCCAGGTGCCGCGCACATGTCCAGGGCGGCGGATCCTGGAGGAGCAGCTAGCAGGTGCACTGCTAGTGTTGTAGCCTACAAATCACATCATATTATACAGGTACCTATTATTACTATATGGTCCATAAAATTAAATGATGTTTGTTTAGACTGGCAGACATGTATGAAAAGTGGTGTGCAAGTCAAGAGTGAAATGGTGCTTTATACTCTCTGCATACCCCGTGAGAGACTTGCATCTTGACAACTAAGGTGGAAAAGAAGCATACGGCCCGCCTGATGGTAAGCGGTAAGCGGTTGCCGTAGCCTATAGTCACTTGGCCAGGGGTTCCCCAACAACTGGTACAATAAATAAACAGGTCTTATAATTTGTTAAATCTATTAAATACATACCTAATACCTAGACTCAAGGCACACAAAAAATGACCACCAAAACGGAACCATGATGAGCCCAATGGGATAGTCGAACCAATGACCTAAATATACCTCGCATACAGCAACCAATAAACTGCATCAAAATTAAGAAACAGTAAAATGTTCACAAACCTTATCCTGCAGTATAATCTTATTCTCCAAGTACAACTCATGCTCGTGGAGCTTGGTTCCTGATGAGAAGACAAATACAGTCTTGACATGATAGTCTTGCGTGAAGTCATACTCTGTGAGGTTCTGTATCTGCTGCAAGTAGTCGTCATAGGTACCGGATGTGCATCTGACGAAGCGGTACCCTTCATCTTGGAAAGATCCGATTGCGTCTGATGTCGTCAGCAGGTTGGTGTTGATGCGAACGTAGCGTGGCCGGCGAACAGCTAAAGACAATTCATACACAATTTTTTATTGCGTTAATGGAGATATATATGGTATCCCAGAAAGCGAAAAGTTAAACCAAGGTTTGTTGCATAAAAAACTAATAGATCATTGTTGTAAATAGTAAGTTGGATGATTCTTATTACTATTGCCATAGAATAGATATTGCTTTTACATTGTATAATATTCATTTATTAACTTCCCATGAAGAGAACCAAATGATTTAATAAACTTTACAAAGATAATTTTCTAAAGCTCATTGTCAGGGTCATGACAAAACATCAAAATTCAAATCAATATCTGTAATCTCAAAGATCGATTGACACATTTAATGCCTGAATTGAATTAATTACTTTATCAATTTCAAAGTCATAACAATAGTAATTAGGTAACTGGTAGGTTTAAAAAAATATGTACTGTGTCTTTAGTACCTATGTTTGCAGTAACTTTAACAATTTAGGTACTTAGAAGCACCTCGCACAAGCCTCACCCAAAACACTTTTGGGAAATAATTGTATGTTAGCTGTTGGACATATGCCTAAAGTGTTACAATAAAACAAAAACAATTACTTAAAATTTATTTCTTAAAATAAATTAAGTTTTTTGGTGAAAGAGCATTAGGTCCAACAAAAATTGTGTTCAAAACTATTGTATAATTACAAACTAATTGTAATTAAATATACATAACAAAATAAAAATATTCTACTAATCAAAGACAATGTTCTACATATCTTTATTTACTAATATGCATTTATTTTGTTTTACATTATATTTTCGAACAAAACTAAAGAAACTATGAATTAATAAAACTGCACATGAAAACTGGAATGTTTGTAACCATTTCACACAAATTTAATCTTGTTTCAGATTCAAAGTGTTCTTTTCTGAGCCTGCATTAGGATTTGGTTCATAGTAAGAGTGCTGGTCTACTTCATTGCCCTCATCATCATATTCCTTCTCATGGTATGCTTTATATGCATACAAACAAATTATCATATTGACTACCAATACTGCAGACACCACTGACCACACAGTTACTGTGTATTTGTCTGAAGGATAGTGATCTGAGAGTACATGCTGGACACCGAAAAACGCAATGAATGGCAGTGTGAACATAGCAACACTGTACAAGAAAAGGTTAGCCATTGCAAGAGCCGCCCGCTGGGTCTGCTTTGGGATTAATGGGCCCTCATCAGTCTCAGCCATTGTGAGTATTAGTCTATTTCCGAATTAGATCTGAAAACAAAAAATTAAAAGGATTACCTTCAATCTTCATGTCATCTTGGTGTTCAGATACATATTTTGCGAATTTTTCTTTGTAAGACAAAATTGTTTGCTCTGGTTTGCTTTTGCCTGGGAGGGCCTTTTTGCCGAACAGCAGTTCTGCTGCGAGGACCTTCGCTAGCCATGGATCTATGCGGGATTCTTTTTCTATTATATTACAGTTCTCAAATATTTTATCTATATCGGCAGCATGTTTGATTGTTTCAGTTATGAGCGCGAAAAGTACATTGGTCCTCTGTAAATATGGATAAATACAATTTAACTAACCTTTATAACATACATCAATATAAATTGCCATCATTAAAAGATAATTAAAAATCAACTTACGAAATGACGAAGTTTGTTGTCGTACAACAAAGTTTTAACGCTTCCGCCTTCGGTAGAAACTTTCTTAAAAATGTTTGCTGCAATTTTATAGTGTCTAGGAACTTTAACAGAATGCTCAAACATTATAGTTTACTTAAATCTTTCATGTCTCACACATACAGCAATTTTACCCAATTTGTTTCACTTACTTGATTTGATTGACTTTTATTTATCACGCGACAAATGTCAAATTTGAGGTTAGATATCCATAAACAAGAATGATCGATAATGCCTCAGAACAATAAATAAAAACGAGCATTATTCTGAGGATAAGGCTCTTACCTGGCTCGTCCTCTTCTTCTTATAATGGCAATCATTAATCAATCCTCTTAACAAATAACAAATCTTTTCTCGTTATAATATTAAATTCTAAAATTAGTGCAGATATTTTTAACTGTTTCACAACGCACAGCTAACAAACTCCCTTTACGGCTAACAAGCATTCTTAAAATGATGCAGCTTAGCTTTTAACTTCATTCATGCTTCTATTCCGTCGTTAATCCATAGGCTGAGTAACACTACTGTAGAGGGAGTGCTCACCACGAAGTTATAGGTACCTTTACCTATAACTTCGTGATGCTCACTACGTTCTATAAGTCCTTAATTGATTTTACCCTTAAGCGTAGCGATGTCCTTATTCTAAGATTCTACCCGTAGATTCAATCTTAGCGAGCTTGATTTATTCTGAATTTTATATATTTAACCATAGATATACACTTATATACATACGAATATCTACCATTCCATAGAGTGTAATAATAGCGTAGATAATAGATCCTAGTAACGTATGTTTATTACGATTCTGATTTCTGAAGTTCTGCTGAGTAGTGAGTAGGTACCGTACTACCCTGGTATCTTATCTTACCAACACTGTACCATAAACAAACTTACTAGCTCGAAGTTGTTGCACGTAATCTCTATTTACAATTTCACAAAAACATATTTCAGTGATCAAAATAAGATTTCTATTCATTAATATTGCATTTAAGAAAGTATGTAAGCTGTTTATGTGAAGGTAATTTGTGATATAACACGTGCAGATTTTCTTGTAGATAGAATAATATTTATTTACTATCGTTGACAGTTTTTTTAATTCGAATGGCGATTCGCCCCTCGTAAAATACCAGGAAATGCTATGATTCAACATCGTTGTGGTTTTAACAACAGAGAGTAAAGTGTTCCGTGTGTTATTTCAGTAGGAAACAGCGACCCAGTCGCTGTAGACGCTCGGTATCTGTGAAACTGGTGGAAATGTCTCGAGGGTAATTTGAGTATCTCGGTGGAATAAAACAAAACAATGGTTCCTGCACCAAGCTGCCCCGATACGTGGGACTACTGGACGTCCTCGCAGTCGGACTTCGTGGAGCTCACGTGCCTATTGCCCAACTCGGTGTACGTCCCCCTCACAACAAACTGGGATGCTACTCTTCAGGATGTCAAAGAGGTTAGTGACATGAAGGTACACCCTCGGTGTGACTCACGCGGCCCGCCGACACGTTATTTTCATTAGTCTGGGAAAGTGGGTCACAGTATTGAGTAATAATGTTCACAGAGATAGATTTGATTAGTTTAGAAAGTACTTTACATTGTTTACAGTATCTTGGACTGTTTTCATGTGGGTGGTCTGCAGGCTTTTACTGAACTACCATTTGGTGTATTTATGATTGTTTTAGGTAATAATTGTGAGGAATATTGAATTGTTCAGGGAAATAATTAGGGATATCATTATCAAGGCCCCTTGTGCAGAAATTATTACTAATTTAATGAGTAGATACATTATTTGAAAAAATAATACATTGTTCTTACTTTGGCGATTCTAATGAATGTGTGAATGTGCTTGACACTTCATTAAATAACCAGTTTTCCTTGTGGAATAGGTCACTTTGCCATCTGTTTAGTTAAACAATGTATTTATGATAAATCTGAACAGAATCCTCTGAACAGAATCCTTCACTGCCACAAATTTGCCACGTTATAAAGTTTATATATTGAGAAACCATAAAATTTAAGGTATAATTAAATAATATATATGTATTAGATGTATACATATGGATTTTCCAGAGTTATAAAATTAGACCTGAGTTCTCCAGTACACTTTGGTTAATCTGTTACAGCCACTAATATTATATTGTTATTTTTTATACCACAAAGGTAAGCCTGATGGTAAGCAGTCACAATAGCCTTAAGCTGCTAACAATACCAGGGATATTACTAATGAGTTGCCAACCCTGTTGATGAGGAGTCACTGTGCTAGCAGCCTTACTACTAGCCCAGCATATGCTCTGTATCACTGGCAATCTCACTAACCGCAGAAACAAAACACTACATCAAAGTAGTGTTATTTCACTGCTGTCTTCTGTAAGGTGGAGGTACAGTCCTCAGTTGGGTGGCTCCAAAATTAGTGGGAAATCCCACAGGAGATCCCAATTTGCCCTTTCTCTCTTTTTTAACTCATACTGTGATTAATCACTGTGCTTAAGCTTAGAAAAACTCTTTGGTTCAGGCTGGGATTTGAACCTGGGCCCATCAGATGACAAGCTATTGTTTCAATCACAAGGCCACCATGGCTATACTGGCTAAAAAATAACAATTTTGAAAATCCTAGGTAGCCTTTGTTTCTGGGGTAAAAAAAAACCTATGTTTGACTCCTGGTCTATCAGTGAGCCAAATTTCTGTAAAATAAAAAAAACAAACAACCATATTACTTAACAATCAATTAAGTAGATACACTGATTGGATAATTAAATGAATTATTAGTTTGTGTCAAATAGATCAAATAGAAGTAGGTATATTATTGTTTAAGATCATCAATAAACTGATAGTCCCTTTCAGTGTTACAAACTTTTTTGATTTATTGTACAATAGCATTTAGGTAGGTATTATTCGATAGGACAAATATTGTCTTAAGTAATATAGATCTTCACTGACACAAAACAGATTAAACTATTTACAAAAACTGAACTTAACCCACTACCAAAGGAAATTTTTAAATTAACTCTGTAATGATGTAGTAAAAAGATTTAAAGGATTTTGTTCCCCTAAATAGAGTTTTTGTATACAACAACTTGCTTGATGATAATGCTTTTTACACTCTGTAGGACTTATGGGACCGTGCGGTCAATCACCCACTATTTGGGATGCTGCATGAGATGTCAGGTTATGTGTTCCAATTTGTCAACTCACTGGCTGTTCCCGAAGAGGTAGATGATGAGAACAAACGCATAAGGGATATCAAGCCAATATGCGGGGTGCTCATGATCATAGAGAGATCTGTTGAAAGGCCTGGAGAACAATTACTGAACACACAAATAAGTCACTTGATTGGAAAAGGTAATTGTATTTTGTGTCTATTAAGTTGACAAAAACGTTTCACTGTTCATGTTACTTTAGTAGTATATAATAGCGCATGCCAAACTCAATAAATTTTATGAATATATCTTTTGTACCCATATAACCTGTATTTTTTTTGTGTATTGTGTGCACTGCCTGCGAAATGCGTGTATTTGCCTGCACTCACACTTTGAGAAATTCTTAATGTACTTATAATGTATCCTTTATATCCCACAGGTTTAAATGAATTTGACAGTCTGAGAAGTTCAGAAGTAAATGATTTTCGTATGAGAATGCGTAAATTGGCAGAAGAGAGCTTTCATAAGCGCGCTCAGAGTACAGGTCTGGAGAGACTAAGGTATCAGTGTCCACCGCGGCTTGCCGACGAACCAGAAACACCGAGGACACTCAAGAGCCATCTGAACAACAACTGCTTCATACTCGTCACTAAGTTTGCTAATACAGAGGTGAGCAAAACTTTCATCTATTACTATTGTCTTATCATCATCACCACCTTATCCCAAATATGACTGGTTACCAGTTTCTTACACTACAGCTATCTGTCGTTGGAACCCATTCATCATCAGATCAGTTTTCAAAATTTTCTTCACAAGTATGACTTACTAGTTGTTTTCCCAGCGACTTCACCCGCATATCAATATAATATATAGACTATGTTACAAACTGATAATGTAGCTGTAGATGGCAAAATATTTTTTCAAATTAGTCCTGTAGTTTTTAAGTTTATTTTTACAAACAAAATACTAATCTTCCTCTTTATAATATTAGTGTTGAACTGTAGACAATATTAGATTGGCAATCTCAGAACCAACCGCATCACAGTATACCAGAGGTTTATACTCTCTGGAGTATGGTGGTGACTTGTTATGGGTGTTCACGTATCGAAATACTAGCCATAGTAAAGGTTGTTAAATATAAAGATCGAAGTTTGATCAGTGACAGCAGTGGCGAGATGTTCTTATTTTTGTTACCTATTTTAAAACCCCTCAACTATATCTTACTGTTTCTTGTATTCTTAATTCAAAAGTGCAAATAAATATTTCCCATGTAGCCATTTACCGGATTGCTGATTTGAGATAACGATCAGCTGTGAGACTCATAAATCAACCAGACAGGCTTAGACATTAGCGGCGCCACGTGTAGCCGCCGCTGGCAATGACAATGAATTTCACAGTATTAGTAGCATAGCAATCTTACACATTATAACCCCAGTTCGTAAATTACACTACGGAATGCATTGCGACAGTAATTGGCCTCATGCGTGATAAAAATGTGTGCCAATTGTCTAAAAGTATTATTCCAATGTCAATTTGTTAATAAAAGCTACGGATTTCTTAAGAATAAACAGTCTATTATGCAAATTGAATGTTTTATTTATTATTCTAGACTAGATAGAATATTTAATTAGACTGAAATAACAGTAAAGATTATCTTTGTGAGGAACTTTGAGAGGATGCACATGTGTTAATAACAATGCAACCTTTGATTATATGACAATTAAAAATATTATAAAATTAATGATTATGTAAATGATAAAAATGCTTGGAATATATAGACTCACTCTGCACAAGTGGCTCCCCGCTCCTGGTAATTGTAATAGTTGGAATATGTATTTCATGAAAGCAGTGACAAAACCAACTTGGTAGCTTTCATTTTGATATTTGTAATTTCATACCAATGTCTAGAAGAATTTTGTTACAAATTGTTATATAATGATTGTTAAATGCAAAAAAAGACAGAGCACTGAGTTTCTTGCCGGTTCTTCTCAGGTGGCTTTTTTTCCGAACCGGTGGTAATTTAGACCTTCATAAGAGCCTTATTAGGGCCTAAACTGAATAAATGATTTTTGATTTTGATTTTGATTTTGAATTATATAATCAAATAATGAAACACCATTTTGTTGGCTTCTATTATTTATGTAATAGTTTATATGTATTCACTTGTCAAGACGGGCTGTATATGTCTTGTAAAATTGTCTTTCGTGATTCTTAATCCTCATTAGAATCAGACTCGTGGTGTTCTTCCTCAATTTCTTCCTCGTCTTTCTCACCTTCTTCAAGCCATTGCATCATCAGATCGCGTGCTTCATTTCTACAATTTATATAATTCTCGGAGTAAAATGTAATATACAGTATGTTTTGAAGAGTAACAATTATTTCTATCACTGTAAATATATAATGATCATGAAATGAAGATGTATACAGCGTGCTGCGGTTGGTACCATTTGAGCCGAGACTATATTGAAGTAAACGCCATTATTTGTGATGTATATCATCCACAGCTTTCGGCTTAAATGGTACCAACCGAGGTACCCTGTACTGTATACCTCGTCATTTCATGTTTATAGTCCTAATAATATTACAACATTACCTTATCAGTAATGCTAGGCTCAAGAAGTCCAAAGAAGACAAGTCTCAAAATTCTTTTATCTTACCTCAATGTGTTAATTTTTTTCTGGACTGACCAGGTTTAGCCTTATTATCATTTCAGTGATTTATTTAATTAGAACGACTAAAAGTCGAATATACTAATTAGCAGTTAAACCACAGTCATACATTCATCTTGCAGTACTTCAAACATGCTATCGATATTATTAACTGCCCTTCGTCCGGGAACAAGTCACAGTCCGGGTTAGACTCCAAGAGGGCGTTGAGCGCAGAGAGTCCGATGGACAGCAGAGTGAGCGCGCGATAACAGTATCTTATGACTTATGGGTTCTGCAAATAAATATTTACCTTTCTTCTGGGGTAACAACGCCTTTGTTGATCCTTTTAAGTCTGGGCAAAGCGGCGAGTACCTCCACTCTTACTTCTGGATCTTCTTCCTCCGGTGCACCCTCGGCCTCCTCCTCTCCCGTACCTCCCATGTACGGACAACCTTTCATTATGAGCGTCTCTATAGCTGTCAGAACCTGAAAGATTTATTTTTATCTTACTCTTTTTTTAAATTGACTATACATGGAACTTTTTGATTCTGGAATATAATTTTAACGGACCCTTAATTTTTTAACTTGTCTCAACGTAGCCACTTTACAATTTCGTAAATTGACATACTGCAGCTTAGTCAGACCCGCGTCAAATCCGTTCAAGAATTTAATCGGATTAAAACGCAGGTGCAGAATCCTCAAATTTACTAATCTTTCCAATCCCACTAGGGTGGTTATTTTGTTGCCGGCCAAGTATAGGCTATCCAAATTGGGGAAGTTGAAATCGAATATATCTTGTATGAAATTGTAACGGAAATCGAGGCAACGCATCGTTGGCATTCTGTTGTCGAAGTATACTTTGTGTATCTTGTTGTACCCCACTTCTAGCGTGCTCAGCTCCGGTTGGAACACATTGTGCACCGAGTTTATTTCGTTGTTATTCAATATCATCACTTGAAGATATTTCATCCTTTTTATAGCAGCCGAGTGCAGATTGTTCTTGTCAGCATGTATGAGAACTAAGAAAGGCAGTTCTGTCAATACTTGCAAGGCCTCTAAATCTAAGTTGTTGCCCGAAACGTCGACGAATTGTAAGTGTCTAAAGCATTTCAATGCGCTTATGTTCGTGAGGCTCATGTCGGTACACGCAGCTTTTAGATATGTATACCTGTAAATATATATACTGTTAAAATAATTAACTTCAAGCGACTTATCGTCAATTTGGCAACGCAAGCTTTTTAATTCCATATTGTTTGAGCTCATTTCTTTTTAAGAGAGTTTAGGCAAAGTAAGCAAAGGAAAAAGCGAGAAGGTGTACGATGACGTGTTTGTTCACTTTTGTAAGTAGTGTAAGCCAGTGCCCTTGAGATGGGAATGATGACTTTTGCCTTAAGTTAAGCCTACCCGTCTCCATCGGCAGTTTTTCCGAGCATGCTAAGCCGGATGCTCACTTCAGATTTCTGTAGTATTTTCTCGGGGTATACAACTTTCTCCTCTTCCGCGACGGCCTCTGGTACCGCTTCCTCTTCTCCCACCCCGGGCAGGGGTCCTTCCCCTCTCTGCTCGTCGGGGCCGTGCTGAAGATTGAACTTTGATTTTAACATTTTTACTACTGTTTGCCTATGACGTAGATCTGTTATGTCAGAGTTGACAATTTGACAAGGATTAAAATTGTTTGAAAAAGTTTAATGTCAATATTTATTGTTGAATGTACAAAATAGGATTTTATAAGTTATCTAGGTATTGTATCAAACTCATAACATTGAGAGCGATTTTTTTATTTACCTGACTTACGAACCCCTCCCCCCTGTGCTGGGTCTATCCATTCAAGTAGAGGAAGTCATAAATTGTTTCGATAGAAGATAAAAGAGAAAATTAAATTGATTAAAATATTTGGACGTGTTGTAAAAATAAAAAAAGTCTTTGTAATTCGATTTAATTTATAGTAATCGTAATTGGAGGGTGTCCTGTCTAAACCTCGACTATATGACTCCCTACTTGAAAGCTGGATCCGCTCTTTTCCTTGGCATTATCATTGGAATCGCTGAGCTAGCAACAGAAAATCCTCAAAAGAATAACTAATACCGGACTTGTTATTATTCTGAGAATAGAACTACACGTGTCTCTTTACTGTTTTACGCACACGAAGTCGTAGGGAAAAGATAATTATCTCCTTTCCATTTAAAATAAAATTATAATGTGTTTCGTTCAGTTCTCAACATCGTTGAACGTGCCAGCGTCACGCACGCCCCAGGAACACATAGAAGTAATCTTGCGCAAATTGGCCAATTCCCTGAACGTCCGCGGAGAAAACGCAGTCAACTACGTACTGAAGGTGTGCGGGCGTGAGGAGTACCTCTTCGGAGACCACCCCCTGATCCAGTTCCTGTACATACAGGAGATGCTGGCCACAGACGGAGTGCCTCAGGTTATGACCGTTAGGATTGACAAACTGCCGCTGTCATGTGAGTCTAAACTTTGGTTTTTACAAGATCAGAGAATGTAAGCGGACTGTATGTAATAATGTAATGTAGGTAGTTGGAAAATGGAATAAAGCACAGAGCTTGTTCACATTTCAATATGGCGGCGGCCTAAGCGGAAGAGGGAGTGTTTAATTGGTGTTAACATATAAATATGACACTATATATAGTGGCACTATACAATTATGTGTGTTGGATTACCCACACCCAATTGTTCTTGTATCGTAATGTAATTTACGACCTGGTCTCCCTATGTCCTGACTGGAATCGTTTAAAGTATTTTAAACCATATATAGTTTCTTCTCAGGTGTCTTTTTTCCGAATCAATGGTAGAGCAGTCCTTCATAAGTCCCTTGAAAGGGCCTAAACTGAATAAATGATTTTTGATTATGAAATACAGTGTAATATGTATCGTATGATAGCAGTTGGATTCCTTGTTTGAGCTCATCATATATTTACAGTTGGAATGGACATTGATTAGAGATGTCAATATTGGCTGATTTTAATTATTCGTTAATTGATAAATTAAAATATCTATATTTTTAACGGTTGTAAATATTAATTAATATTTTTACTAGGCACTTGATATTAATGAAGTTGATATATTTATATTAGTTCGTTGAAGATGTAAATAATGATATGATATTTTTATTCGAAATCGTTAATTTTATTTATTGAATATGATAATTATTTTTATATATTCTTTAATTTTAACTGTTAATTAATATATTAGACATCTCTAATATTGATATACAAGCATATTTAAGTATTCTTAACTAAGTTACATGTTTTAGTAAACCGCGAGTTCACCTACTACTGCCCGCCAGAAAGGCCACGGCTTACATCGGATCACTCAAACACAATGAGACGGAAGAAAAATGAATCTTCATGGAACATTGATAAGTACTATTCTTGTACTGTACATGGTGTCAGCGGTCTGAACGTGGACCCTGGACGGATAGTCGAGGTAAGCATTCCTGTATTTAAATACTAGTTTCTATCGCCGACTTCGTCCGCGTTCTAGACAAAAAATCATCGATCCTTTTCTGAATGAAAGGTTGAACCTATGATTTTTTTATGAAGGTCGGCTGAGAAGTTAAGTCATGAATGCGTAACAAACAAACTATAATTCGCATTTATAATATTAGTTAATCGTATATATCGTAATCGTAATAGTAGGTTCTTTTAATACGACAACTCTAAAAGAAGCTGGTTTTACTAGCTTCTGCCCGTGATTTCGTACGCGTTGAGCTTAGAATTTAAACATTTTCCCGCCATAATAAATATGTGTTATAAAGTACCTATGTTCCAAATTGAAATTTCATCCAAATCCGTTCAGTAGTTCATGCGTAAAAGAGTAACAAAATTCCATCCGTACTCACAAACTTCGCATTTATAATATTAGCAGGATGTATGTAGGTATTCATGTCTATTTGAAAGTGACTGACCTTATTACCTCAAGTGGTTTATTAAATGGCCGGGTCTTTCCGAATCTTATCACGCACGTATGCGGGTAAATACTTTAAACAATAAACAGGAAAAATATTTATCCTCTTCGGGTTAATCCAAAACATTTGGGATACGGAGAATATCTTAATTATCTTAGTATAATTAACTTCAAATAACATCGCTGCTCGTTATGTCGCTTTTACTTGTTTAAGGATATGTTTATAATAAATTTTGAGTTTACTTAATATTGATTAGATACTAGCGTCCCGCCCCGGCTTCGCACGGGTAAACATTTATCAAATATATTTTGTCTACCCGTGCGAAGCCGGGGCGGGCAGCTAGTATAATATATAGCCTATGTTACTCAGTGATAATGTAGCTTTCTAACGGTTAAAGATTTTTTGTAATCGGTCCACTAGTTTCGGAGCCTATTCAAAACAAACCCACAAAAATACAAATCTTTCCTCTATATAATATTAGTATAGACTTGATTGAAGCTTTTAAACCCGCCGGTAGGTGTTTCATCTTAGATACGTCTTTATCATTCAGTTAATGGAATATGACATTTTAACTAGTAAGTTAACATTCGATTTGTTTTTATACCACTAAGGTCGCACACAAGCATACGGCCCACCTGATGGTAAGCAGTCACCGTAGCCTATTAGCCGCTAGCAATACCAGGGGTATCACTAATGGGTTGTCAACCATGTTGTTGATGAGGTTCACTCACTGTGCTAGCAGCATTGGCAACCTTACTTACCGCAGAAACAGAACACTACATCAAAGTAGTGTTAAATGACTACGGTCTGCTGTAAGGTAGAGGTAGAGTCCCCAGTCGGGCGGCTTCAATTTTTTATGGGATAACCCTGATTTGGAAACTGAACGCTTTTTTTTACCTAGGTGGTATGCCAAGCGGGTATATTTTTTGGTGGCAAGTCCCTTTGCGAAGCTCAGAAGACCCGTGTAGCAGCAATATCCAAAGAGGGCGTCGCGCAATGGGACCAAGAGCTGACCTTTGGGATAGAGGTACACAATATACCGAGAATGGCGAGACTGTGCTTCGGGATTTATGAAATCACAAAGGTGAAGAATAAATGGAGCGGCAAATACGCTAACAAGGTAAATATACATCTACCTATTAAGACATAAAAATAACACCTATTTTGTATTGTTTCTTTCATCATTTGAAAAGACCCATTTGCTTTGCATTTTTTTCCAAAAACGTTGCATAAGCCCTAGTGCTGCTACTTTGTCGGGTTTGTGGATAGTACACATTCAAAATGATGATATATCCTGTTTTAATATATCTTGATATATTACTTTTTTAATTTGTAAATGTAAACTTTACAATATAAGAAACGTATCTGCTTCCATAAAAAATAGGCATTGTGCCATTTTTTTTATACCACTAAGGTGACAAACAAGCATACGGCCCGCCTGATGGAAAGCGGTTATCGCAGCGTATGGACGCCTGCAACACCAGGGGTATCACTCGCGCGTTGCCAACCCTGAATTTCCAAGACATTTTTGGATTGGATTGCCGCGCGCTTGCCCTCTTCAGAATACAAAATATTTTATTGATCATTCCTGAATTTCGTATAAAAAGGTATGTTTGTATCTATAGGATGTAATAAACAAACTGACGTGGGCGAATACAATGATATTCGACTACAAGGACCAGTTGCGGACGGACGGCGTGACGCTGTTCATGTGGACGCACGTCGCGGACGACACGCAAGGGGACGACATGCTGCTCCACCCCCTGGGGACGGTGGTGACCAACCCTAGCACAGACTCCTGTGCCGCCTTGCAAGTCGCTTTCTCCAAGTAAGTCATTCTTAATCGATGCTATTGCGTTAGGAGGAAGTTCTATATTCGTCTGTATTTATCTCTTTTTATGTCCACCGATATTTTCAAATGTGTGTTTATTTTTTATTTATTATTATTACCACTAAGGTAATAATTAGAGCTAAAATATTAATAGAATAAATATTTTACTTTATGGTCTAGTAATATGAACACGAGAATTGGCATATATGAGAAGAAGTTTTTGAAACGGTTGTAAATTGCCGGTGGGCATGTATGAAGAGATGAATGTAAAAGAAGGGAGGGGGGTATGCAAGTCTAGAGATGGAATGGCTGCCTCTGCCTACCCTGAAAGGGACTTGGCGTTTACATATGTATGAATATGTATTCTAAATTGTTTTAGAATATTATACGCGATGCAGCTGTCATTTGTGAATCGAATATGTTGATTCTAAATCCTACACATAGATAAATTTTAACATGAGGATATAATCTCTTTCCATTGGGGTGGGGGTATTTATTTTTAATAATAATGTTAAATAAAAATAATAAAAATGTTAAATAAAAAATGTAATCGGCAACCATGTCGGCGCAAATATTTCACTAGGTAAACTTTAAACACGAAATATAAACAATTATTCATCACTGAACAAGCACAATAACAAATAATAAATGGAAAGATAATTGAATTTACTTACGTATTCACTTTATTTTCAAACAACGAACGAAATAAAAAACATGAAACGATGAAAAAATTGAAAAATGGCCGACATTTTGAACACAGACAAAATATATTAATTTATTTTATTTAAGTCACAAGAATTAACGCAAATGTCGAACCTGACACTGGCAGCTAATGTATGACACTAAATTATGGTAAAGTTGGACACGGCACACGGTCTTTTAAGTGCACGAAATAAAATATATTCTGTACGGAATTTTAGCTTGCCACCTGGTCGCAACTAACAGAGCGCATGAAAATGTATACCCCGAATTTGGGTCGACTAACACACCAATGGGTAATCCATGTTTTCCTGATGATGCTAGTGGTCTGTGTGTGCTATGCTGTCGCGGGTTCGATTCCCGCCGGAGTAAACATTTAATATGTGATATATAATTGTTTGCATTGCGTCTGTGTGTTTGTTATGTATTATAAGAAATTATTTACACAAGTTTAACAAAAGTATACAAGTAATCATTGTATGAGCTGCTCGTTCCCATGGCACAAGCTTTGCTTAGGCTAATTTGGGCACAGATGGCGCGGTGTGATAACGTCCGAGAATTATTATTATTATATTCCTATTATTACATATTATAAGTGCGATGGTTGGTTTAGTCAATCTCGCCAAAAGGGATGTATTAATGTAATTCTGTTACATTTACGTATGTTTCGTTTCACCACAGTTACGACTGCCAGTACCCCATCCTATTCCCGAAGCCGGAAATGCTGAAGGCATATTCAGAACAGAAAGAGAGCGTGTCTCCGGACGTCTTAGAGCGTCTGTGCCGGGATTTCGATAGGTTGAAGATCGCCGCCGAAAAGGACCCTATGTATGAGATGCACGAACAAGAGAAAAAAGATATATGGGCTTCGAGGTGAGTCGTCATTTTTTGAGGTATCCTACTAATATTATAAACTTGCGGCCCGCCCCGGCTTCGCACGGGTAGACATTTATGAATCCCTGAAAATATCTAAAAACGGGTAGACAAAAGTCTACCCGTTTTTATACTTTTTCAGGGATTTTTTCTTTCCGTAAGAACCATCCTCGTACTTCAAGATATATTCTAAAAAAAAGAATGGCGAAATCGGTTCAGCCGCTCTCGAGATTTGCGCTTAGCAACACATTCCGCGATTCATCTTTATACTATAGATGTGAAAGTTTGAAAGATTGGATGTATGGATGTATGTTTGTTGCTTAATCACGTTGAAACGGCTAAAAGGATTGTCCAGGTCCAACAAGTGCCCGGCCCGTCTGATAGTAAGCGGTTACATTAGCCTATGGACGCTTACAACACCAGGAGTATAATTTACGCGTTGCCGACCCTGGGCTATATCTGTATGGATAGATGTATAGGTAATCAACATAAAGTAGAGGTGTGGGTAATTGTGTAGGGAGCGGTTCCTGTCGGACGGGCCGGAGCTGCTGCCGAAGCTGTTGTCGTGCGTGGAGTGGGGCGAGCGCGACGAGGCGGCGGGCGTGGCGCGCGTGCTGGGCCGCTGGCCGCCGCTGCGCGTGGAGGCCGCGCTCGAGCTGCTCGACTACGCCTACCCCGACGCCGCCGTGCGCGCCTTCGCCGTCGGCTGCCTGCACACCATCAGGTACACGCACCTACACACACCTACACGCACACACGCATGTACTGCGCTCGCCGGGCTGTCTGCACAACATCACTACTGTAGCCACGTACCTACACGCACGCACGCACACACGCACGCACGCATGTACTCACATACTGTGCGCGCCCTGGGCTATCAGCACATCATCACTACTGCAGCCCGAGCAAGAATAATTTGCGAAAACGTAACTCGCGAAATGTTAATTCATACTCATTTAAGTTCCATTTTTCACCGGCGCGGCGCTGTTCATTTTCCCATACAATAATATTCAAAGGCGATACGAGTACCTACGTAGTCGCAAATCGCATCTTTCGACTACGTATTCGAAAACGTAACTCCAAATTTTCATACGATTTTTTATTATCACTTTGTGCCGCCGCGGCGCTGTTCATTTCCCCATACAAAAATAGTCGCAAGCGATACGAATACATATTCGCAAGTTATTCTTGCTCGGGCTACTGGTGCACACACGTAAACGCATACAATCAACATACCTCGCAACGTACGGCCTGCACACCGTCAGGTATACACGCACATAGACACACTGAAATGCACGCACGCATGAACATTCGCACGCATGAATACACCACGCACGCACAAATATATCAACCCACACACACATACACGCACACTAACCTGGGGCTGCCTGCACACTATCTTGTATGCACATACGTACACAACATTTCATATGTCTCGACCATATTTAAATTCAATATCTCACCGGTCTATACTTACTGGAATACTGGCGACATAAAGTTTTAATTTACTCAATATGCGAGTAAATGGTACATAATTGTTATTGGCAGTATTTCCTAACGGAGATGTTATTGTTGTCAGTGACAACGACCTGCTCCTGTACCTCCTGCAGCTGGTGCAAGCGTTGAAGCACGAGTCGTATCTAATGTGCGACCTCTCCGTGTTCCTCCTACAGCGAGCCTTCAAGAACATGACCGTGGGACACTACCTCTTCTGGCATTTGAGGTATGACACGGAAATACCCGCCGAATAGGACTTCTACACAACTCGTTATTATATTAAGCTGACACTTATTACTACATAAAAATGTAAAGTCGCTAAAAGGAAATCATACATTTTGGTCCAGATCTGAAAGTGCCGGCCAACGCATTTTTTTTTGTATATTCTGTTAGAGCTTGCCCGTCTGAACTATTTTTACTGAGGCACCAAACCTGTAGGACTTTTGTAAACGATTTTATTTGAGTTCGAAAATCTGAATTTTATATATTTTTGTTGGAAATAAAATGTCCTGTAATGTCCAACTTTGGTGCCATAGTAATAAATTCTCAGACGGAGAAGCTCTAACAGACTATACAAAAAAAATCGCCGCCACTTTCAGATTTGGACCAAATCTCTATGAAACATGGATGATGTCCTTTAGCAGAAAGAAAGATTATTACGGGTAACGTAAATACTAGAGATTTCGCTATAATTTTCTAACGTCTATGGATATGCACGGGTTGTTAAACAGTCTCTATTAGCATGACACAAGTGCGAAAGAAATAACATTATAAGACCAAATTAAAATAACTTTTCATTCTCAATTGCTTATTTGGGTAGCATATAGAATAGGACCCTTAAACATTTTAATGAACAGTTTACAGATTTGCAATAATATGTAAACAGTGTATGTTTTTGTACTACTGACTTCACGGGATCCCGCTGTATCATACCACAAACGAGTCAAACAACTATGAAACTAGCTTAATGGTAAGCTAAAGGTCGTTTTGAACGGCAGCGTTGCGTTTCAATGGTGTGATTATGAAGATTTCTGTTATTTAGCTTGCATTTTCCCAGCAGGGGTCAATAAAACAATGAAGGAACAAGGACATATTAAGGTCGGTTTGTTTTGGATGCACCGCCACGTCAGTTCGTCAAGCTACGACAATGCGGACGTTATTTTTCCGGTAATCAATTATCGACTTAATAGTTTAAGATGGAGCGTTTAATTTCGCGTGCTTGACGACCTGTCGTGTCGGTGACGGAGCAGATGGTTAATAGATTGTGTGTATCGTAGGTCAGAGATGCGGGTGCCTTCGATATCAGTGCGGTTCGGCCTGATGCTCGAGGCGTACTGCCGCGGCTGCCAGGATCACATCAACAGCCTCATGAGGCAGATCACCTGCCTCGAGAAACTGCAGTGTATGTATACTCAAATAACACTACTTTGATCTAGTGTTGTGTTTCTGTAGTGAGTAGGTTGCCAGTACTTCACGAGGATACGCTGCGCTAGTAGTAATCCTGCTGCCACTGTGAGTCCTCATCAACAACAGGGTTGGCAACGCGTTACTGATACTCCTGGTATTGCTAGCGGCTATAGGCTACGGTGGTTGCTTACCATCAGTTGGGTAAGTATCCCAAATCGCCCTACCTCTCTTACCGAATTAAATCGATTGAATGTGAGTAATGTTGTTTGTCCAGGGGTGAGCAAGTGTATCCGCAAGAAGAAGGAGATATCCCGAGCGCGTGCGGCGCTCTACCAACATCTACAGGAGAGTCACTGCGTCGAGACACTCTGCAACTTCGTCTCTCCGCTCAACCCCAGCTTCGTGTGTAAGAGGATCAAGTGAGTATGTCGGACAAACTGCTTATATACAGGGTAGTAAAAAAAATCCTTGTCACGTTTTTGTCCTAGACGCGAGAATCGTGTCTTTTGTTGGTCCCTCATCACTCTTTATTTCGTGACAATGAAATAAATTTAAAAGCTCAGAGTTTATCGTTTGTCATTTGTTTGACCTCCTTGTAGGACATAGCTTTAGCCTCCTTTATCTTTATCTGCTGAGAGTAACTTACCCTTTGGTCTCTTGACCTACTCCCTCTACTACAAATAAATTAAGATACAAACATACCTGTCACGCCAAGTCCCTCACAGGGTAGGCAGAGAGTATAGAACGCCATTGCTCTCTTGACTTTCTCCTTTGCTTGTTTACATTCATCAATCTCTTCATACATGCCCGCCGCTTCCACGTAGTCTTTACCTTTGAGTATTTTGGTAATATTGAGAAAAATATTTTGTGTGTGTGTTGCGTTAGGGCGGAGACTTGTCGCGTGATGGACAGCAAGATGCGGCCGCTTCAACTGGACTTCGAGAACCTGGACCCGAGCGGCGCCGACATCCGCATCATCCTCAAGATCGGCGACGACCTCCGCCAGGACATGTTCACGCTGCAGATGCTGCGCATCATGGACCGCCTCTGGAAGATGCATGGATACGACTTCAGGTACCGACTTCAAATATCAACTGTCACCAGTCACTGAAACATTGAATTTGAAGCAGTAATTAATGGTCGCCTAGTTAATGTGAGTTGGTCCGGGTGTAAATGAACAGCGGGCTGTACCAAAAATTTAAAACTTAATTAAATACACATTCATTTACAAGCTTTTATGACGAGACCGCTGGTCTAGTGGTTAGTACACCTGACTGCTACGCTAGAGGTCGCGGGTTCGATTCCCGCCGGAGCAAACATTTATGTGACAAATATGTGTTCGACTTGCGCCTGGGCGTTTGGTATGTATTATAAGTATGTATTTACGAAAAAAAGGTATATAAGTATTATATTGGCTACTGGTATAGTACAAGCTTTGCTTAATTTGGGGCCAGATGGCGCTGTATAATAATGTCCAAGCATTATATTATTATTATCATTATTATTTTATGAGTTTCACCTGTACCGGTGCCGCGGTGTGTGGATTCTAATCTTGCAAGTTAAATTTGCATCACTTCGTAGTGTCTGATAGAGCTAAAATTGGCATACACGTTGGTTCACGTGACAATGCGATTACCTAAATTCCGCCTTTTTGTAACGCAATACAGCGGGCGTCATAAAATGGACATTTATCAGTAACCCCACGATATGGATGTCAAATGACGAGAAAATTGACGAGACTGCTGGTCTAGTGGTTAGTACACCTGGCTGCAACGCTAGAGGTCGCGGGCTCGATTCCCGCCGCGGCAAACATTTATGTGACAAATATGTTTGTCTTGCGTCTGGGTGTTTGGTATGTGTTATAAGTATGTATATAACAAAAAAAAAAGTATATAGTATTGTATCAGCTGCTGGTTCCCATAGTACAAGCTTTGCTTAGTTTGGGGCTAGATGGCGCTGTGTGATAATGTCCATACATTATTATTATTAAATAAAACGGCTTGATGAGCGAATAAAAAGATGTCTCAGTATTTTAAGGGTTACGTTCCTTAAAAGGAAAAAAGGAACCCTTTGTCTGTCTGTCTGGGGTTATCATAATAATGGTGACGATTCTGTTGTTCAAAATAACTAAACTTAACTAATTTGACAAGTCTAAAAGTCTTGCTATCCCTTTCTCATGTGCGGGGTTAAATAAGCATGGCAATATATTTGTATAACCAGATTGAGCCCGTACAACTGTATCTCGATGGAGTCCGGCGTGGGCATGATCGAGGTAGTGGAGGACTCCGAGACAGTCGCCAATATACAGAAGCAAAACGCGCCGATCTTCAACGCCGCATCTCCTATATACAGGGCCACTTTGTTGCGTGAGTATATTTATGGTTCGTTACACAAATTGCTTAAATGAAACCCTTTAACTCCCTCCATTTGTCCATCTACAACGCCTATATCTATACTAATATTATAAAGATCGACTTTTGTTTGTATGTATGAGATCACCGCTGGAAAAAAAATAAAAATTTAAAATTGGCCAATTTTTTTTATTAATGAAAAGTTACACTATCCTTGAGGAATCTTATCATAGGCAAAATGTATGTATACAACTTAAGATACTATCATCCCACTAATATTATAAATGCAAAAGTTTGTGAGTATGGATGCATGGATGGATGCTTGTTACTCTTTCATGCAAAAACTACTCAACGGATTTGGATGTAATTTGGAACACAGATAATTTATAACCTGGATTAACACATAGGATAATTTTTATCCCGGATAAATTTTAGGTTCCTCTGAGATTCTAAGCTCAACGCGGACGTAGTCGCGGGCAGAAGCTAGTGTAATATTATAATGCTGTTTGTTTCCCAATAAATAAATATAATATATAAAACTAAATATACCCGTATTTATGGAAAAGCTTTTATTGCACAGAATGGCTTCGCAAACACACGGAGAACAACGACGTGGCGTTCAACAAGGCCGTGGACGAGTTCACGATGAGCTGCGCCGGCTACTGCGTGGCCACCTACGTGCTGGGCATCGCCGACCGGCACCCGGACAATATCATGCTCAAGAAGACCGGACAGGTAACTAGCCCTGCCGTAATATCATGCTCAAGAAGACCGGACAGGTAACTAGCCCTGCCGTATTATCATGGTCAAGAGACCGGACAGGTAACTAGCATTCACGTACAATCTACAGACTTACTATCGATAGTTTGCCTTGGATATCTGTGCTGTAGCGCGAGTATAAATAAATTGCGACAACGTTGACTTTTCGCCTTCTACTATTTTTGTTTCGAAACTCACGAAATGTCAAAATTGTCATACAAAATTTTAGTTCTACTTTTCACCGCCGCAGCGCTGTTCATTTTCCCATAAAAAATAGTCGAAGGGGATACGAATACGTTGTCGCAAATCATTCTTGCTCGGGCTTCTGTACCTGTAGCCATTTATACTATCTATAATCTTTAACACTATAAAAAACGAATGAAATGTATGGGAGTTAAAAATTTGACTACGTGACAGCGTATACAATTTTGATTTACACTTTGCCTATAGCGCACCCTATATTTTCTTGAGCGTTAACGATTGTAGATAGTAAACATGACTAAGCCTGCAGTTAGGATAGGGTTTCTCAAACTTTTGGCTCCACGAACCTCTGTTAAAGTTACCAGAAGACAGCGAACTTAAGGGGTTCGCTAACTAATTAAATGAAGTTGGTAACATACTGTAATATTGTCCAAAGCTGTTCCACATAGACTTCGGCCACTTCCTGGGTCACTTCAAGCGGAAGTACGGGTTCAAGCGCGAGCGGGTGCCGTTCGTGCTCACACACGACTTCATACACGTCATCAATAAGGGCCAGAAGGGCTCCGGGGACAACGAACCTATCGACTTCAAGATATTCCGGGAGCACTGCGAGAAGGTTCGTTGCATATACATAATAATCTAAATAATGCTTGGACATTAATGTACTATGGGAACCAGCAGCTGATACAATACTTATATTTACTTTTTTTTTGTAAATACATACCAAACAGACGCAAGGCATTTTTTTTTATACCACTAAAGTGGCACACAAGCATACGGCCCACCTGATGGTAAACAGTCACCGTAGCCTATAGCCGCTAGCAATACCAACGGTATCACTATGGGGTGCCAATCATGTTGCTGCTGAGGACTCACTGTGCTAGCAGCAATACTACTAGCCCAGCGTATCCTCGTGGAGCACTGGCAACCTTACTTACCGCAGAAACACACACTACATCAAGTAGTGTTATTTCACTGTGGTCTTCTGTAAGGCGGAGGTACAGTCCCCAGTCGGGCGGCTCCAATTTAAATGGGATAACCCACTCGCCCTACCTCTCTATAATATTAATAGATAAACTAGCGATAAAATATTAATAGATAAACTAGCGACCCCCCAAAACTTTTATACATAAAAAGATTCCCCATGAATCACTATCTATTGCTGATAACTGCATTAAATCCGTTGAGTAGTTTAAAAGATCTAAGCAAACAGACAGCGGAAGCGACTCACTTTATACTAAGTAAAAATGACCAGTTTTTTTTTTTTGTACCACTGACGTGGCAAACAAGCATACGGCCCGCCTGATGGTAAGCGGTTACCGCAGCCTATGGACGCCTGCAACACCAGGGGTATCACTCGCGCGTTGCCGACCCTATTATATCGTCTATGTACGGTGTCGTCAATTTAGGTGTTGTTTTGTGCTTATCGTTGATCGTTGTATTGTTGCGACAGGCGTTCAGCATACTTCGAAAGCACGGCCACCTCATCATATCGCTGTTCTCCATGATGATCTCCACCGGCCTGCCCGAGCTCAGCTCCGAGAAGGATTTGCAATACCTACGGGAGACATTGGTAAGACAATTCGAATACTGTTTAAAATACATTTGGACAAGGATTTTTTTTTATATTTATGTATTTTTATTTAATCAGTTGACCGATTCTTCGATGGTCTTTTAATTTTACTGCGGTCTTCTGTAAGGTGGGGTTACAAGCCCCAGCTGTGCGGCTCTAATTTTAATAGTAAAACCCACGGGAGATCCCGATTGGTCCTACCTCTTTTTTTAAGCTCGTGGTGTGATAAATCACTGTACTTAAATTTAGAAAATCATTCGTACTGGCCGGGGTTCGAACCTAGGCCCATCAGATGACAGGCCGTTGCTTGAACCATAAGGCCACCACGGATAAAAATAAACTCGTACTGCAAAATAAATTACGACCCCAAATAACATGTGATAAGCGCAAGAGAATTATGAAAATATATACAAATTTTTCCTTTATTACTATTTTGGCTTATTAGATCTTACGAAGTAAATTCTACACAGCCTCGTGTACTTATTCCCAAAGAGTTTTTTTAACACTAGCTGTTTCCCCGCGACTACGCCCGCGTATCAATATAATATTGTGCCTAACTCAGTGATAATGTAGCTTTATAACGGTGAAAGAATTTTTGAAATCGGTCCAGTAGTTTCGGTGCCTATTCATTACAAACATACCCACAAAAATACAAATCTTTCCTCTTTATAATATTAGTATAGATAATGGTGCCAATTCTGTTGTTACTAAACTTAACTTATTTGACAGGTCTAAAAATATTACCATCCTTATTTAACCCCGCACATGAGAAAGGGATAGCAGTACATTTAGACCTGTCAAATTAGTTAAGTTTAGTAATGTTGAACATCAGAATCGACACCAATTTCATCTTTTCGCCACAGGTAATGGATCTACCCGAAGATAAAGCGATGGAGCACTTCCACCAGAAATTCACGGAGGCCGTTAAAAACTCGTGGACGACCTCCCTCAACTGGGCTTTCCACAACTTGGACAAGAACAACTGACAGTGACCGGTCAGCAGGCGGCTGCGGCGACAGCCGTCGAAA
Organism: Falcaria lacertinaria; assembly: GCA_951449985.1. Lineage (NCBI taxonomy): Eukaryota > Metazoa > Arthropoda > Insecta > Lepidoptera > Drepanidae > Falcaria > Falcaria lacertinaria. The sequence goes on from OX602111.1 coordinate 2,280,942, forward strand.
CACACGCCCCAGACGCTCTGAACAACGGTAATGGCAACCATATCCAGAAATAGGTAACACGGTACGGCCCTTTACTAAACCTGAGATAGACCTACGTCTTAAAGCTTATCATTCATTCGATATTGCTTACGTTTTAAATCGATTTTTGAAAGGATGCTAGTTAAAATCAATCAATAATATCAAACCAATCAAATTACCACCGGTTCGGATGAAAAAGCCACCTGAGAAGAACCGGCAAAAAACACAGTGCTCTGTCTTTTTAGGTCTAAAAGTTGTTGAGTAAGTCAATGTTGGGATTCAAAAGGTTGAAGCTGATGTAATGTAATATCATAGTAGTGTTATATAACCTATAAATGCATTGAAAGTTGCCACCAAATGGAAATCGTCGTGCCATCTGACGTCATGACCTGATTGGCTAGCTCTGTATTTCTTGTAAAGAAATGACCATGTTTTAAATTAACTAGCAATTGTTTAGATTTACAAATACAACATACCGCTATTTCTGAATAAGTAAGTGAATGATTTGTTCATTCACTCATTCTCACATCCGTGGCGTTAGCCTAACGTGAATTTGCCTGTTGCCTACTCGCTCGCACGTTATGTATGAAATAGACTGTGTAACGCGACGATGGTCGACCAACGATAAGATAGCCGCGGTTGTCGCCGCTCTCATCACGTGTGAAAGAGTTGTGTAATTTGATGGGTCCGTTTGCATTATATTACACGCATGTTGTTTGCGGGCAACACTATGTCTACGATAGAGAATTCCCTTAAATTTGTTGTTCATTAACAATATTTCAGAAACAATAGGTTTTAATACGAGGAGATTAAAAATAAAAGCTGAGTTTTGACCTTAAATGGATTATAGGTCTTATCTTTGCTGACTAGGAGGACAATCGGATCTGCTGGCACTGATAAACGACTTTATATACACATATTGTATTTTCTTTCAAATTAAATTTTGACAATATTGAGATTGAAAATCCGCTTTTAGTTTTTTGCGGATCAATGCTCCAATAACTACAAATGACAAGAGCAAGCTTAAAATCTCGACTTTTTCCTGCCTCTTAAGCGAACAACCTGAATGTTGAATAATGTAAACGGGACGGAGTGTCCAAAGACTGATAGTAATTTTATAAAGACGGCGACATTCGCTCCCCGCGGCCACTCCTGTAGTTAGCTGTAGTCATTTCACGCGATATGATGCGTTTTCGAAATTACCAATTACAGTTGACCCTACCAATCATGGACATAGAAAGTATCTCTTCATTTCACTAATACAGTTACGTCGTGGCTCATGATTATATGCCTCAACTGTACTCCACAAGACTCGATTCGAAAACGTATCAATTAATAAATAAGAATGAATTAATCATAAGGGCCCTTAGTGTAAACGAATTAATTGATATATATATATATATGTTGGTATTGGGGCGCATAGTCAACGTTAGTAGTAATAAAAAGACCGACAAATATTGTTTGAGGTTATAATCCTTGTAATGATGTCTGTAGATCGATTAGTTGTATAGGTAATGTTAAAGAGTTTCGACAAAATATCGATACGAAATATCGACGATGATTCTCGTGTATAAAATTGTGTAAAGTAGCAAATGATGAATGTATCTTGGATATAGTAAGGGTGGTGCAACAGTTATTGCAATCAATGTTATCATGTTAAGGGCCCACAGAAGGATAGGTAGGAAGGATGCGGCGGCCGATTTGGCTGTGATATAGTTCGGTTAGCTGGCGATATACTTGGTTCTAAGATTTGTTTATATTTAGGTCTAGCGTCTAAATTTTTATTTTTCATTTTAAATTATGTTGAACAATTTGAAGAAAGGCTTAAAGACAAAATTAATATTTTGATGTGAATGTCAATAGCCTCTTATTATCAGTTTGATGAAATTGACATAAAATTATATTTATTTAAATTTTGTCGTGTTCTTTCTAAAAAGTCGCTTTAAATTTGGTTGGATAGAGTGCTAATTTGGATTTTATTATTTTTAATTAATCTTAGGTATCAGATCAAAAATTTTGTTAGGTTTAAATGTCGTATACTACTTGGTTGTAAGTTGAGGATGAGGTGATGGGACGGGCCGCCGCAGTCGTCCTTTTGTCTAAATAAATATTCTTTATTAAAACTTAACACGCATGTAAAGGGTTCTATTCTGCGCATACAAATATTTTTAGACGTCTATCAAATTCGAAATTCTAGTCCTGTCTTATAGTGCTAGAAACACACAGCAACTTGAATCCGGCTTAGCAGAATTGGACCCAATGGTAGGCGAAATAATGCTCTCATTTTAGTGTAGTTGTAAGGATAACGCGTCACTTTTGCACACATTAGATTTGTTAAATCATTATGAAATAAGACGACGGTGTTTTTGATATTAAATTCGAAGCCCGAACGAGTATACGATTATATCTTATTTATTCATATAACAGTAATGAAATTGTAATCCGAATAAATTAAAAATGTATGACGAGGATCTGTTCACGAGAGTATCGATCGATACCCTTGCGATTCGATACTTAACATCGAGTAGGAAATAGTATCAATCACGCCGTCGTCTCTCGAAGTGTAATTTATATAATAGGTTTAGCAGTATTATACGTTCGTATCGTTTAGTGGCAAAGTTAATATTTGCTTTTAAGTTTTTTTTTTATATAACTTCAGGCTACCTCATTCTATCGTGTATTAAGCGGTACATACCAGTTCGTTTACCCTAGTTTTGTACATTTATATGTTGTTTATTGTATATTAAATGATTGAAGGGGATGTAACAGGACCAGCCAGGTGTGTTTACTAGTTGTATGACCTTAAAAGGCAAGTGACCTAAGTTATAATGAATCCTTCGTACATTTACAAATATATCAATATACATATGGTCTCTTGTTACATACTTTTTATATTACCTTTTCGTCTCGCAATCTCTTCGCTAGATAATAATAGCCGGTTAAATAAAAATAGTCTACATTTAATGTGTCGCCGTCAATGGTACGCTCTAGTGAAATATACACGATGTAGTGTCGATTCTATTAATATTGGGATTATGCCTTATGATATACTTTTAGAGTTAAGTTGTTGCCACGCGATGTTCGTGGATGTTTAGGCGAATTGTTAATTAGCTCGGGCTAAGTATATACAGAATAAACTCGGATTAAAAAAACTACAATACAAGCAGGAAACCCAAGAAACACATTCTTACATGCATCATAATAGAGCGTGCGAATTTATGTATTTTTACTTTTAATCTTGATGGGAACTATGTGGGTTGAAGAATAGACACTCGCCCGATTTATAAAGTCAACCCTTAGGTTATTGAAAATCTCTTAGCATTGAGCAAAACACCATATTTTGAACTTCTAAAAATATATAACCTGTTTTTTCATGCATTATTTAACATAAAACTGAGTATTCGGCGCGATTTTTCGATATCTCGTGAATTGTGTTATACCTAGTGGTGTATATTGTACATTGGTTTCATTTACTAGCCTCGAAGATGGGAATAACCCAAGAAAGAGAAAAAACTATGAAACTTCTACTGTAGACTAAGTATTTATGCCTAAAAGACGAAGTAAATACATAATCACTTAATTTTAACTTTCGAAAACGAACAAATGATGATTGATGATATGTCACACCAATCGCAAAACCACAAACGCGATATTAAAATTCGTCATTTGCCTATTGTACCCCAATTAATGTCTAGGTTGCGTTAATAAATTAGTCCTAATGGTTGCCCCGAAACCATTTCATAATAGGTCAGACAGACAAATTCAGAAAAGAGAAATTGACAAAAACTATAATGAGTTTACCCTCCATACTGGAATGCAATTTATTACGAGTAATAATCACTGCCGTTAATTAAGAATATTAAATGAATTAGCTTCTTAGAATTGTGCATTTTTTATGTAATAGTAGTGAATACTTTTTTCAATTTCTTTATCTAGCTTTTTTCCTGCTTACTCTCAAAGCATATAATCCATAGTAACTCTACATAATCAAGCAACAAATAGTCTTTGCTTTGTTTTACTGAAATAAGGGCAGATGATAAAATAGCACCCTAAATAGAAAGACAAGCTTAGCTCGAATATTTCCAACATAGCACGAAGCCCAGTCCAAAGGTGACAGACGATATGGCGTCAAAAAAAAACGCTAATAATGGCAACAAAGGCCAGGAAGATAATGATCTTGTAGCCCAGTTCAATCGTTCCCATTTTGTCTCTACACAAAGTTTCCCCCTTGTCTTAAAAATTACCCTCTTTTCACCCCTTTTGGGGTTGAATTTCAAAATCCTTAAGCGGATTTTAAGATGATATGCTGTAAAGAAACTCAACCTATTTCAATTGTAGGCTTTAAACTTCTTGAGTTTTGTAATGAGTCAATGACGTGTACTTAGGTCGTATAGCTCGGCAAAAATTCTAGAATAGGAACTAAATTTTTGGCTACTGGCAACCTTCACAAAATGGAATCCATGTTATGATGTTCACTGTAATCAAACCAATGCGAAGCAGGAACAGGTCGCTAGTAAATATATAATATTTATATAATATTTAAATGCTTTAATAATATTATATGTTGATCTTTCCACATAGGAATGTAGGGCTAGTAACCAGTGACGCGTGACAGAGTAACTTGAACATCGTGCTGTGGTTTCATAGATATCGTATATCGAATTATTGGGTCGTTAAATCGATACCGTTAGATGCTCGATAAATGCGAAATATAATTAATCAACTATACAATAATAATATTTATAGTTATGACAATTAATTCATAGCAATTTCATTTTGACATTCGTCAAAATCCGTATGTTTCTATATAATAGTCAAGATAGCATTACATAACTTTTTTAAAATATTACATGATGTATTAACTTTATTTTTGTTCGAGTTTCTGATAATTGAAATTAATTTAATGACGCTGTGATTCGATGAAAAATCCTTTTATAACCACAAATTATGAGTGAACTGTGGAAGTAATAATAACACTATGGAGTATCTAATATATTGCTGCATGTCTCCAACATTAAGCAGCCCAAAACGAAATACTTATTTTGTTTGTTCACTTAAAATCATAAATACACACAACACTGCCAATGAATATAGAGTAGACTGATTACTGACGCATATTAGATATCTTGGTTGTGAAGTTACATATACCAAGCAAAGATTCTCAATCATAGTTCCGATTATATAGGTAGTTAAAGTTATTCCAAGTGACGACATACTCTTATATGTTGTATGTAAGCCATCGTTAAAGATGAAAATTCATAACCCATTTGCTAAAAAATATTGACTATATAAATTATTATTGATAAAAATAAATTATTCTCAAAAAAACTAATAAACCAAACAAGTTCATTAGATATTAGTTGCAGGTGTATCAATATTTTTTTTAATATTTATGAATCGTTAATTTTTTATGTATATATTTCGTGCATATGCTCATAACAATAAAATAGGAGGCACTCTCAGATCCAATAAAAAAGGTAGATTGAAATTTGCGAACAAAGTAATGTCGGTTGTTAAACAACATGTAGTGCGTGGCCAAGGCGTAGTTTCATTGTAGGCGTGTAACTGATAATATGTACACTGCAAGGCGTATTTTAATCGGCGTCAGATCATTGTACGCAAAGTTGCCATTACCTTTTTATTTGATCTGAGTTAGCAACCAATAAACCTTTTATTGCCATAAAGAATAACAATATTATAATAATACTTCCATGTAACATTATCTTCCGATAGAGTATGGACATTGAATCCTTTCACGACCACTGTTTAAGCTCTCCCTACACCGTAAGTATCCGTGCCGGTAGCAGTAACATTTTTAGAAAACGTAAGCGAAAACGTAACTAGCGTAATGTCAAAATTGTCATACTGATTTTTAGTTCCACTTTTCACCGCCGCAGCGCTGTTAATTTTTCAATACAAAAATAGTCGAAGGCGATACGATAACGTTTTCGCAAATTATATTAATCGCATTAGTCGCTCTTGGATTTGTATTTAAACACTAGCTTCTGCCCGCGACTACTTCCACGTTGAGCTTAGAATCTCAGAGGAACCTACAAAATTCCCGGGATAAAATTATTTTCCCGGGACAAAATCCTATGTGTTAATCCAGGTTATGAATTATCTGTGTTCTAATTTTCATCCAAATCCGTTCAGTAGTTTTTGCGTGAAAGAGTAACAAACATCTATCCATACTCACAACCTTTCGCATTTATAATATAAGTAGGATATAGTAGGAAGGATGGTGACACGGCGGCGGTGCCACTGTAGCTATGTCGCAAGGCCCTATAGGGCCGGCTCGTTTTTCTTTTTCCATTGTTAATATAAAATCCAATTCGTAGAGAAAGGACAGGTCCATTTTGGTCCAAAGCTGAAAGCCGGCCAACGCTTTTTTTTTGTATATTCTGTTATAGCTGGCCCGTCTGAACATTTATTACTATGACACCAAAGCTGTAGGACCATAGTCGTTGATTTTATTTGAGTTTGAAAATCAGAATTTTCATACATTCTTGTTTAAAATAGGAATTCAATATAACCAAAACATATGAAATGTCTCGTAATGTCCAGATTTGGTGCCATAGTGATAAATGCTCAGACGGACAAGCTCAAGCAGAATATACAAAAACAAAATCGTTGGCCGGCACTTTCAGATTTGGACCAAATGTCTATAAAACTTGGATGATGTCCTTTAACCTAGCGATCTTTGCTTGAAATAATGACACTAGCTCTACTTACATATAATATCATTGAGCTCTACGTCGTTCGAAACGTCGATCAATCATTATTTGCATTTCGTTAATTGTAAATATCTCATTGTTTTATAGAAACGGTTTAAATCCTCGGTCGTTTCTCCCATTATGACGGTCTATGGCCACTTATACATATGTTCCCTTCGTGCAATGTAAATATTACCGTGTATATTTATTTTAAGATAACGATATACCAACGCGATAGCTTATACTAGAGTTATATGGTAGTACTATAGCCATTGTCAGTTTTCTTTTTGTTTATAGAGTAATTATTGCACCGAAGAGCTGTAACTTTGGGTATAAAATTGAATGGAATGTGTTTTTAGTTTTGCCTATGCGTGATATTTTATTTTTATTATGTCAAGAGTAACTCATGCGTGTTACATGAGGGAATGTGTCACCAAATATAATTAATGACCGGATATGTGTATGTTATGCATTCTGATTGCAAGCTTTTATTTAGTTTCACCTGTCCTATGTGTGTGTGTGTGTGTGTAATCAAACTTGGCAAATTTAATTTGACCCACTTCCCAGTGTCCTTGGTGTGTCTTACTTAAAAGCAGCAATTTTTAATCCAATATTGTGGACGTCCGTCAATGGAGATGTATAATGTCCACAGTAAATGATATGAGTATCAAATAAAAGGGCCTTATGAGCGAAACTAAAAAAAAAGTGACGTCATTCTAAATCTAATATGGCGGCCGCCGCAAGTAGATGATATATAATTTCAACATTAACCCCTATGATAAGGATAATAAATGAAGGGCTTGATAACTAAATAAAAGCTTGTATTAAAAATCTTTGTTTAACCCACTTGTTATAAAGTAGCGTTAAGATATTATATGTAAGGTCCACGAAACATCTCAGTCTACATACAATAGTTCCTTTGTCATGTGTCATTTATACGAGTAACGAAAGAAATGTAAAAGATATTCAATTTATTATTGTTTAAATTAATTTACGGGATAATTATTTGCTATCTCAAATATGTTTTTTTTAATAAACATTTACATTCGAGGTATGCACGGATTTTATTTTATTTACCATATTAACCTTTAGATTTATTTTTCAAACAATGCAAGACTCCCTAAAGAACACATCAATGGGAATATTCAGTGGAACCAACTCCAAAGCTTGATTGACCAAAGGCTAAAAATATGCCATGCCTGATTCGATACGAAGATCGAACCTGCAAAACCTTCCGTAGGAACTGTAGGAGTCTGGGTTAATAACCACTACACTAACGGTGTCAACTTCAAATAACGTAAGTATTTCCCATTTATTTAATAAATAATTATTATTTTGTTAACTAGCCTTTCCCCGAGACTTCGCCCGAGTAGCAATATGATATGTAGCCTATGTTACTCAGTGATAATGTAGAATTCTGTTGGTGACATTAATTGTTAAAATCGGTCAAAGTGAGTTTATTATTTCTATCTTATTCTATTAAACAAAAATGTAAACATACATATCTTTTTCTTTACAATATTAGAATAGAAATGTTTATCATTTCACTAATTCCTTCTTTAGTCAATTAAATAACAACCCAGCTGTAGTAAACACACATAATTTAATTTAAACACAGTTGTTAAATTAATTAATGATGCCTCACAATGTGCGATGCACTCTCACTACGGCCGTGAAAACCTGAGATACAAATTAATACAATAGTAGAAAGACGCTGATTAGTCAATAGCACATCGTCCCATTCGCTCGCCCGCGCTCCGCTACATTGCTTGCTAGTCGTAGAACGCGCGCGTCCATTCCACACATTTACCCCGCCACATAGAAAATAGAAAAAAGCTGTAACAGTCGACAGTGTATTAAAAAACATGGTTTTGTAATTTGTTTTGAAACTTTGTTTTTGTGAATAATCGTGAAGTTTTGGAATTAAAATGACGGTTGGAAGCGAAGAACATGAGCCCCTGATATCTTCATCTGTTGATAACCAACGCGTGTCGTACAACAACTCGCCGAGCGTAAGTACACATGCGAAATCTTTTGTTATACGTACAAGTAACTAACCTACGATTTTGTTTCTCAAAGGCATAAAATAATAACGTATGATTTATTTAAAAATGATAAGTAGTTAGGTTCTGCTCTTTTAGTACGTCAATCTATTGACCATCAAAAAAAGATCAGATCGCACAACCAACTTTATATAATACTTTTTTTTTGTCATCTGCCTACCCTAGTGACGGATCATTAAAAAAACATCCCACAACTTGATTTTTGGTTAGTTGCTATGCTATCTATAGTATAATGTAAAAGAAGTATGTTTGTATAATCACATTAAACCTGTTTGACTCTAGCGCTGTGAATCTCTACCTTTAAATTATGTTAAAATAACCATTGCTTGAGTAATTATATCACAAACTAAAGGGCTTTATATAACTACCTATACCTACGAGGCCGAATTTAAGGTCTACTGACGAAATTTAATGGGCCTTTACATTATTACGAAATACTTTACCCACGTTATTTATGTAGGTAGGTACCTATTATACCTTGTTTGGTTGTTAACTGAATTACAGAAATTACTCTTTAAATTGATTTACCTATCATGTGGTTAGGAAATGGTGCTAGAGAATACAGAATAGTGACAAATGTAAGGATACTTTTACGGTCGTAATTCAGGTTATGGGCCCTGACCAATGGCTTCATAGGTGGTTTTACCGCTTAATAGTTGGAATTAAAAAAGGTTCTACACGTGTAAATATGCATAACCATCATGTTTCTGCGGAGACCGAGGTTTCTAGAGGTCCACGAGGATACGCTGTGCTAGCAGTAAGGATAAGCTGTTGCTACAGTGAGTCTGCGTTAGTGATATCCTTGATATTCAAACATCATAGACTACGGTGACCGGTTACCATCAAAAGGCATGAACGCATGACTGACAATGTAGTATTTAAGTATGTTCCTATTTGCTCGTTTTGTTAGCATTCACAAAATCTAATCTCAGACTTCTATTCTCAATAATTTATTCAACATTTCGTGACCTCGAAGCGGGTGTAAGAAGCTTTGCATGTTTAGTATAAATTAAAGTGCCGCCGACACTAACTTTGCCATCCAAGCAACAAGACGAACCTCGAACATTGTTCTTTAAAGTAGTGGAATGAAATCAGCACCATTCCCTTCAATGCTACAAACAATAATAATTTAATTGTTCGTAGCTTCAATGCGATATCTATAAATATCCTGCAAATGGAATGTTAAAAATCCAAAGCTCCAAATCCAAGCTAAAAAAGAGAGGTAGGGCGAATTGGGATCTCCCTTGGGATTTCCCACTAATGTTGGAGCCGCCCAACTAGGGACTATACCTCCACCTTACAGAAGACCTCAGGGCTATAACACTACTTTGATAGTGTTGTGTTTCTGCGGTAAGTAAGGTTGCCAGTGCTCCATGAGGATGCGCTGGGCTAGCAGTAATGCTGCTAGCACAGTAACCCCTCATCAACGACAGGGTTGGCAACTCGTTAGTGATGTCCATGGCATTGCTAGCAGCTATAGGCTACGGTGACTGCATACCATCAGGTGGGCCGTATGCTTGTGTGCCATCTTAGTGCTATAAAAAAAAAACTTTATTTGTCTAGACTTTATAAACAAGTACTATAAAGTCGTCAGAAATGTCAGAATCTACCATCTGATTCGGAGGGTCGTTTTTGCTAAGAAGAATAAGGCAAGAAACACCTGCTGTGTTTTTTTCCCGTCTTGTTTTTGTAGGTATTACAGATATAGATTCTCTATCATCCCTTAAATAATCTTTGTACAGTACCGAGCAGTGTACAACACAAGTCCTATGTTTTTAAATTCTGCTGTTCAAGTTTCTATTTCTAGTTGTTCAATTCGCAAACTTTGAAAGAAGTTGGTTTGAATTAGGTTATAATAGGTAAGTCCTTCGTATACTTCAATTTATCCCAGCGTCGAAATTGTATTCGTCTATTTCGGAACGGACGTACAAAAATCCATCTTAATCTACGGACAGTTACAAAAAGCGAACAGGTTTTCTTTAATGCACCGGTTTGAAACAAGCAGGTACCTACTTTAAATTCACTATGGAACTTTTTTACCTTTTTGCCTACGAGCCGTTCATTTAACCAGTTTATTAATAAAGTGGTGTCTACTATTACAAATATATACTAATTGCATAAGAAATTCCACGAGTAATTTCTAAAACGTGAACACGGTAATTAGTAACTGCGAAAGTAGATCGATCTGCTAGCTTATCAACCAAAGTGCCATGAGTGTCTATAGAAAATATATTTTAAGAAAAAAAACTAACAATATTATTCTGGGGCGTGGCCCGCCGTGACATTATCAAACTCATAAAGCGATTTTGAACCTTATTGGATGTGAGCTAAATCTTCTATTTTTATACGAGACAATGTTGTTGAAAAGTTGTTGGATAGAGCCTGATCATTACCATCGTAGATTCAATAGCAGAGATTTCGCCAGAGCAACTAATGCAACTGCTATCATAACAATATGTAATACAGAATACAGCCAACAGTGCTACGAGCTTGTCTGACCTTTTTGGTATAAAAAATTTGGGGTCAGTGAACATTTAGTTCCGTGTTATAAATAAAATTGAAAAGCTAAGGTGCAAATGTTGCAAGAATATTTGGTCTTGTCTAGTTGTTATAACTGGCTGCTACGCTAGAGGTTGCGGCTTTGATTTCCGCCTGTGTGAATTTTTGTTTGCCTTGCATGGGTGTTTAGTATATGTTTTAAGTAATAAGTAGTATTTATAAAAAAAGTATTCTATCAGCTGCTAGTTCCCATAGTACTGGCTACATGGCTTTCCTTAGTTTGGGGCAGATGGCGCAGTGTGAGCGTAAATTATGGGTCGTGACCCGTGCACCAAATGGCTTCACCCACTGGTGCGGGGTATAAGGGTAATCAGGAATTAGCCATGCACCCACTAGATTAAGGCTGGAATTAATTAAAAAAATATTATTATTTAACTCTGAAATATAAAAAAAAATGCTTGAGCAGGTATGAAAAGAGGTGGTAAGCTAAAAATATATAATGAATCTCACGATAATGCACCATTGGCCCATGAGCTAGTACAGGAGCCAATTCATCATAATCGGCGTCTTCCTGTCTTATCTCCGGGTAAGGATCAATTGCCACATCGAAGATGTCAAGCCAAACATTATTCGATTTTGTGTACGTACTAGCTACAATAACAACCGAAA